>LR738711.1:19300070-19343206 GCA_902687465.1 Secale cereale
GAAGCAGCCATCTGACCAGTACGCCCCGGCTCCCTTTCTCCTCCATGCGCCTTTCCCATTGAGCACACCCGCGGGAAGCAGCCGACAGCCGACGTAGGAGGTTGTCGGTTCCACATGGTGGTGTCCACAACTCTAGTGTCGGTTCCACATCGGTACCAGTTGGAGAGGAGAGAGACAAGTAGTGGGAGCCGTCGACCCAACCGAGCCACGACTGAGCAGAGGTGAGGCCCAGGCAGTGCACCACCACGTGCCCTCGAGGTCTTGCTCATATAATGGTACTGTAGGACCAGCATGCATGGTGTTACATTGCCATGGGGCACCTAGATTTTGGTCACGCATATGGTCGATGTCTTTGCCTGCTCGGGTAGGATGGGCACCATCGGCGGAGGGACAACGACGACCGATACGCCTTGTCATTTCCCTTGGAGGAGGTTGTAGTGTAGCACCGGTCATCGGAAGCAGCCATCTGACCAATACACCCCGGCTCCCTTTTCCCGTTGAGACCCCTCCATGTGTCTTTCCCATTGAGCACACCCGCGGGAAGCAGCCAGCAGCCGATGTAGGAGGGCGTCGGGCCGAGGGCACGGATGTTGGCATACGCTTGGAGGGGAGGGGAGGACGGTTATGCAGGTTCGACGATCGGGATGTAAAAGGAAGGAAGGAATTTCATGGGCATGGCGTTGGCGTAGAAGCTTAATTAGTTGTTGGCCGGTCTCTTGGTGTAGAACGGCAATTAGCGCTCACGCCAGCCGTGCATGCATGCCATATACGAGTATATTTGAACGGCAATTAGTTTTATCTCTTTATTTGTTACTTTTTTTCTTGATTCAACTTTCAAATACTTGGTGATTAAAAAAGGTTCCGAAATTCAGAACAGTGTGAATTTCGAAAACTTGTTAAAGAAATCATAAAATGTTCACAAATATTCATATATTTTTAGAAAAATTCACGAGCTTTGAAATAATGTTTTCCAATTGGAAAAATATTCATTGCTCTTTTTAAAAATTTCTCACCTTTTCAAAAAATGACCACAATCTGACAAAATAATGTTCTGGAAAATCGAAAAATGTTCATGTGTTCAGAAAATGCATGGACGCAGGTTCTTGGCTTGTCTATAAGTTGTGAACATATGTAATACACTCGGTTTATATCTTGGTACATGGCAGCATGGGGTTGCTCCGGGCAGAAAAATTAACCCAAGAGTGGCAATCGGCTTACAGAGAGGCTTACCAAGAGGCAGGGTTTGGAAATAGGCTTATATAGATCTTGGCATATCCTCAATTGCCGGTATTATGTAAGGCGAACATACTAAGTCAGGTGCCACACTTAGCTTAGTGACAAGAGGAGACCTGGGTAATTTTGCAATTTGAACACAAAAGGCTTCTCCGTCATAGAGGAGGGGGTCGTCGTCGCTGGGGAGGCCTTGTACGCACACGCGCTTGTTAGTCTCTCTCAGTGCGCGCGCGTGTGTGTGCGCCATTCCATATGTGGAGCTACAGTAAATGGATGGAAATGATGTCTGCAGCACAAAGCTTACAAAGTGGTTGCTAATCGAACCACAGGGAACTCTGCCTTCTTGAACTCAAGATCCTTGTTGGATCAGACCGTTGGATCTCCGATCCGATCCAACGGCCCAGGTCCCCGGGCGTCACTAGCTGCATGAGCACCGGATTCACAACTTATATTATATTCAAGCTCAGACAAATTGAGTCGAGCCGTTCATTCAAGGCTACAGATGGCGATGGGTCTGTCAGTATATATGTAGCATCAGATTTGGTGGCATATGCTCAATCCCAACAGCGAGATGAATTATGAATGGCAGCGAAATTCCTCCCTTTGCTTAATCTTGCTGAACACCAAAGTGCAGATATTACTTGTCCGGAACTTGTAGGGCAAAGTGATTCAGGGTTCTGTATTGATCTTCACATTTGTGCTAGTGTACCCAACTCATGACCCACACAGACAACGAGGTAGTTCAAAAGCAACGCCTTCAGGAAGGGAGCAACACTCAAGCGTCGTCGTCATCAGATCTGACCATCCGAGGCCAGGATCTTTGTTTTCACTCTAAAGTATTAGTCTGGGCATATCCGAACAATGCCTTCAACAAGGTAACGACATGAAACATCGCCATTGCCAAGTGTACCCAACTCGGGTTAGACCTAGGCTTTCTCCCCGGAGCTCGAGACCGGATGCTCGAGTAGCACCACTCTCGAAGTCATTAATGTGTTGTCGCCGCCATTTTTCCTCATCCATTTGTGTCAAGTCGTCATCCATATTTACATCTCTTCGTTGAAGTCAACCACCGAATCTGTAGAGATAGAACTTTCCTGAAGAACTTTCGGGATGCCGGTTTATATCCATGCTGAACTGTTGGTGTTCAAGCTTCCAACTATACAGGAAGTGCGAGCAAGTGAAAGTAATTAAATATTTCTTTGCAGATGTTGATCATTGTTACATAAATGAAAAGTGACAAAACTAGATTTAAACGGTCCTAGAACAAGTATATATATTGAAGAAAGTGAAGGGCTCTGAAAGTGTCTCTATTGATCCGAAAACCTTAAAGCCCATGAAGCCAGGCCCAAAACTTAAATGCCAGAAAAGTTCTGAAATTAAGGAGGCCGCATTCTAGTCTATTCCCAAAACCTAAAAACTCGTAAAAAAAATGATCTGCATTTCCCCCTAGTAGTGCATCCATACGAACATTCCACTTCGCAATATGAAATTCATAAATTGAACTCTAGTTTGACATTAAAAGAAGCTTCCACCTTCTTAATTTGAGATAATCATTAAAACATAGCTTAAACAAAATATCTCCCAACCATAAAAGTATTTAAATTAAGCATAGCACTAATTAAATAGTTCAACCCAAAGCCTAACTGTAAACATAAGCTTAGCTTACCTTCTTCGCTGCCACCCTAGGAGTAGGAGATAATGATGCCGTTGTTGGCCGTCGTCCTCCCCGGGAATTCCTTCCCTACCACTGTTGCCTCCTCGTAGGCGGTGATGTCCCCCCGAACTCGCTGCGGTCGGAGGCTTCCGACTCCTTAAATGTGGGTTGTCAATATTTTTGACAAGTATTTTGAGAAATGACAAAAAGTTAAAAGGGACTTCGAGGCATCTTTGATTGCAGTGGAGGCAGCGGAGATGGAGCAACGCAATCTAGTGGATCTGTGATGGATTCGTGGGCGAGGTTACCAAACTCATGGTGACAACTCAGGCCGTTCGTGAGTTCCGCTTCAGTGACCTCTCATAGTGACTTCTTCATTGGAAGTTGGATCGACAAGCCAGGGTGATTTGGGCTTGGTAGTGTGCCCCCGGTACAGGGACTTTAATGGAAACACTAGGTATCATGGGTTTGTACCTATTAATGGCGATCTTTGCTCATTGTTTTCTTGTTATAGGCACTGCCCGAAGATTGCTCGAAAATCATTTTTACGCGAGAATCCGTGGTCTAACCCTCTGCGGTTGGATTCAACGATGACGACGACGACCAGACATCTTTTTTCCTAGAGGTGTCTGTCTGAGAACCTTGCTCGCAAATAACTGCCCGAGCTCAAAAACACCATAGCCTCTCACGTGCAAAAAAAAAACACCATGTCCACTCACGTGAAAAAAAAAACACCATGTCTCCCTCTTTTCTCTCTCTTTTTTTTTTGCGGGGAATCCCCCTCTTTTCTCAACTGACCAGTTTAGACGCTGCCTTTATTGTATAGTCAACTATAAGGCACATCAGCCCACGTGTGAGGAGCCGGCCCATAAGGCTAGTCCCAATGGGGAGGAACTTAGTAGTAACATCGTTGCCATGTAGGACAAAAAGCTGACATGGCAAACATTTAATGAGGAAAGAGAGGGTAGTGGTAACATAGCTAGTTACCGGAACATCACATATTTCAAGATATTGTGAGTCTATAAACTAATAAATAGAGTTTTGCATGATGTTCCTACCCATTGTGATGGTGGTAACATAGCATAGAATAGCGTGTATGTTCTTGCTCTATGTTACTCCCCATTGTGACCAGCCTAAGCGCTCTCCGGCTGCTTGCCTCCTCCGAGGCTCCAACCCCAGCCGATGTCGAGCGACGGAATCGAGGCGACGAGCACGAGGTCCACGGAGGAACCGATGATGGGGACGAAGAGGAGGAGAACGGGGAAGGAGGGGTCCGTCGCCGGCGACGGCACCATCGCTCTCGAGGCGCTGGACTGCACCGTCTGCTACCACCCGCTCAGGCCTCCCGTCTTTCAGGTCATCCCGGCCCTCTGCCTTGGCCCTAATCCACCGTCGCGTTAGGGATTTTGGTTGCCATGTTCTTCCTAGGGTTCTGTTTTTTTCAACCCTCTAAAAAGGGCACTGTACAAGTTCAGATACAACTCGTGAGCATACAGTGCCCAGTTAAAATCGAATTATGAAACATTGTAGCATTGGGGAATTGGATGCCATGTTTTTTTTTTGTTTTGACAAAGGGTTCTCTCTATGGTTTTTTTATAGCAAAAACGCCTAGAAGTTCAGATAGAGATATTATTAGAGCTCAGGGTAAAATCAAATTAACGCACAGTTTAACACCCTACACACAATGAGATATTCTGTTTGGTCAAACACTAATACATGGTCGTTTTATTGTTCCATTGATGCTTAACAAAGTCATCATTTAACCAACACAAGTTTTTTATGAAAACTCGAAACCATGTATGATGCTTATGCAAATGTTTTTACAACATGTATCAGGCATATTTTTCTCACAAGCAAAATCTCATGATAATTAAAGCATGGTGCATTTGTTTTGTGATATAATGCAGTGTGCGGTTGGGCATGTGATCTGTTCGTCTTGCCACGACAATCTCAAGAACAAGAACAAGTGCCACGCTTGTGCCATCACCGGAGGCTACAACCGTTGCATCGCGATCGACCACATCCTGGAGTCTATCCAGGCCCCTTGCTCCAACTCCATATACGGTTGCACCGTCAAGACGCGTTACCTCGAGCGACGGGAACACGAGAAGTCATGCCCACTTGCGCCCTGCTTCTGCCCCGAAGCTGGCTGCGGTTTCGCCGGGTTGACCACCCAACTCCTGCACCATCTCACAGACGATCACAAGATACCAGTTACAGAGTTTCCATCTGGATGGTGTCTCAACCTGGAGATACAGGAGAGTATGCGGGTTCTCCACATGAAAGAAGAAGAAGGGGGGCCCATGTTCCTAGCTAAGTTCACGCCAGTGCCGCCTTTTGGCAAGGTTGTCTCCATCTTGTGTGTTGATCCACATGCCGTGCCGGGGAAGGGCAAGTTCAGGTGTGAGGTTGATTTCCACTGTAACACCCTGGGTTTGCGACAGCTATCAAATTTCCAGATTGTAAGCACCAGTCTTTCAGACGGCTTCCCAACGGAGCTTGGAAGCAACCCATTTCTTGTGCCAACTGTTTCATCCAACTCGCCCACTACCAGCAGCAGCCTCACCATCCGCATTGCAAAGATAATCCATGATGAGCCTTTGAGTGACTGGCGTTGGAAATCAAGATCGTAACCCTGGAGAGTTGCTCTGTCAAGATGCGTTGGAAGTTTTGTTTTTATCTGCGAGGCCGCAACTAAATTAAACTTTGTGATATATTCGTCTTGTACATCTTCAGCGGAGAAGCCTTTGTGCCTTCTTCTTTACTTGGTCAGTTCTTGCTTGTCAACTATGCAATGCATTGGTTTTGCTGATTGCACTTTATGATGGGACTGTCCATAGGGCAATTGTTGAACTCTAACGCTATCACACCTTTTCGTTTACATTTTTTTTACCTATAAAGCAGTGCTGATATTTGTCTTTATCCATGAACGCTCCCTTGTGGTTGTTTTACCTATAAAGCAGTCCGAGGCATTGGCGAGGCCCAAGTGGGACACCCCAATCAACCGGGCCTTGAACGTATTGAAAAGACTCCGGTGGTCACTCGGCCGTCGTATGGACGTATGCACGGCGTCAAAGACGGCGCCACATGGAAGCACTACTACCATGAGGACGCCGAGGAGAGAAAGTAAAGACAGAGGTTGAATGAAATAAACATCGACAAGAAGGTTTAGATTGGTCGATAAGAAAGCAGTTGCGAGAAAAAAGAGACAGTCAAAGCAGCAGTAGCTGCCGCAAGAGAGGAAATGCAGGTTTGTATAGTGTCTTGATTCCGGCTATCATCAATTGGACCAAGAAAAATCCAGATAAAGAGGCAACAAACTTTCCCCTTTGCAGCTTCATCAGGAGCAGCTCGTTTAGCATTGCACCAGCACCTGGTCACGCAACAACATCTGCTCCCAACCCTGCTCATAGAAGCCCATCCTTCGTCTCTAGCGTGCTCGGCGAGGCTTCATCTTTGGCTGAGCTTGACCCCTTAACGCTAACTACCTTTCACACTGGCCCTCTTCAATATATGTATAATCTCCTGTTTCCGTTGCCTTTTAGATGTCTCACATCGCAGACATGTCTTCGCAGGCTAACGAAACCCCGTGCACCATATTGTACATCATCAATGGCTAGAAGGTGGACACGGGAAAGGCGATGATTGTGAAGCCGAAGGAACAATTGTTCTATAGCCGGAAAAATGCCCCCTGCGTCTTCAAGGTTTCCGTGGCCAGTGTCAAAGCGGGCCACGAGAATTTGGTTCCTCTGGTACCACCAGGGGGATATGACGACAAGACCCTACGACAGCTTGGCGATTGCAAGAGTTGGGTCCTGTTGTGGCTGAAGAGTCTGCTACGTCTGGAGGCGGTCGTGAGCACACCCACGACCAAGCAGCCTCAGAAAGGTATGAACACCAACACCCCACCTACCCAATTAGCGTCGCTTGTCGTGCCAGGTGATAGAGGACGACGTGAGGAAGAGGCTCCATTAGTGGCCGATGACATCGCTGCCGTCGAAGAAGCAATGCATGATGACATGGACGAGGATGATGACCCTCTACGGTATCTCAATACCGGTGCCTATGGCGACGGAGGATTGATGGCTCAGCAGTTTGACTCAGGGTTTGAGCATGATGAGTTGATGCCTGAATTGACGGAGGATGAACGTATGATAGGCTCACTTCCGGTAGCAAAGAAGCATAGAAGAGACCGAAGAAAGGCCATAATATACCTAAGGCGCTTCTATGATCCAGTCGCCTCCTCAGCCTCGAGCTGTAGACCGTATACCTGTCAAAGGTGTGGCGAAATACCATATCCCCGGTCATCTGATCCTACCTAAGGCAGCGCTAGAGGCCATATACGACGATCTCCGAAGGTTTCATGACGATGTGTTGTTGAGAGCGAAGAGCCTTATCGCCACAAAAAACACAGGATACCCGCTCTACGTGGTTAACGTGCCGCGGCAAAGGCCGTTCTACCTCGACACATTCCTCGCGGATAAGTTCTTCCTTCGATTTGATTACATCTACGACATGTTTCACATGACAAAGCTGGATTTTACGTTCATCCGCCTTTATGCCTTGTACATGAACTACATCATCAGGCGCGAGCAAATCTTATATTTGTGTCTGCTCAATACACCACGAATATGCAGGGGACTACATCATCAATTTCATGGTCGCTAATAAGGAAAAGGAGGCGATTCTCCTGCCTTATCATCCCATGTAAGTCATCCGCAGATATCCTTCATTCGATTACAATCATTCATTTGCACGCGTGGAGGCTAATTTGAGGTGTACTTATTTTGCGCAGTGAGGGACGCGCCGTCCTCATCATTCTTTACCCTCGATTATCCCACACTCGTTACTTGGACTCGTCGAATAACATAAAGAAAATAGATTACACCCACATCAAGGCTATTCTCGACAGTGCTGTCATAAGCTATGGCCACCGGGGTGCAGAGATCACAGTCAAGAGTACAAGGAAGCGCGCGCCCTGTTTCGACCATAAGACCGACTTTTGCTACATCCAACAACCACTAGGCACTCTCAGTGATGGATTCTATGTCATCCACCACATGCTGGAGTACAAATGGGGCCGCCAGAACCGCTGCATGTCAGCTAGATCCGGCGACGGTGATATTCTGCAATTGGCCAAGAAACTTGGAAATGTACCGGATCATCGATCACATCCAGCGTGAACATGCCCAAGTCATCATGAAGGAGGTCCTCGAAAAAACAGTGATGTTCTACGAAGAAGGGCAAATGTTGCGGCAAGACGTCCGAACACGCGTAGCCGCTCAGCACCTCGACATGAAGCCTTTCACTTCGCTCGGGGACTACCTCCTGATTTGGAAGGATGGCACGACATGTTGGAGTGATTGACGATCTATGACAATGTGTCTATAATGAAACTATAAATTTATGCATGACGAAACTTTGTGATGTAATTAAACCGTCCTCCTTAACTAGCGAAGATCACTCTAGTTAGGGCAGTTTGTATACGGTGAACTTTGTTATTTATGCTTATGATATGTTGCTTATATTTTTGCTAACTCTGTCTCTTTCTGTTGCTCAAGTATATATGTTGCATATTATCGACTTATGTGACGATGCAGGTACAGAGATCATTGATGACGAAGAAGTGTACGACGAGTGGTCTCAGTGTCAGGCCCACCTGCACCGGTTTTCAGGCGGCAGCCACAGAGGGTTAGATAGCAGAGCCGAAGCGGAAAATAGTTACTCGAGGTTGACGCTAGCGCGAGAGAGGATGTCATGCAGTTGCGTGTATTCAAGAAATGTCAGTTAACTTGTATCGCTATATCGTGATTATGATGAGACGACATGATTTGTGTTGGATGATATGATGAGACAATTATGTGTATGATATGATGAGAATATTGCATGTTTACGATATGATTAGAATACTTTATAAAACAAGTTAAAAATATCGCAAATACTAGCAAAAAAATTTAGTGTGAAAATATAGGAGTAGCGCTGTTCTGCAGGAAGCAGTAGCGCCGCACACAAGCGCTACAGCTAATTAGCAGTAGCGCTGGACGGACAAACACTACTGCTAACCTACTTAGCAGTAGCACTTTTTAGGACAACGTTACTTAGAAGTAGGTATAGCATTAGCGCGGTATAAACAACGCTACTACTACAAGTTAGCTATAGCGCCTTATTAGTAGTGCCGCTGCCCGCGCTACTGATAGGCCTAAGACCCACGCAACCATAGGTTTTTCCCTAGTAGTGATAGAAGGGAAGGCCTAGTCTATTGAAGAATAGCGTCTTGCAGCAACAAAGGAGAGTAAATTATCATAACATAAGTAATAAGTATGTTCTAGCTTTTCTATCGGCTGCCTGGTTGGCTCTGGCCCAGGGGGCTTTTCTCCTTTTCTTTTTATTTAGCTTTTACATCAGTTTTGTAGTTCCTTTTTCATATTTTTATTTTCTTAATACAATTATTGCTCCTAAATTAGTGTCACAAATTAGGCCTCTGCCACATTTGGTTTAGCATTTAAATAGACAAGTTTAGTATTTTTATAATTTAAAAAGCAATTAAATTATCGTTTTAGCCACTGTTTTATTTAGTTTAGGGCGTTTAAACACTTTATAAAATGTTGGTTCACCACCAATATTATCCAATGATTTATTTTTCACAATTTGAACATTTTAGTTTTCATGTTTGAGAATTTCTATATTACACTTATGATTTATTTTTGAAATCAAAATGGAATTTGAAATGAGATATTGATCAAAGTTGATTAAGCACTGTTTTAGAAAAATGATTAGCTTAACCTCAGGGGTTACTGTAGCTCATTAGTAAAGGGGTGTTACAACCTATCCCTGTGGACGAAGCACAACTAGTCATTCGTAGTTTAGCGTCTATCACATTTGATGTTGCTAAATACTATGTGCATATCTTCCCATCATGGAAATATGTGTAGGAGAGGAATAAGGTTGGTAGAGAGACAAAGCTAGAGTGTTGGATGGTTGGTGGTGGAGTTTCTTCTTAGAGATGGTGTGGGAGAGGCCTACTAAAACAAACGGAGGGTACAACTATAATATCAACTAGATGATGCCCCGCGCATTGCTGCGGGACTTGTTACATGTTCCTCTAGCTATAATAGGTATCTTGGTATATCTATTATAAGAATGTATAGCTAACATGATATGTCATCTGATTTTCCCATGATAATTCAAGATAATACAATGTGACTACATATTGTAAGTGCATTGGAGAAAGGAACAAAGAGATTTAACACAATCGAATAGAAATGACATTGCTCCCAAGTGGGACAAAATATTATTAACCAAAGGACAAACTGAACGGGTCCTACATGGTCCTCTCACCAGAAATATCAGATAGTATCATGATAGGGGAGGAGTATTATTCATTACAAATAACTAAAGGCACTACTTGGATAAAACATTTCACAGTGCAACATCTGATTAGAAGCTTACATATTTCAAGTGTAGGTGTAGGTTTGAGATATAATATGATGTGTTCACCGGCGCAGGGCTTCGCCTAAGCTCCGAGACGGTATGACCGAGGTGTGATTCTGTGGAGGGGGGCACCGCACACGGCTAAAACAATTTAACTTGTGTGTCTTTGGGTGCCCCCCTGCCCCCGTATATAAAGGAGCAAGGGAGGGAGGCCGGCCAACTCTTCCTGGTGCGGCTAGGAGTGGACTCCTACTAGGAATAGGATTGCAATCCTATTCCTAGTAGGATTCACCGAAAGGAAGAAGGGGGAAAGGAATAGGAGAGGTGGCGCCCCCCCAATCCTAGTCCAACTAGGAACCCTAGGTGGGGGCGCCGGCCAGCTCTATGGGCTGCCTCTCTCTTTCCCTTTAGGCCCACTATGGACCATCCCCTCTCGTAGGGGGTTCCGGTAACCCCCTCCGGCAATCCCGATAAATCCGAAACTTTTCCGGAACACTTCCGGTGTCCGAATATAGTCGTCCAATGTATCAATCTTTATGTCTCGGCCATTCCGAGACTCCTCGTCATGTCCGTGATCTCATCCGGGACTCCGAACTACCTTCGGTACATCAATACTCAAAAACTCATAATACCGATCGTCATCAAACGTTAAGCGTGCGGACCCTACGGGTTCGAGAACTATGTAGACATGACCGAGACTCATCTCCGGTCAATAACCAATAGTGGAACCTGGATGTTCATATTGGCTCCTACATATTCTACGAAGATCTTTTATCGGTCAGAACCGCATAACAACATACGTTGTTCCTTTTGTCAAACGGTATGTTACTTTCCCGAGATTCGATCGTCGGTATCTTTATACCTAGTTCAATCTCGTTACCGGCAAGTCTCTTTACTCGTTCCGTAACACATCATCTCGTGACTAACTCATTAGTCTTTTGCTTTCAAGGCTTATTATGATGTGTGTTACCGAGAGGGCCCAGAGATACCTCTCCGACACTCGGAGTGACAAATCCTAATATTGATCTATGCTAACACCACGAATACTTTCGGAGACACCTGTAGAGCATCTTTATGATCACCCAGTTACGTTGTGACGTTTGATAGCACACAAGGTGTTCCTACGGTATTCGGGAGTTGCATAATCTCATAGTCATAGGAACATGTATAAGTCATGAAGAAAGCAATATCAGTTAAACTAAACGATCATAGTGCTATGCTAACGGATGGGTCTTGTCCATCACCTCATTCTCCTAATGATGTGATCCCGTTGATCAAATGACAACTCATGTCTATGGCTAGGAAACATAACCATCTTTGATCAATGAGCTAGTCTAGTAGAGGCATACTAGGGACATACTGTTTTGTCTATGTATTCACACATGTACTAAGTTTCCGGTTAATACAATTCTAGCATGAATAAAAGACATTTATCATGATATAAGGAAATACAAATAACATCTTTATTATTGCCTCTAGGGCATATTTCCTTCAGTCTCCCACTTGAACTAGAGTCAATAATCTAGCTCACATCGCCATGTGATTTAATACTGATAGTTCACATCGTTATGTGAATAACACCCATAGTTCACATCGCCATGTGACCAACACCCAAAGGGTTTACTAGAGTCAATAATCTAGTTCACATTGCTATGTGATTAATACCCAAGAGTAATAAGGTGTGATCATGTTTTGCTTGTGAGAGAAGTTTAGTCAACGGGTCTGTCACATTCAGATCCGTATGTATTTCGCAAATTTCTATGTCTACAATGCTCTGCATAAAGCTACTCTAGCTAATTGCTCCCACTTTCAATATGCATCCAGATTGATACCTAGAGTCATCTGAATTTAGTGTCAAAGTTTGCATCGGCGTAACCCTTTACGACGAACTCTTTATCACCTCCATAATCGAGAAACATTTCCTTAGTCATCCAATTACTAAGGATAATTTTGACCGCTGTACAGTGATCTACTCCTGGATCACTATTGTACCTCCCTGTCAAACTCTTGGCAAGGTACACAACGTGTTTTGTAAACAGCATGGCATACTTTATAGAACCTATGGCTGAGGCATAGGGAATGACTTTCATTCTCTCTATATTTTTCTGCCGTGGTCTGGCTTTGAGTCTTACTCAACTTCACACCTTACAAATCAGGCAAGAACTTCTTCTTTGACTGATCCGTTTTGAACTACTTCAAAATCTTATCAAGGTATGTACTCATCGAAAGTCTTATCAAGCGTCTTGATCTATCTATATATAGATTCTTGATGCTCAATATGTAAGCAGCTTTACTGAGGTCTTTCTTTGAAAAACTCCTTTCAAACACTCCTTTATGCTTTCCAGAAAATTCTACATCATTTCCGATCGACAATATGTCATTCACATATACTTATCAGAAAGGTTGTAGTGCTCCCACTCACTTTTTGTAAATACAGGCTTCTCCAAAAGTCTGTATAAAACCATATGCTTTGATCACCTCATCAAAGCGTATATTCCAACTCCGAGACGCTTGCACCAGTCCATAGATGGATTTCTGGAGCTTGCATAATTTGTTAGCACCTTTTGGATCGACAAAACCTTCTGGTTGTATCATATACAACTCTTCTTTGAGATATCCATTCAGGAATGTAGTTTTGACATCCATTTGCCAGATTTCATAATCATAAAATGCGGCAATTGCTAACATGATTCGGACAGACTCAAGCATCGCTACAGGTGAGAAAGTCTCATCGTAGTCAACTCCTTGAACTTGTCGAAAACCTTTCGCAACAAGTCGAGCTTTGTAAACAGTAATATTACCGTCTGCGTCGGTCTTCCTCTTGAAGATCCATTTATTTTCGATGGCTTGCCGATCATCGGGCAAGTCAACCAAAGTCCACACTTTGTTCTCATACATGGATCCCATCTCAGATTTCATGGCTTCAAGCCATTTTGCGGAATCTGGGCTCATCATCGCTTCCTCATAGTTCGTAGGTTCATCATGGTCTAGTAACATGATTTCCAGAACTAGGTTGCCGTACCACTCTGGTGCGGAACGTACTCTGGTTGATCTACGACGTTCAGTAGAAACTTGATCCGAAGTTTCATGATCATTATCATTAACTTCCTCACTAATTGGTGTAGGAATCACTGGAACAATTTCCTGTGATGTACTACTTTCCAATCCGGGAGAAGGTACAATTACCTCATCAAGTTATACTTTCCTCCCACTCACTTCTTTCGAGAGAAACTCCTTCTCTAGAAAGGATCCATTTTAGCAACGAATATCTTGCCTTCGGACCTGTGATAGAATGTGTACCCAACAGTCTCTTTTGGGTATCCTATGAAGATTTACTTCTCCGGTTTGGGTTCGAGTTTATCATGTTGAAACTTTTTCACATAAGCATCACAGTCCCAAACTTTAAGAAACAACAACTTTGGTTTCTTGCCAAACCACAGTTCTTAAGGCGTTGTCTCAACGGATTCAGATGAGGCCCTTATTTAACGTGAATGCAGCTGTCTCTAATGCATGACCCAAAACGATAGTGGTAAATCGGTAAGAGACATCATAGATCGCACCATATCCAATAAAGTACGGTTACGACTTTCGGACACACCATTATGCTGTGGTGTTCCGGGTGACGTGAGCTGTGAAACTATTCCACATTGTTTCAAATGAAGACCAAACTCGTAACTTAAATATTCTTCTCCACGATCAGATCGTAGAAACTTTTATTTTCTTGTTACGATGATTCTCTACTTCACTCTGAAATTCTTTGAACTTTTCAAATGTTTCAGACTTGTGTTTCATTAAGTAGATATACCCATATCTGCTCAAATCATCAGTGAAGGTCAGAAAATAACGATACCCGCCGCGAGCATCAACACTCATTGGTCCGCATACATCAGTATGTATGATTTCCAACAAATATGTTGCTCGCTCCATAGTTCCGAAGAACGGAGTTTTAGTCATCTTGCCCATGAGGCATGGTTCGCAAGCACCAAGTGATTCATAATCAAGTGATTCCAAAAGTCCATCATTATGGAGTTTCTTCATGCGTTTTACACCAATATGACTTAAACGGCAGTGCCACAAATAAGTTGCACTATCATTATTAACCTTGCATCTTTTGGCTTCAATATTATGAATATGTGTATCACACGATCGAGATCCAACAAAATATTTTCATTGGGTGTATGACCATAGAAGGTTTTATTCATGTAAACAGAACAACAATTATTCTCTAACTTACATGAATAACCGTATTGCGATAAACATGATCAAATCACATTCATGCTCAACACAAACACCAAATAACAGTTATTTAGGTTCAACACTAATCCCGAAAGTATAAGGAGTGTGCGATGATGATCATATCAATCTTGGAACTGTTTCCAATACACATCGTCACTTCATCCTTTAACTAGTTTATGTTCATTATGCAACTCCCACTTCGAGTTACTACTCTTTAGCAACTGAACCAATATCAAATACCGAGGGGTTGCTATGAACACTAGTAAAATACACATTAATAATCTGTATATCAAATATACCTTTGTTCACTTTGCCATCCTCCTTATCCGCCAAGTATCTAGGGCAGTTCCACTTTTAGTGACCATTTCCTTTGCAGTATAAGCACTTGTTTCAGGCTTGAGTTTAGCTTTGGGTTTCTTCACGGGAGTGACAACTTGCTTGTCATTCTTCTTGAAGTTCCCCTTCTATCCCTTTGCCCTTTACTTGAAACAAGTGGTCTTGTTAACCATCAACACTTGATGCTTTTTCATGATTTCTACCTTCGCCTACTTTAGTATCGCGAAGAGCTGGGAATTCCTTTCGTCATCCCTTGCATATTATAGTTCATCACGAAGTTCTACTAACTTGGTGATAGTGACTAGAGAACTTTGTCAATTACTATCTTATCTGGAAGATTAACTCCCACTTGATTAAAGTAATTGTAGTACCCAGACAATCTGAGCACATGCTCACTGGTTGAGCTATTCTCCTCCATCTTGTAGGCAAAGTACTGTCAGAGGTCTTATACCTCTTGACACGGGCATGAGTATGAAATACTAATTTCAACTCTTGGAACATCTTATATGCTCCGTGGCGTTCAAAACGTTTTTGAAGTCCCGGTCATAAGCCGTAAAGCATGGTGCACTAAACTATCAAGTAGTCATCATACCGAGCTTTTGTCAAAACGTTCATAACGTCTACATCTGCTCCTGCAATAGGTCTGTCACCTAGCGGTGCATCAAGGACATATTTCTCTGTGCAGCAATAAGGATAATCCTCAGATCACGGAACAATTCCGCATCATTGCTACTAACATCTTTCAACTTAGTTTTCTCTAGGAACATATGAAAAATAAACGGGGAGCAACATCGCGAGCTATTGATCTACAACATAGATATGCTAATACTACCAGGACTAACTTCATGATAAATTAAAGTTCAATTTAATCATATTAATTTAAAGAACTCCCACTTAGATAGACATCCCTCTGGTCATCTAAATGATCACGTGATCCAAATCAACTAAACCATGTCCGATCATCACGTGAGATGGAGTAGTTTCAATGGTGAACATCTTATGTTGATCATATCTACTATATGATTCACGCTCGACCTTTCGGTCTCCAGTGTTCCGAGGCCATATCTGTATATGCTAGGCTCGTCAAGTTTAACCCGAGTATTCTGCGTGTGCAAAACTTGCTTACACCCGTTGTATTTGAACGTAGAGCTTATCACACCCGATCATCACGTGGTGTCTCGGCACGACGAACTTTCGCAACGGTGCATACTCAGGGAGAACACTTATACCTTGAAATTTAGTAAGGGATCATCTTATAATGCTACCGTCGTTCTAAGCAAAATAAGAAGCATAATAAGATAAACATCACATGCAATCAAAATATGTGACATGATATGGCCATCATCATCTTGTGCTTTTGATCTCCATCTCCAAAGCACCGTCATGATCACCCTCGCAAAACATGATCATCTCATACAAAAACCGTATAACTCATCATGTCTTGACCATATCACATCACAACATGCCCTGCAAAAACAAGTTAGACGTCCTCTACTTTGTTGTTGCAAGTTTTACGTGGCTGCTACGGGCTTTAGCAAGAACCGTTCTTACCTACGCATACAAAACCACAACGATGCTTCGTCAAGTATGTGCTGTTTTAACCTTCACAAGGACCGGGCGTAGCCACACTTGATTCAGCTAAAGTGAGAGAGACAGACACCCGCCAGTCACCTTTAAGCAACGAGTGCTCGTAATGGTGAGACCAGTCTCGCGTAAGCGTACGCGTAATGTCGGTCCGGGCCGCTTCATCTCACAATACCGCCGAAGCAAAGTATGACATGCTGGTAAGCAGTATGACTAGTATCGTCCATAATCTCATTGTGTTCTACTCGTGCATATCATCTACGCATAGACCTGGCTCTGATGCCACTGTTGGGGAACGTAGTATTTTAAAATTTTCCTACGATCACGCAAGATCTATCTACCAGATGCATAGCAACGAGAGGGGAGAGCGTGTCTACGTACCCTCGTAGACCGGGAGTGGAAGCGTCAAGTGACGCGGTTGATGTTGTCGAACTTCTTCGCGATCCAACCGATCAAGCACCGAACGTACGGCACCTCCGCGTTCAGCACACGTTCAGCTTGATGACGTCCCACGAGCTCTTGATCCAGTTGAGCTTCACGGGAGAGTTTCGTCAGCACGACGGCGTGGTGACGGATATGATGTGTTCACCGGCGCAGGGCTTCGCCTAAGCTCCGAGATGGTATGACCGAGGTGTGATTCTGTGGAGGGGGGCACCGCACACGGCTAAAACAATTCAACTTGTGTGTCTTTGGGTGCCCCCCTGCCCCCGTATATAAAGGAGCAAGGGAGGGAGGCCGGCCAACTCTTCCTGGTGCGGCTAGGAGTGGACTCCTACTAGGAATAGGATTGCAATCCTATTCCTAGTAGGATTCACCGAAAGGAAGAAGGGGGAAAGGAATAGGAGAGGTGGCGCCCCCCCAATCCTAGTCCAACTAGGAACCCTAGGTGGGGGCGCCGGCCAGCTCTATGGGCTGCCTCTCTCTTTCCCTTTAGGCCCACTATGGACCATCCCCTCTCGTAGGGGGTTCCGGTAACCCCCTCCGGCAATCCCGATAAATCCGAAACTTTTCCGGAACACTTCCGGTGTCTGAATATAGTCGTCCAATATATCAATCTTTATGTCTCGGACATTCCGAGACTCCTCGTCATGTCCGTGATCTCATCCGGGACTCCGAACTACCTTCGGTACATCAATACTCAAAAACTCATAATACCGATCGTCATCAAACGTTAAGCGTGCGGACCCTACGGGTTCGAGAACTATGTAGACATGACCGAGACTCATCTCCGGTCAATAACCAATAGCGGAACCTGGATGTTCATATTGGCTCCTACATATTCTACGAAGATCTTTTATCGGTCAGAACCGCATAACAACATACGTTGTTCCTTTTGTCAAACGGTATGTTACTTGCCCGAGATTCGATCGTCGGTATCTTTATACCTAGTTCAATCTCGTTACCGGCAAGTCTCTTTACTCGTTCCGTAACACATCATCTCGTGACTAACTCATTAGTCTTTTGCTTGCAAGGCTTATTATGATGTGTGTTACCGAGAGGGCCCAGAGATACCTCTCCGACATTCGGAGTGACAAATCCTAATCTTGATCTATGCCAACACCACGAATACTTTCGGAGACACCTGTAGAGCATATTTATGATCACCCAGTTACGTTGTGACGTTTGATAGCACACAAGGTGTTCCTACGGTATTCGGGAGTTGCATAATCTCATAGTCATAGGAACATGTATAAGTCATGAAGAAAGCAATAGCAGTTAAACTAAACGATCATAGTGCTATGCTAACGGATGGGTCTTGTCCATCACATCATTCTCCTAATGATGTGATCCCGTTGATCAAATGACAACTCATGTCTATGGCTAGGAAACATAACCATCTTTGATCAATGAGCTAGTCTAGTAGAGGCATACTAGGGACATACTGTTTTGTCTATGTATTCACACATGTACTAAGTTTCCGGTTAATACAATTCTAGCATGAATAAAAGACATTTATCATGATATAAGGAAATACAAATAACATCTTTATTATTGCCTCTAGGGCATATTTCCTTCAGCCCATACTCGGCAGGTGTCCTGGTTGGGACCTCATGTCTTACATGTTAGGCTTGGCTGTGGGGTCTCTTTGGTAGTAGGCCCGGACTATCAGCACCCCTTCATCAATTGGATAGTAGTAGCGACACTTTTATTGCCTAGACGGTAACTTCAATCTTACTATTGTATTACTTTGTAAGATCTTGTGTGAATAGTTAATAAAGTGACTGCAAGCATCGTCCAGATGCAGAGGTCGGGGTCCTCCTCCATTTCTAAAAAAACGCGCCGGCGAGATGCAGCTTTTTTGCCTGGAAAGACATGGCATAAGGTAGATCTATCTCAAGATGCACAAGTCATGGTAAATAATACCGTAAAGAAGACCTCCAGGCAGAGAATACCATTCAAGGTCAACACCCTATTGGTTTTTGAACGCTAGATCAATTCACCCGGAGCAAACCGTACGTGCTAGTAGCAAGCAAGCACACAGGATGCTTAATTGATGAACAGTAGACTACCACACGCCTTGCTCTAGCCTCCATACGTGAGCGATCTAGCGCTCAATCGATTTGATCGATCGACTCGGGGAACTCTTGGCAAACGAAAATCCCTTAGATGCATATATATTAGCAAAAGGACCCGTGCGTTGCAATGGGAGAAAAATCACAATCACCTAACACAGTGGCTCAAGACCACAATTTGATGCATCACTATGCGTGCGTGCGTGTGGAATGTCATTGAAATATCCCTTAGAGCATCACTCATGTAATGTATTTACGAACAGTCTTGAGCATAAGAAGTGCATGTCTATACACATCAGCACAACTTATAAATGGCATGTTCATCGTCGTCATAAGAGTTCATTGGTTTAACTATCTAAATTTCCTTCCCAGTTAATTCATGAATTGTGAAGAGCCATTAACTTCATTGGTTATTATATTATTGAGAGCCTAAAATCACGAGGATTGTACGTATGTACACAAACTAAAGAAATTGATGTAATTGAGGTTTAATGGATAAGTTACCAGATGTCTGCTAGTGATTACAAAATTCCTTCTAACCTTGCTCACACCCATAGCTATATATGAAGCTTAAAGTACCAATCAATTTTCTTTCAGAAAGAAGAAACATAATAAACAGATTTGCACTTACCATGCCAACACAAACTTTATCTTTGAGGAGTGTGCAAAGAACATTACCCTAGTTATATTAGGTTAATTGAATAATGTTTCCTTTAGATATTTCAATACTGAAGACATGCATATGTATATAGACATATTCTAGAGTATAGATTCACTCATTTGCTCCGTATGTAGTCTCTAATAAAATCTTTAAAAAAACTTATATTAGGAACAGATGTAGTTTACTTTGAAACTCAGTTCTTCCAAGTTGGCTTTAAAACAAAGGCATTACACACATTATTTTTTTTTCTGGCGAGGCCACCATCTGCAAAGAGGTTGCAAAGCTGTAAACTATATGCTACTGCAATGCGAGAATACCAAAAGATAACAGATAGAAGGATAATTATCTACATTATCTGCTGGAGCATATATTTATATACATAGAGACATATATTTGCAAGTGTTTCTTACTGCCAAAACCTATGTTGAGCTCAAATAAGTAAACATACCATGCGCTGCAACGGAAGAAAACAACAATGCAACCCCTAACCAATAAGGATAACTCAAGACCTCCCTAGGTCGACATTTTTATATTTTAGCACGGTATCCCATTTGTGTTGTTGCTTATCCTCCTTTCTATCCTTGCCGTTGGTGGCTACTGTGTTCACTTGAACATAGTCAGTCCCAAGGCGGTGAACTCGACCGCCACTGTACGCATGTCATTGAATCGCGCTAGTGCAAGAAAACATTTAAAACTTGAAAAACAATATCATCGAGATTGAAGCGAGTCCAACACTGCGCAACTATCTCCATGCGTACACAAAAGTGGCATCAACGAGGGAGCGGTCGGCGGCGCCCTTCTTGTCTAGTACGGCGAGGGAGCGGACGGCGTCCCATCCTCCACATGAATGGATGACGCGCGGGCGAGGTGGTAGTGCAGGGAGGAGGAGCGCCACGGTGAGGGCGCTCTAGGGAGGAATCACGGCAAGATGACGCCTCTTTTCCTCTGCTTCGTCTACGTAGGTCTCCCCATGTTTTTTTTTTCGATCGGACCAGGAGTACAGGTTGCTAGGTAAAACGGACTGAGGGTAAAATCATCCAACAAAATATGATGTGTGGGCCTGGACATGGAATGTGAGAAAAACTCAGGTTGTGTTATTCTATCCAGTTATCATCAAAGTGTATTATTGAATCAAATAAATAGAAAGATGTGGTATTAGAGCAATGTCCCAGGAAATGTGTGGCAATTTGTTAAATTGCTCACAAATGGGAGAATAACAACACCCACGTCTTCGCCCATGGCCTTGATGACAACAGCGTCCGTGTCCTCGGCCGATATGCTAATCAACCATACAAAAATGATATGTATGCTAATAACATATAAATGATCATTTGGAAAGGAAAATCAGATCTTCCCACATGTACATGAACTACTTACCTCGTGAGTGAATATATCATTACCTCCATCTGCCTATATTAGAAATTTTGATCATAGATCAGAATATACAGCTAAAAGTATTGGACATCGGCTCCGAATATCCGGTACACCATAAATTATGATACATGGGTATTCGATTATATGTTGCCATTTGTAACTGAAGATCAACATTGATCAGTACTCCTATGCCACCAACATGGAAAACACCACTCTACATCAAGCACAGTGCACGATTACTACATTGTGCAGACATGTGTAATTTCTCAAAGTAACCTGAAGCTATGAGAGCAATACTCGTTGGTCGACTACACAGCTGCCACAACATACACCGGCACCCTTTGTCGCTCACTGTTTCATCTCCTGGTCATCAGCCTTGTTGAATCTCTTCAGCCTACTGCAACTTCTCCATCAACCAGAGCAAAATAGCATGTGCGTTGCAACAGGGCCATGGCAAGTGTTCTTTAGGTGACACCCAACAAATCCTCAGCAACTATCAACATAAATATAAGGGTCCTCCTCTATCCAACATCAGCTGGCTGTTACAGTTTCTGGACAAGCAGATAGTGTAACATGCGCTACACTACATATTTTAGTTAGAAGTATAGTACAACAAACATAATAAGTGATCCAAGTTGTTCTCTTGCAGAAGTGAAAAGAGCTGTAGAATTTCATCCTTTAAACATACAAAATAGTGTCAAATACAGGACCAGCAAAAGATTAACACTCACCTACTATTTTCAGCAAAAGAAAAACCTCTGCAAGATATGTGTAGTGTTGTAGTAACCTTCCATGTAGATTCTGCATCTTGCTGATGCAAGGACATGCATGTATCAACCCTGACTCATGGATACAACCAATTTATGAGCCCATAAATCAAAAGTCATTTTATTTGTTTGCTGCATGTGGAAGATCCTGGGGTTCTATCAGTGACAACTGACAAGATGGGGTTTCTGTCAATTACAAGATGAATGGTGGAAATGACGACGAGCAACACTGCAGTCAAAAACATGCTTTAAGCAACTATTGTGTCTCAATGTAAACTATGAAAAATTAAATGTAACACTTGACCAGAAGTACGTAGAACCCATCTCTTCTAAAAAATAAATGTTTGACCTATATTTCGTTCATTTGCTCAATCACATGGTATTTAATTCAAGCCACACACGGTAACCACTGTGTGCAACTTGTGCTTGACCATAGAATGATAGAGATAAGGGCACCTCCAGCCATTGGAGGCCCCCAGGACAATCGCCGGACCAAAAAATAGCACGTCCTGGGGGGCCAAAACGTTCTCGCCGGATGAAAGGCGAGTACGTTTTCCCAGCCGTTGGTGCCCCCAGGACAATTATTAGGCTTAAAGTGATTGAGTGGGCCAAGAAAAAGGACGCACGGGGAAATATGATTGGTTGTTGCTTTTGCCGGCGCCCCCAACAGCCCCCCAGCGCGCCGGGTTTCGCCTGGGATTGCCGGCGCTATTTTGAGGTCTTGGGGGCGCTTGGGGGGCATGACTGGGCCATTTTTAGACTGCCGGCACACAAAAAGTGGCTCTGGGGGGGCTCTTGAGGACGTGGCTGGAGATGCTCTAACACAAGCAGAAATGATATTCACCTAATTCTGAGCAATTTTCTCAAATCAGAAATGGATGGCAGAAACATGGTAAAACGGATCTTTATGAACGTCATTTTGGTTTCTACATATAATGCATATATATTATATCACAGATTCATGAAATAACCATAAATAATAAAGCTTTGTAGCACATTACTCTCCATCCCTCCAGTACGCTTGCTCCCTTGCACGCATTGAATCAATCAGGCTAGTCTATGAACCGGTTCAGCACTGTTGTCCGTTCAGTGTCAAAAATTCAGCATCGGACATAACGGGCACGTGTTGCAGGTATAAAAAAATTCAGAAAGAGTACCAGGGTTTGGCTGAGCTGCTGCTTGGTGCTTGCCGTCGAGTTGGTGCTCGACCTTGAGAGTAAGAGGGGAGGACAGGGAAGAGGCAGGAAAGTACGGGCATGACAGTCACACCGAACGGCTCGGCCTCCAGGCAGTCGCCGTGCTCCTCAAAGGCAATGCATAGGCGTCACACAAGAGTGTCCAGGGACTCCTCGCATCTCCAGAGGTGCCGGCGGCGAGGGGCATCCCGCCCGCAAGCACCATGGTCTTGTTTGTCGAACTGGTCCATGGCCGCTGCCCATGGCGTGCAGGCGGTTGACTGCGGGGCTGCACAAATGGCTCTGGAGACGTGCAGCCACTGTGTTGCACCGGCAAAGTGGGGACATGTAATGCCCAGGATGGGACTATACCTCCTACGTGTCGAGGCACGACTTAAAGGTATAAGCCCATTCTGGAATGATCTCAAGTTTGGTATCTTTGCACGACTCATGTAAAAGAGGAATTAAATTGCAAAAGGAGATAGTTGGCTTACACTCGCCACTTCACACAATACATTACATAAGCAAAACATCATTCAAAACAGCACATCCCATCTAAGGGTAAGATCCAAAAGACAAGATACCAAAACATAAAGCCACGGGTCTAGATCGAATCCTAGTAGAAACCACTATTGATCGTCGAAAACGTCACAAGCATACGGCCACTCTCTTCATGGAACTCCCGATGAAGTACTTGAACCAGCTCCTGCTTCATACTCGGCTGAACCTGCATCTGGTGTTGTAGTATCTGTGAGCCACGAGGACTCAGCAATCCCATAACCATGGGTAACAAGACTAGCAAAGCTTTATGGGTAGGAAGAGGTAAAGTGGTGAGGTTGCAGCAGCGGCTAAGCATAATATGGTGGCTAACTTACGAGTACCAGAATAAGATGAGCATCTACGCAAACGGTCGCAAAAGTAGTGATCGCTAAAGATCCTGAACTACATACGAGTCAAACATAACCCCACCGTGTTCTCTTCTCAAAGTGAAAAGAGACAGTCACGGTTACTCACACAGTTGTGTGTTTTACTTCGGATCCTCTGTCAAGTTATCTACAACCGGACATTAACAAATTCCAATCTGCCACATAACCGCGGGAACGGCTTTCGAATGATCATAACCCTGCAGGGGTGTTCCAACTTAGCCCATCACAAGCTCTCACGATTAGCTGAAGTGATAAATATAATATCATCACCCCTTATCTTAGGAAAAACCGATCAGGCTCGGCATCCCGGTGCACAAGACATTTCGACAATGGTAAAACAAGTCCAGCAAGACCTCCCGGTGTGTCGACACCTTGATAGTAGCCGCGCGTATCTCGTCTCAGGCCACATCCGGATAGGTGATCCTACGAGTAAAACCAAACCTCGAGTTTCCCCGTGGTGGCCCCGCAGTCTCCCCGTTTGGGACCAACACCATCAGCACTGGCCCCCCCTGCTATGTAGAATTAAGAACCCGGGGACGCGACCCCCTATGCAATTTAATTAATTAATTAAGTTGTTATTATGAGCAAATTAAAACCAATGTTGGGCCTTGCTGGAGGAATTTTATTCAAAGTCGAACTGTCAAGGGGTCCCCATCCACCCATCGTGTAAGGAACGCAAAATCAAGGAACATAATGTTGGTTTATCGGCGCCTAAGGTGGCATGAGTGGAACAAAACACCGAGCAAAAGGCCAAGCCTTCCACCCATGCCCAGTATATAGGTGTGTTAATAATAATAATAGATATTGTGATATTCCAACAACAAGTTCCCTCCTGGAACGATCTTCATCTTCACCTGCAACTAACAACGCTATAAGAGGGGCTGAGCAAGCGGGTAACATAGCCAAACAGTGGTTTTGCTAGGAAGGTTTCAAATGTTAGATGTTTCATGGCAACAAGGAGAGGCTGACATAAAGATGGGTAGCGCGACATGTAACGATAGCATCGAGACAACTAAGCATGGCAATGGTAGTAAAGGTATCCAAGGGTATGATCATCTTGCCTGGGATTCCACAAGGGAGAAGAACGGATCTATGAAGTAGACGAAGCAACATAGTCGAGCGAATCCTCACAACTCCGGAACGAAACCGAAGCTAACAAGAGAAGCAACCGAAAAGAAGCAAACAACATGGTAAACACACAAGCATAAACATGGCATACGATGCACATCCAAGTATGATGCATGTCCGGTTTAATTATGCATGGCATGGCAAGGTGCACAAACAAGTACTACAAGTTAAGTGGAGCTCAATATGCAACGAGTTGCATATTGACGAAACACCACATTTTTAATTATTTAGTTGACTCTCGTTTATTTACAAGACAAGATTAATGTTTTTAACATAGCAAGAGGTGAAGCAAAACAAAACTACCTATTTAGGCATTTTAAATGAGGCCAGAAAATAACAACAACAATTCCGGGAAAATCCCCATGAGCATGTTTAGAAATTATTAAGCAAACAACAATTCACACATTTTAAATGTTGTTAACATGATGCGGATGACATGATCAAGTTTTATGCAATTTAGTTAAACATTAACATGAAGAGATAAGGAGTATTTGTCACCGTGGTGGAAGGAAAGGGTGCCACGGCAACGATCCGAAAATGATGCAATGGCATCATATCGGTTCCGGTAATTCGTTGAGAGTCCGGTGCAAAAGAAAGAAGGCGTGAGCGAGCGAAACAAGATGAAAGGTGGGGTGATCCCGTCACCGGGTTCCCACGAGTCGGTGACGAGGCAACCGAGGAGCATGACAAAAGGACGAAACGGGCACGGTGCACACAAGGGCAAACATTTCATATAACACATGCATTCATCCACGGGTCATCATCTCGGGTTATACCTTCGAAGCGTTCGTTCTCCGAGTGGTTTGAGTCGTCGAGGGACGTAGTGGAAGTAGTGGTACACGGGTCGTAGAGGAAATAGTCGTTCTCGCGAGTCGAAGAGGTACTTGTCGCGGCATCGGACGTCCTCGGGGCGACGGTAGTCGAACTTGACATCGGTAGGGGTACTCGTTTCTTTCGAAGGTAGTCGTTCTCGTTCGTAGAGGAAGTAGGCGTTCCGTTCGTCGAGGAAGTAGTGGTACACAACCATCGGTAGGGATACTCGTCGCGGCATCGGACGTAGTGGTACTTGACGTATCGCCGTGTAGTTGTTCCCGTTCGTAGTCGTTCACCTCTCCGAAGGGGTACTTGTCATCGTGGTACTTGGCGATTCCATGTAGTCGTACACACGGTGCAGTTGAACTTGGCACAACCGGTAGTCGAACTTGAAGGTCGTCGGCGACTCGAAGGGGTACTTGGCGTCGGTCCCGAACTGGAGATGAGCTTGCCTGTCTTAGGTACCAAACGCAGCAACAAGGCAACAAAAACGGCAGCAAGGAGGCAAGGGCAGCAGCGCTCAGGCCGGTGAGGAAGAGGCCCCCGACCGACGGGTAGGACGAGGTGCTCGGGGAGGTCGACCGGGCGTGGTGACGAGGCAGCCGACGAGGACAGGGACTTGGCGGGCGACGACGGAGCCTCCCCTGGCCGCGGAACAAGGCACGGCCGCTGCGGGGACGGGGCGCAGAGGCGCTCGGTGCTGGAGGCGGGCGGACGCAGGCCAGGCGCAGGGGCCGGAGGTGCTGGGGATGGAGGCGAGGAGGCGAGGCCGCGGCCTTGGCGCGGCGAGGACGATGGTCCTGCTCGTGGCCTTGGGGACGGAGGGTGCGGCTCCATGGCGGGCGCCGGAGATGCGGCGGGGCTGGCCGCGGCTTGAGGGAGACGGCGACGGGTAGGAGCTTGCGAGGCGGAGGAGGAGTGGAACGAGCGCTCTCCTGGCGCGCGGGAGGAGGAGGGCCCGCAGGGGATCGGGCTCCAGGCGGCGATCGAGCGGAGGGAGATGCGAGGGGATCAGGGGATGAGGGAGAATCAGGCTCGGGGGAGAGAACGAGCGAGGGGAGGCTGCGGCGCTGTGAGGGAGTTGGGGTGCGGTCGGGTTGCGGCTAGGGTTAGGACGGAATATCGGGCCTGGAGGGAGGATATGGGCCAGGGACAGATGGGCCGGCTGGGGGAGGCCGCAGGCCGGCTGGGCCTGAGGGATGGGCAGGTGCGGCTGGACCTTTCTTCTGCTGTTTTTCTAAATTAAAACAGAAAAAAAACAACAAGAAGAAAGAAAAGAAGGGAGGTGCTAGAAATAGAGTTAGGGCATAGGGTAAAATTCCCTGGACTCACAAAAATGTAAGGAATTAATTAAAAAATGTTGGAGGGTTTTTGGAAGAACCTCGATAAACGAGAAAAGAAATATAGGGAAGGTTTTTGACGGTTAAACTTGAATTAAAGAGGCATGGGGAATATATGCAAGTGTGTTGGGTTAATTCCACACAAATGGAATATTTAATTATAATAGCTCCATAATATTAGGAGGATATGTTATAAAGAGAAGTCACACCTCCCTCGATATAAATGAACCGAAGGTCCACACGATTTATTTAGGTTGAGATGCAAAGATTAATGACATGATGGCAAGATGACATGATGCAATGCAAAAAATAAATAACGCAAGCACAAATGAACACACGGGAGAACCCGGAACATCTGGAATCTTCTGGAATCTTCTGGGACGTCGGTCTTCGGGCGTCACAGGACATGCGGGAGGAGGTGCAGGGGATGGCGGCCGGGAACTGCGCTAGAGGAGGCCGGTCGTTGCGCCGGTCGGGCGTCAATCCCGTGGCTCAACAAAAGGCGACCATGGCTTCCGAGGCGCGTGTGCGCAGTGCAGTCGGGGCGGCGCGTGATGAGGAGGTTGAGGAGGAGGCACGGCGCTCGCGCCATGGACGACCGACGGCGGACCGGATCTGAGCAGAAGCAGAGGGCCATGGATGAACAACGGGCAGAGAGAGAAGCAAAAAAACGGAGAGGAAAGAGGAGGCAGGTGGGCTGAGAGGAAAACACCGGCGTGGCCCTCGTCGACGGCGGCCGGTGGGTGGAACGTAAACAGGTGGACGGGGTAGCGGCGCAAAGGGGAAATTGAGGGTGGTTACTCTCGCGAAACGTTTTTTTACTCGTGGACTACGGGTTGATTAGGCAAAACTGCAGGGACTTTTCCGCAAAACACCGCGATGGTGAACCCGACAGATTCAATCAGTGCTTTGTTATTATTAGGTATATATACTAGCACAAATGTCCGTGCGTTGCAACGGGGGAGAAAAAATAATGCATCGATTTGAAAAACTCTAGTTTCGCTATTCACCATCGGTGCTGCATATGTGTCCTGCATGTACACTTCTATCATCACACCATTTTATTTAATTAGAGCCATGCATGTCCTTCCTCTCATTTAATTTAATTAGAGCCAATCGGGCAATGCCAAGCTCTAATAAAACATGCTTGCGTCGTGCATGTCCCCTCCTTTATGGACTTTTCTCTCCTTTTGGCATGTTGTTTCCTCTCTTTTCCTTGGTTTTCTGATATTTAAGACAACATGCAAAGCCATATAAATTGGTGGGATTTGATATTAAAAAAATCGAAATGGGACTATTATACGGGGAACCCTTTGTATGGTAGTTTTTTTTTTGAGGTAACAGAGCTTGTTTGGAACTGCTCTGCTTCACAAAAATCAGTTTCGTTCCACTAAATTCACTTTGGAGCAGTTTCAACTAGAAGTTGTAGCACTGCCAAAGAGAATGTTTGGCTTCCATCTAGCTCCAGCTTCACGAGTGAGAAATTTGGTGGAAAGAATCTATTTGATTGGTTGAGGGCGGAGAAACGAAGAGGTATCCACTTACTGGTGGCAGTGGTGGGTAATTTCCACCCAACTCCAGCTTCTAGAGTTTTTTGAAGCACCCATTGAAGAGCTTCATAAAAAACTAGGAGTTGTACCATAGATTCTAGTTTTTTGCTGAGCAGCATATCGTGGAGCTACCCCTGTTTGGCTTGTGTTTTCCGGAGCAGAGATGAATTTTAAGTAGTAGAGCAGTCCCAAACAGGCTTTGTATGGTAGTAAAGCATGCTAGGTCGGTTGGCTTTGGCCTTCTGTGTGGAGGACCCATCCAACGGATGGACTAAAAATATGGTACTTTTTTTCTCCTTCCAAGATGCCAAAAAAATACTGCAGATTAGTCTGAGGTCGGCCCATGCGATGGATGGACTACAAATATGGTAATCTAGTGGCAGCCCAATGGAGGAACGCATGCCTGGCCAGTACGAACCTTTTTGACTCTACAAATTAGTACCACCTCGTGTATTTCACGTAACATAGGATCAGATACGGGACGAAACCAAAAATATAACCTTGCTTGGTTAGTAGGTATAGATATGCATGGGCTAGCATAAGCAAACTACTCCTAGTCGGACAAGGTTACATGGCTGGCTTCTAATACTAGTCCTATACAGACAAAACAAGGTTAATCTCTACGTTCACCTCTTTAACCTTGTTGCTCTTTAATTTCTTGACCTGGATCCAAAATGTGGCTGCTGCTACTCGTAATCTTTATCCTCGGCATTGCTTTTGCCGTTTCTTGTAGCATTTCAGGGGTCTTCTTTCTTGTCGCCGGCTCATCCATAGCTTGACGCCAACTCTCCTTGATGGTCGTGTCTTCAACCTTCACCTGTACTTTGGTGTTTGGTTGACTGTCTTTTGCATCCTCGAGAAGACATCTTTTGAACATGTGCGAGACCAAACTTCGGTCTAACATTGAGTTCCAAGCTCTTGAAGCTTGCTTCAGCTCGTAAAGTGCCTTATTGAGCTTGTAAACTTTCCCTTCCTTACCTTTCTTCTCGTAGCCGAGGGGTTGTTCCATGTACACTACTTCTGTGAGGTCGTCGTTAAGGAAAGCAGATTTAACATCCATATGATGAACGTTCCAATTCTCATTTGCTGCCAAAGCTAGGAGCACTCTCACCGTCTCGATTCGAGTAACCGGTGCAAACACCTCCTCATAGTCAACTCCTTGACGTTGTACGTAGCCCTTTGCAACGAGTCTTGCCTTGTACTTCACAATGGCACCCTTCATGTCCTTCTTCAACTTGTAAACCCACTTCAAACCTATGGCCTTTTGGTTCGGAGGTCGGGTTACCAAAGTCCACGCGCCATTGCTCTCGATCGCCTTCATCTCCTCATCCATGGCGTGCATCCAGCTTGAACTTTTGCTCGCCTCTATGAAGTTCGCTGGCCCCTCAACTCCGAATAAACACAATCCGAAGTACTCGAGCGTAACTGGCTCTGCGTACTTGTAGACTTTCTTAAGGGTCTTGAAGCGACGAGGCCCGGAAGAATCCGTTGTGGCTTGCGATGGAGGCGACGCAAATTGTGTGGGCGTGGATGCACTTGAGGAAGATGGTTGAGTCTTGGGCATGGTAGATGCCGGGTCATTGGCATCCGCGTCGTCGGCGTAGTCGTCGTGATCGTGACCATCATCTTGATTGTCATCATCACCATGCGCCTCGTTGTCGATGTCATCACCGAGATCTCTGCCTGTGTCATGCGCGTCGTCATCGCTATCACCTTGCGACCGATGCGCGTTGTCGTCGGTGTCGGAACCATGGTGATCACCGCCATTGCAGTCACCTTGGTTGGGCATCTTGCCAATCACCTGGACATCCTCCCTTGCATCATCACCAGTTGGAAATTCAACCGTGAATATGTTGCCATTTGGAGCATCGTCGGCTGCTGTGCTCCAATTCCATGCTTAGTTTTCTTCAAACACGACGTCATGTGAAATCCTTAGATGCTTGGTTCGTGGATTGTAGAAGTGGTATGCCTTGGTGCCAGATCTCCTCTCGTACCAAATGAACATCATCTTGGTGCTACAATCAGCAAGCTTTGAGAGATGCGGCTCCGCCGTCTTCACATGGGCCACACACCCGAACGTCCGTTGATGAGAAACATTCAGCTTCCATCCGTAAATTTCTTCATACGGAGTCTTTCCGATCACTGCCTTCGCTGGAGCCCGGTTGAGAAGATAGACCGCCGTCGAGACAGCTTCTCCCCAAAAGGTCCCTGGCAAGTTCTTGCTCTTGAGTAAACTTCTGGCCATGTCAACGACGGTTCGATTGCGCCTTTCGACAACACCATTCTGCTGTGGCGTATAAGGTGTCGTGAGGAACCTTTTTATGCCAATCTTCTCGCAGTAGTCATTGAACTCGTTTGACGTCAAATCTCCACCACGATCCGTCCGTAGAGCGCAAACGCCTTCAACTTGTGTTCCATCTCCGTTGCAGCCTTCAGCTTCTTAAATGCTTCGAACGCCTCATCTTTAGATCGTAGGAGAACATCTCACATGTATCTCGAGTAGTCATCTACCACAAGGAAGAAGTACTTCTTTCCTCCGTGAGTTGGTGGGGTGATAGGGCCACATAGATCACCATGGAGCAGCTCGAGTGCATCACTTGCACGATAGGTAGACTGAGCAGGGAACGGCCTGCGATGCTGTTTTCCAACCAACCACCCATCACATACTCAATCAACATGGTCGATAAATGGCATCCCAAGTAACATCTCCATCTTCGACATCTTCTTCAAGGCGTAGAAGTTAACGTGTCCAAATCTAGCATGCCATAACCATGAATCATCATCACTCTTGGCGAGCCAACACTCCGGTTGAGATTGATCAAGGTTGAGAATATAGAGCCTATTCCGCATGCGATTCACACGCGCTAGCACGTTTCGAAGGTTGTCGAAGATCGTCATCACTTCGTTCTCAACATCCACCTTGCATCCATTCTCGTCAAGTTTCCCGACAGAGATGATGTTGTTGCGAAGCCTTGGGATGTAGTATACTCCGGTGAGTATGCAATGTTCTCCTGTGAGACCTTCAAAGAAGACATAACCTTGCCCGCAAATATCCATATTTGACCCATCACCGAACTTGACCGAGCCTTGAACATCATATTCCAGCTCGAGGAACTTCTCCTTGCATCCCGTCATGTGGTTACTGGCACCCGTGTCTAGATACCACGACACGTTCTGATTTCCTGATAACTTTGGTATTACTTTCTTCTCATGAAGTAGCACCTTCCGGCTTGGTTTCACAACCACCGTTTGGACGAGATCACAAACTTCGGCCATTAGAAGACCTGGACGTTCGTCTTCCTGCTTTGCCAAATTTTCCTTGATCTCCCGTTTGTCAGGCTCCAGACAATCCTTTGCAAAGTGACCCATCTCGTTGCAGTTATAGCACTTGACCTTGGACATATCCAAGTTACGTGGCTTCCGCTCTTTAGATCGGTCCGCCTTACCATGACCTTGTGGCTTGCCTTTACCTTTGCCTTCTTCGGTTTGTCCGCCGCGCTTCGCGTTGCTTGAGCCTTCACCACCGTCACACCTTCCTTTGCTACTTGGGGCCTCCCAATCTGCAGAAAAATATCACCTCTAAGACCTTTTTGTACATTCTTTCTTTACCTAGGTCTAAGTAGAAAAGCCAACAATATTTGATGTGTTTTTTCACGGAATAAGTCGTTACAATGATTTATTTAAAAATGTTATTTCTTACTTTACAACACAATGACAAGTCAGATACAATTTCATCCAGGTTAATATTCACAAGAAATATCGTTGGAGAAGTAATGTTTTGCTCGTGGACGAAGCTTACCGTACCATTAATTGTATGCTCTAAAAAGGAGAATGAAATTACCTTACACCCGACGCTTTCGTGCCCGAACCTTGCACGGTAGTTAATCAAGAGTTGTTATCCACATTATTTTATGGATGGATTATTGGATATGTGGCACTGTATACAAATCAAGTTGAAGTTGAAGTTGTACGTTTAATTACTAAGACTACCCATAGTGGGAGTAACATAGGTAGTAACATCACACATATCTAGATAAAAAAGATGATGTGGCAAGCAATAAATGAAGAAAGAGAGGCATGTGGTAACATAGCTAGTTACTACTAGTATGAGTAACATCACACATATCAAGGTAAGATGAGTCTATGGCCTAATAAATAAAGTCTTCCATGTTACCACACATATGTTACTCCCCACTATAGAGGTAGTAACATAGAGTAGTAACATGGGCATGTTACTACTCTATGTTACTACCCACTATGGCTAGTCTAATGTAACTACAGCGGCCTCTTTGGTGGAAGTTCTGCTGCCAATGCCATGCAGCACGAATGTCAATCGCACGTGGAAGACGAAAGAAGCAAGCTAAGAGCCTCTCCATCTTCCACCCACATCACCATAAATACATATTCGGTCGGCCTCCCCCTAACCTTCATCCCATCCACTCGCTCACACGCACGCACGGTGCTACTGCTCTGCAAGATCGAACAAAAGCAGATCGATGGAGAAGAACGCCACTTCCGAGACGATGATCATCAAAGCGGAGCGGCCGGCCGCGGCCGCTGCCGGGGTGATCACCGTGGACGTTGATCCGGAGGCTCTGAATTGCCCCAAATGTCTCCGTCCCGTCGAACCTCCTGTTTTCCAGGTATGTAGTGCATGCATTGTATGTTAGCGGCTTACTATATTTTGCTGTGCTTGTATGTTAGCGGCTTACTATACATTGCAACAGAATGACATAATCTATTTACAGAATACATCATGTAAGAATTTGTAGAATATACAATCGATAGAATGAACTGGATCTTATATACACCATACGAATTGGACAGTGAATATGAACAAACTGAATTGTAAATGAGATTAGTGCTACAAGCAGCACACAAACTAATTATTACAAATCCATCACTTGCCCGGGTAAATTAATTGGTCGGCAGACATTGCTCGCTAGAATTGCAATTTGCTAACAAATGATTGCCCAAAGGTCCACCCCTTTGGCACAATGTCGTTGAACACAAGCGTGTGTCCATCAGTGTTGGTTAGTCTGAAAGAGAGCATCTTTCCGGTGAGTTTCGCCAACGAGTGCCAGTTAGCGCCCCAATTGCGTGCCATAGGCATCCAGTCTTCAGAATCATTGGTCTTGACATCCATGGACATGATCGAGCCTGCTGCAGCAACATTGCTCACAAGCACAAGATTGAAGTAATCGTGACCATTGATTTTGAACCTCACGCCACCTCGCTTCACGCACGGAACTCTGCACGTGTGTGGCAGGGATATAGAAAAAGTTAACGTTATGTGTTCCAGTGACTCTAGACTAATTTTAAACTTGTAAGAAGCACATATATACCTTTGGTACATGACGGGGATGATACCACCTTTATAAACACCGATCTTCTCCCAGGCCGGCTGGGCCATGTCGAAGTGCGGCCTAGGCGTGTTGCACCAGCCGCCGTTATCATTGGGGAGGGCGTCGTTTGGTGGGCAGAAGTTTGTGGCCGTGACGGTCACCGTCACGCCAGGCTTACAAAACAACGGGTCTGCACGCTTGCGATCACATGCGATCTTGTAGCACTGCCCGCACGCGGCGCCGTCGTTGAATAGCATGGTACTCAGAGCTGCCGTGCGTGTCCCATAACCTTCAGAGAAGAGGTTGCCATACCCGCACGCGCCACCTGTATTATATAATAAACATCGCCGGTGTTAATAGAAAGAAGAGCATAGGCACAAGATAGGTTTAGTGGCATGTCTTGAATGAGTACCCATCGTGTGGGAGGCATCAGCGCCGCCGTAGAAAGTTGCATGGGCCTTTTGCCAGACGAACGGTTGCGGGGATGGCGCAGTTGTGGTTTCAGCGGCCACAGAGAGCAACCCACTGCCGACCGCCAGCAGCACCAGCGCAACAACTCGAGCCGAAGCCATATCTATGGCTGTCTGCCCTAGGCAGTTTAGAACGTATGATCTGTAGCTGATCCGAAAAACTGGAACGAGCAAACTAGAACTTATGGTCTATATTGATTTGTGGCTGGTTGTGTGGTGATGTGGTGCTCATATTCTCATGATCGTTTGTTTATATAGTCTTCACATGCCGTTGATTCATTCGTACATCGCAAGGCCACCCTGATTGATTGGTCAATGGAGTAGCTAGCGTGCAAATTTGCCTGGCCGTGCAGCCTGCCATGGCTTGAGGGCCAATCCAGAGATATCTATATGTACACGCAGACACATTTCTTGAATCATACTACGAGTGATCATGTTCTGCACCTGGTCCTTTACGTCCGCGCCGCACATCGATTGGCGGCGTCTGATGATTAGGTCGTTAACAAACCTTGGCTTGTCAGTAATTATATCCATGCATAGAATCTTTGGATCCGTGCATTTTAATTAATATTAAAATCGTCGTCAGGAAATATTCATCAGTTTGATCATGGGAAGTAGCATCATGGTATGTCTGGTGGATTGTTTTGGATGCTAAACCAGGTAATGTTCAATAATTTTTAATATATGCTGAAAAATGTGCACAAATTTAAAGAGATATTCTCAAGATAAAAAATGTACATGTATTACAAAAAACAAATTGGCAGATTTTTTATGTTAAAAACTCGGATTTTAAGAAATGTCAATGAATTTTTAAAAAACTCATAATTTTTTTGAAAGATGAAAAGGAATTTTAAAACTATGTGCATAAATGTAAAAAAAAAACGATGGAAGGCACTGCTTGCTTGATTGCATGCTACTTAGTGTTGAGAATAAATCTTAATTAGTGTTGGCAAATGAGTCCGGTTTAGAGTTAGCTTTGTGCATGCAATAACAGGAGGTACGCATGCAGAGATCACAGAGCGAGCTAAGGAGTTCGATGAATTTACCTGTGTGGATGAAGATAGAAGTAACCGTGATTCAGATAAATTAGCCAAGTATGCTCTAGAACTTAGTGTTGGCCACCATGTTCGGCTTGATTCCACATGATATGTAAGCTGTCCTATGAACATCACAGTTAATGCATAAAACTAACAAGAGTTTTCCCAGACTCTTGTGTTGGGCATCCTTCATTCGGTAGCTATTAAATCCTTATTGAGAGAGGGGAACAATGAAAAAACAAGGGGAGGGAGATTAGTGGGAAAGAGAACAAGCCAATCCCTCACAAAACAACATGTAAGTCTATTATAACAACTTTGTTGTCCTCAGCTCTTGAAATATTGTTCGGCCTTCTTCCAGACTCAGGAGAGAACTGTACTGAGAATGGCTCATGAACCATGTTTGACGCGTCTAGTGCCATTGACCCTCATGGAGGTTGAGGTCGAGCCGTCGAGGTCCAACACTGAATTCCTGGGTACACCTTTTGGTCGTGTGTGCGGGAAGGGATGTACCGGCGCGTGGTTCGGGCTAGCGCTCTACTTTGGTAGTGCCTCCATTTGGCGCCGGATCTAGAGGATGTGCTTGTCATGGTTGTACTGTGTGCTGCATGGTGGCACAGGTAAACTATCGGGCGAAAGCTCGTTGCTTTGGCGCTGACGGCGGTGAGGCCCATGGGTTCCACTCTCCTCTTGAGGACGACGTTGTGGTTCTCTCCTCTCCATGTCACGATTCTGGGTGAAGACCCGGTCCGCCTCAGACTCGGCAGCTCGTGGAGCTTAGGTCCCCTAGGGTGTTGTGGTGTTGTATGCTGGCCTGCCTGTGTTTTTTTGGCAACGTAGTCACGTGCCTTTATGTTGTCTGGTTATCTCAGAATCTGCTTTGTAAGGAGACCACCCCACTACCTTGTATTGTTTGGCCGTGTTTTTTCGTTTTGTTTTATCTATATGAAGCGGAGCGTAAGGCTGTTTCGAGTAGGGATGGCAATGGGTATAGTATGGGCGGGTACGACACTTTTCTACCCAAACCCATACCCAAATCTTTTTTCTATACCCACCCACTTCACTATTCATGGGCACAAATTGGTACCCATGCCCATAACCATCGGGTATCCTATGCCCAATGGGTATCCGGTGGGTACAATATGTAGAATTGACATGACAAAAGTAAGATGAGAAAAATGTCGAAATTCAGGTACCATCCGGTGGGTACAATATATAGCCTTGGTTGGGGATGAATCGACGAGGATTCAGTAACCCGACTCTTGATTGCTTCATCTTTCAATGTCAAGGAAAAGTAGAGAAAATAACTACCGTAGGTATACAAGGGGTCTGGGGCGATGGCCAGCTATGGGCCTATGGTCCGTGGGCTAATTAAGAATTTAAGATATTATTATTCACATATTATAGGGTTTAATTTATTTATTATTTTTCTGGGTAACCATTGGGTTACCCATTGGTATAATTGCATACCCATACCCTACCCATGCATTTTGCGGGTATGGATACCCATACCCATGGTTATGAAGTGGTAGAAAGTCTCACCCATGCCCACTATTTTCGGGCAGGGTACCTGCGGGTACGCATACCCATGGGCAAAACTGACATCCCTAGTTTCGAAAGTAGTAGGCAATTAGTTTGATCGGCCAGTTATAAAAACTGATTTTTCTTTTCTTTTCTGCATATGATACTTACGAAGTTCTTCTCTTGGAAGAGGAGGGTTGAATTAGAATTATAATCAAATAGGTTCAAAAAGGAGATGACGGGAGGACTTTTATATCAATACTTTGCATATTCAACTTTTACTTTTCTTAAACTATCCAAGATAAGCAACCACTTTCTCTCTCCTCGTGACTTCTGTTCGAATCTATTCCCCTTGAAATAGTTATATAGTGCATAAAGAACTATATATGTATGTATTCAAAAGGACTACATAATTTCTGCATGGATATTTTTCTATGCTTGTATGTTAGCGCGGCTTATCATACATAGGAACAGAATGAAATAATATAATGCATCATATAAGTGAATTTGAAGAATACACAATCGATCTAATGAACTGGATCTTAAATATACACACCATCAGAATTACACGGTGAATATGGACAAATTGAATGGTAAAATTAGATCAGTGCTACAGTCAGCACACACATTAAGCACCATAACTTTCATTTTATGCAACGTAATTATCACAAATCCATCACTTTCCCTCATAAATTAATTGGTCGGCAAACATTGGTCGCTAGAATTGCAATTTGCTAACAAATGATTGCCCAAAGGTCCATCCCTTGGGCACAACGTCGTTGAACACAAGCATGTGTCCATCAGTGTTGGTTAGTCTGAAGGAGAGCATCTTTCCGGTGAGGTTTGCTAATGAGTGCCAGTTAGCACCCCAGTTGCGTGCCATAGGCATCCATTCTTCAGAGTCAGAGCTCTTGACATCCATGGAATTGATCGAGCCTGCTGCAGCAACATTGCTCACAAGCACAAGATTGAAGTAATCGTGACCATTGATTCTGAACCTCACGCCACCCCGCTTCACGCACGGAACTCTGCATGTGTATGGCAGTTGGAATAGAAAGAGTTAAAGTAATATGGCTTCGACGACTTCAGACTAATTTTTTAATTTGTAAGAGGCGCATATGTACCTCTGGTACATGACGGGGATGATGCCACCTTTATAAACACCGATCTTCTCCCACGCCGGCTGGGCCATGTCGAAGTGTGGCCGTGGCGGGTTGCACCAGCCTCCGTTGTCATTGGGGAGGGCTTCGTTGGGCGGGCAAAAGTTTGTGGCAGTGACAGTGACCGTCACACCAGGCTTGCAAAACAACGGATCCGCGCGCTTTCGGTCGCATGCGATCTTGTAGCACTGCCCGCACGCGGCGCCGTCATTGAACAACACGGTGCTCAAAGCCGCCGTGCGCGTCCCATACCCTTCAGAGAAGAGGTTACCGTACCCGCACGCGCCACCTGTAATATATAGAACCCATCGCAAGTGTTAATACACGGAAGAACAAGATCAACCAGGCATGCTCGCACTAGATAGATGTACAAGCGTGAGTTGAATGATTAGTTGATTACCCATTGTGTCCGAGGCGTCAGCGCCGCCGTAGAACGTCGCATGCGCCTTCTGCCAGAGGAAGGGTTGCGGGAATGGCGTGGTCGGGTTGTCCGCGCCCACGGAGAGCACACAGCCGATCGCCGCCAGCAGCATCCCTGTAACAAATCGAGTTGGATCCATATGGGCCGCTAGCTCTTGAAGTTTGATGAACTTGTGACCTAAATTAATGGATGTGTTTGTTCGTGCGTCTATATTGATCTGTTGCTGACGGTTGTGAGCTGCTGTGATGATCTGACGATTGTTTGTTTATATAGTCTTCACTGCGGTCGATTCGTACGTACATCGCTGGAGGATTCAGCAAGGCCACCCTGATTGGTTCAATGAAGCACGTAGCGTGCAAAAGTGCCTGGCCGTGCAGCCGAGCCATGGCTTGCGTCGGAATCAATCAAGAGATATATGTACAGTATGCATGTACGCGCAGACACGTCCCTTGAATCGTACGACGAGTGATCATGTCCTGCATCTGGTCCTCAACATCGGCGGCGCACATCAGGTGTGATGATTAGGTCGTGAAGAAACCTCGAGTATTCAGTAAGGCACGTCGATAGATGCTTTCAATCCGTATCCGTCAATTTTTATGCATGGTCGTGAAGTAATGTTCGTCGGTTTGATCATTTTTAAGTAGCTTGACATTGCGTTGGTGGCGGTGGATCATTCGGTGGACGTTAAACCAGGCTAATCCTATTTTATGCAAGTTGCCCAAACGTGTACGGAGGCACGTTTTCGGTGAGCAATTTATCTGTTTCACCATACCTTTTCATGTTTGTTGTTTCTCCCTTTCCAATTTTTCTTATGGTTTTCTCATTCGAGTTTGGTTTCTGTTTCTAGGGAGCAACTAACCAACGATTATCCTTCGGCGCTCCCCTAAGGATCAATTTTTTTGGCCTTAGAGCACGTCAAATGTTGCATCCAGGCGCCGTCACGTATCGTGTGCTGGACGCCCCCTCTGAGTTTTTTGCATGCATTTTTGAATTTTAGATGGGTTTTTTCGGATTTTCAGTTTTTGTCTGGTTCTCTAGGTTTTGGAGAAAAAAAATTGTTTCATTTTTTACAAAACACAGCCATGCTTCTTGAAAAAAGTGCTTCTTATCGGTGTAGTGAACATCGGGTGTTCATACCCCTGACTACGCACCGGCAAGATGCAGCTTCCGTGCCGGGAAGGACATGGCAGGAGGTAGATCTATCCCAAGATGCACAAGTCATGGTAAATAATGCGGTAAAGATGACCTCCAGGCAGAGAAGATCATCTCAAGATCAAGATCCAGGATGCCGGGAAGCTACCTTTCCTGGCAAGGTGTTTCTCCACGTCGCCGGCAAGGCCAAGGTCCCTCCACCGCTTCGCCAGCACCTGCTTTTCAGGAGTCTGCCGACAGGTGGCGGGCGCGTAGGCGATTAAATACAGGCTATCGGGGCATGTGTGGATCCACCGTCTAGAAGAACAACTTTATTGGCATATGTCCACATGTTTGTCGCAGTAACAAATGTTAGCCATCATTATGTTTCTCATGGAAGCACAGATTTGCTTCTGCGTGAAGCACAACCTGGGTCTCCGCAAGAAGCACATATTTACTTCCACGAGAAGCATAACCAATGCTTCTTTGAAACACAGTTTGTGTTTCCATGAGAATCACAATTGTGCTTCTTTGAAGGGAAAACACAACGTATGCTTGGATGAGAAACATAGTGCTTACGCGAGAAGCACAACATGTGTTTCCCTAGAAAAAAAACCCACAACATGTGCTTTCCGAACAAAAGTCAAAACCACAACCGTTTTCAGGCTCCCTTTTTTTCTTTTGCTTTTCTTGCTATTATTATTTTTCGGTTGCTGGAGTTTTTTGGTTTTTGTTTTTGGAACTTTTTGTTATTCATTTCTTCCTATTTTGAGATTTTTTCCTTTTCTGGTTTCTGGGTTTTTCGTGAAAAAAAAGTTAGTTGAAACCTATTAACATGGCATTTAGTTTCGACCATCCTGACGTGAAATACGTAGCGCTGAAAATAATTTGGTATACACGCATGGTTCTAAAGATAAAACACTTTGAATAAACGAATCTGCCAAAAAAAATGGAAAACTCTCAAGTTGTGACAAGTGGCACATGCAATGCATCGACTTATCAGCACCTAAGAAGGTGGGGAATATCCGTAACTAGTGATTATGTTTTTTCCAATGATATTAAAAATATACTTTTTTCACAGATATTATAAGCAACTGTATAAAAATCTAATATTATTGGGCCACATTGGGACGACCCATATAGGGTGTGTTTATGGCAGGAGCACTTATTTGAAGCACAAAAAAATTGGTTAAGCAAAGGAATAGAGCGATCGCTCCCTGGGTTGGCCCAGTTTGGTGCTTCATGGAGCACTGGTGCTCACGGTGACTATATCTCGTGTTAAGCGAGATGGAAGGATCACTCGTTGAAGGGTTACGCTAATCGGGACGGCCCATCGAGGCACACGCACAGTAAAACAAAAACCCAAAGAGAGATGCACCGCGTCATGGCCTCCTAGTTTAGAGCAACAGCACCAAGCCACTAGGCCAGCCCTCAGTTCGAGACATTAGTAGGGCAAGGCTACTTAAGTCTAAACAAATCAGGGGTTCTACTGTTTCTTCTCCTCTGTTTCCAAGGTTTTTTTTTATTTGTTTCTTCGTCGGGTTTCTCTGTTTTTTGTCATGTTTCATTGGTTTTTTCTTTTTTCTTTGATTTTCTTTATTTCTTTCTCGTTTTTCACTAGGTTTTTTCCTTTCTTTCTTTTTTCTTCAGTTGTGTTTATTCTTTCTCGTTTCTCAACGGTTTTTTGTGTTCTTTTTTCATTTCTTTTGTTTTTTGATTGGTTTCTTATTTCTTCCCCATTTATATGTTTCTCTTTTTTCTTTTTACCTTTTTTCTTGTGTTTGTTCTGATTTTCACTCTACAGTTTTCTTATACGTCAAGATCATTTATTTATACATGTTTCACATTTTTGCAATACAAATTTGATATTTTTTTAAAAAATTAACATTTTCCAAATACAAGATTAACGTTTTTTTCATTTATATGGTGAACATTTTTTATACAATTTTAAAATATTTTGAAATTCTTGATTAACATTTTTAAAAAAGACGAATGGCATTTTTCCACATGATCAACATTATACACATTTTATATTTTTTAAATATTTGGTTATTATTTTTTCGATGCTTGATATATTACAATAGCTTGCCACGGAACTAGTTAAGGTTTTCGACACTTGATATATATATTCCAAAATTGTCAACATTTTTTCTATACACATTTAACATTTCCAAAATTATTTGTTAACATTTTTCCAATATATGTTCAACATTTTTATATCGAAATGCTTGATTTAAATTTTTTATGTACATGCTCAATTTTTTCAAGATTTTTTAATACATGATCAATAACTTTTCTTTTTTAGATTTAACATTTTTCCGAATGCTTGACTAACAATTTTCAAATCCTTTTCAACATTTTTCAAATACATGTTCAACATTGTACAAATGTTGGTTCAACATTTTTTCAAATATTTTTCGCAATATGAAATTCGTAAATTGAACTCTAGTTTGACATTAAAAGAAGCTTCCGCCTTCTTAATTTGAGATAATCATTAAAACATAGCTTAAACAAAATATCTCCCAACCATAAAAGTATTTAAATTAAGCATAACACTAATTAAATAGTTCAACACAAAGCCTAACTATAAACATAAGCTTAGCTTACCTTCTTTGCTGCCACCCAAGGAGTAGGAGATAATGATGGCGTTGTTGGCCGTCGTCCTCCCCGGGAATTCCTTCCCTACCGCTGCTGCCTCCTCGTAGGCGGTGATGTCCCCCCGAACTCGCTGCGGTCGGAGGCTTCCGACTCCTTAAATGTGTGTTGTCGATATTTTTGACAAGTATTTTGACAAATGACAAAGAGATTAAAAGGGACTTCGAGGCATCTTTGATAGCAGTGGAGGCGACGAAGATGGAGCGACACAATCAAGTGGATCTGTGATGGATTCGTGGGCGAGGTTACCAAACTCATGGTGACAACTCAGGCTGTTCGTGAGTTCCGCTTCAGTGACCTCTCATAGTGACTTCTTCATTGTAGGTTGGAACGACAACCCAGGATGATTTGGGCTTGGTAGTGTGCCGTCAGTATAGGGTCTTTAGTGGAAACACTAGGTATCATGGGTTTGTACCTATTAATGGCGATCTTTGCTCATTGTTTCCTTGTTATAGGCATTGCCCGAAGATTGCTCGAAAATCATTTTTAGGCGAGAATCAGTGGTCTAACCCTCTGCGGTTGGATTCAACGACCATGACGACGACCAGACATATTTTTTCCTAGAGGTGTCTGTCTGAGAACCTTACTCGCAAATAACTGCCCGAGCACAAAAACACCATGTCCTCTCATGTGAAAAAAAACACCATGTCTCCCTCTTTTCTCTTTTTTTTTTTTTTT
>LR738711.1:19343323-19365380 GCA_902687465.1 Secale cereale
TTTTTTTTTTTTGCCGGGAATCCCCCTTTTTTCTCTCTCTCTCTTTTTTTAGGATCATCCCCCTCTTTTCTCAACTGACCAGTTTTTTTTTTTTGAGCGGTAAAGCAAAAGCTTTATTGATCATAAACCACAATGTGTGGGATACAATTTGAACCAGTTTAGACGCTGCCTTTATTGTATAGTCAACTATAAGGTACATCAGCCCACGTGAGGAGCCGGCCCATAAGCGCTCTCCGGCTGCTTGCCTCCTCCGAGGCTCCAACCCCAGACGATGTCGAGCGACGGAATCGAGGCGACGACCACGAGGTCCACGGAGGAACCGATGATGGGGACGAAGAGGAGGAGAACGGGGAAGGCACCATCGCTGTCGACGGTGTCTGTCGCCGGCGACGGCACCATCGCTCTCGAGGCGCTGGACTGCACCGTCTGCTACCACCCGCTCAGGCCTCCCGTCTTCCAGGTCATCCCCGCCCTCTGCCTTCTCCCTAATCTATTCTAAATTGACCTCGCCTAGATCCACCGCCGCCTTAGGTATGTTCTTCCTAGGGTTCTGTTTTTTCAACCCTCTAAAAAGGGCACTGTACAAGTTCAGATACACAGCTCGTGAGCATATAGTGCCCAGTTAAAATCGAATTATGGAACATCGAGCATTGGGGAATTGGATGCCATTTTTAAAAAAATTGACAAAGGGTTCTCCCTATGGTTTTTTATTTAGCAAAAACGCCTAGAAGTTCAGATAGAGATATTATTAGACATGGAGCTCAGTGTATAAAATCAAACTGATAGTTGTTTTTCTATACCCCAGCTCGGTGCACCCACGATGCACCCACGCAAAAAAACATGGCAACCCAATTAACATTACAACACCCTACGCACCATGATATATTTTGTTTTGTCAAACACTTCTAAGTGATCGTGTTATTGTTCCATTGAGGCTTAACAAAGTCATCCTTCAACCAACACCAGTTTTTCTTCGGAAAACTTGAAAACATGTACGCTGCTTAATTATGCAATTGTTTTGACCACATGCATGTATCAGCCATAGGTTTCTCACAAGAAAATTTTCACGACAATTAAAGCGTGGTGCATTTCTCTTGTGATATAATGCAGTGTGCGGTTGGGCATGTGATCTGTTCGTCTTGCCACGACAAGCTCAAGAACAAGAACAAGTGCCACGCTTGTGCCATCACCGGAGGCTACAACCGTTGCATCGCGATCGACCACATCCTGGAGTCTATCCAGGCCCCTTGCTCCAACTCCATATACGGTTGCACCGTCAAGACGCGTTACCTCGAGCGACAGGAACACGAGAAGTCATGCCCACTTGCGCCCTGCTTCTGCCCCGAAGCTGGCTGCGGTTTCGCCGGGTTGACCACCCAACTCCTGCACCATCTCACCGACGATCACAAGATACCAGTTACAGAGTTTCCATCTGGATGGTGTCTCAACCTGGAGATACAGGAGAGTATGCGGGTTCTCCACATGAAAGAAGAAGAAGGGGGCCCCATGTTCCTAGCTAAGTTCACGCCAGTGCCGCCTTTTGGCAAGGTTGTCTCCATCTTGTGTGTTGATCCACATGCCATGCCGGGGAAGCGCAAGTTTAGGTGTGAGGTTGATTTCCACTGTAACACCCTGGGTTTGCGACAGCTTTCAAATTTCCAGATTGTCAGCACCAGTCTTTCAGATGGCTTCCCGGCGGATCTTGGCAGCAACCCATTTCTTGTGCCAACAGTTTCATCTAACTCGCCCACTACCAGCAGCAGCCTCACCATCCGCATTGCAAAGATAATCCATGACAAGCCTTTGAGTGACTGGCGTTGGAAATCAAGATCGTAATCCTGGAGAGTTGCTCTGTCAAGATGCGTTGGAAGTTTAGTTTTTATCCGCGAGACCGCAACTAAATTAAACTTTGTGATATATTCGTCTTGTACATCTTCAGCAGAGAAGCCTTTGTGCCTTCTTCTTTACTTGGTCAGTTCTTGCTTGTGAAGTATGCAATGCATTGGTTTTGCTGATTGCACTTTATGATGGGACGGTCCAGAGGGCATTTGTTGAGGTCGTGAAGTAATGCAGGTGGACACATGATTAGATGTATTCCTTGTTTTACTAGGAACATTGGCGTGTGATGATTAGATTAGATGCTTTCAATCTGTATCCGTATCCGTCCATTTTTATGCATGAATGCACGTGGACAGATGGTTTCTCGGCGCGAGTCAACGGAATCTACGTTCCTCCCTTTGAATCAGCCCAACTTTGGCAACTCAACTCACACGACTTGAGGAAACCAACGCCGCGTGGCATACAGATCTCTTTTTTTTTTCTTCATCTCCTTCCTTATGCCCATTTCTCATTCATCTTTTTTTTAGGCAATCACACAAACCTTTATTCATCCGTCACAATGTTTACAGGGACGAAGATAAGGTCACCGGGCTGACCTAACCAAGCATGGCGGCCAGCCCCAAGTGAAAGTGCGTGCTTTGCTAGATTGTGTGCTTCGGTATTCGAAGTTCTACTTTCATGCTTAAAAGAAACATGTAAAAAGGCTGAAGAGCGTTCCTTTATTTCATGTAGGATGGCGCTGTAGAGTGAAGCCGATCCCTTATTGATGGCCTCCACTACTTCCAAACAATCAGAAGCGACTGAAATCTTATGAAGATAGAGATCCTCCGCCAAGGCCAGGGCTTCTCTGGTAGCAAGCGCCTCGAGGGTGGCAGGGTCTCTCATGTTGTTGAACAGTACTGTCGAAGCTCCCTGGAAAAGGCCATCTCCACTCCTACAGATAGCTGCAACTGCACCATACCTGCCATGCCGCGACACTGCTGCATCAACATTGATTTTGAACATCCCATCCGGTGGCGAAATCCAGTGCCTTGGACTTGGAGCCGATCTTGGGGGCTTGACGGCACTAGTGGGTTGAAGTACCTTGATCTCCGAGAGATAGGAGGAAACGAAGCCATTAATGGAGTATGGACTTTGAAATATAGATTCATGTATGGCCTTCCTCCGAGCGCTCCAAATCGCCCACAAGGTAACTACCATAGTAGTGAACTCGTCCCCTGACATACTGTCATGCATGGTAAACAACCATGATTTTGCATCAGATTCTTCAGTACGTAGCATGTGCTCCACCATTTCTTCCTGTGCTAAGGCCCAGACACATCTCGACATGTTGCATTGCATCAAAGAGTGGCGCCAGCTATCCTCAGCACCACACAAACTGCAGACGCTGGTAGTGGCCATATTCCTGTGGTTTAAGAGGTCTCCAGTCGGCAACGATTGCTGCGCCAACCTCCAAAGAAAAACTTTCACTTTTGAAGGAACCCGTAGATGCCAAAGCGATGCCCATGCTTTACCTTCAGTGTTAGAGCTCGACCGCCTTGCACTTTCTTCGAGCCAGCCTTCCCTGGACAGTTTCGTGTTGATTATCATGCGGTAACAGGACCTCACAGAGAAGACCCCTTTCCTATCCTCATGACAGGCCCAAAAGTCTTCAAGATGCCGAGTACAGAGTGGGATTTGAAGAATCAGCTCGGCATCATATGCTGTAAACACCGAGCGTACCAGTTCCTCGTTCCATGTCGCTGTTGTAACATCAATGAGCTCTGAGACCATCGTCGGCGGTTCAGGAATGAGAGACTGAATCGGCCGTTTCAAACCTGTCCCCGGTATCCAATTTGTTGTCCAAATATGTGTAGATTTTCCATCTCCAATCCTCCTTATAAGACCCTGTGTAAGAATATAGTTGCCGTCAAGAAGTGACCGCCAAATCCGTGATGGATGAGGCCCAAGTTCATCATCCAAAAAAGAACATGATGGGAAGTAGACTGCCTTGAGAATTCTTGAGTTGAGCGTTAGCGGGTCTTCCAAGATCCTCCCAGCCTGGCGAGATAGCAATGCTAGGTTGAAAGCCTCTATATCTCTGAACCCCGTACCCCCAAGGCTTTTCGGGCAAGTCATCACGTCCCACGAGACCCAGCTAGGTTTCCATTTTCCCCGCTTACTGCCCCACCAAAATTGCCGAATGATCGAAGTAATGTTGTCACAGAGACCCCTTGGCAATATGAAACAAGCCATAGAGTAAACAGGGATAGCTTGAGCTACACTCTTAATTAAGACTTCTTTTTCGGCTGCAGATAGTAACTTCTCCATCCACCCTCTAACTTTCTCCCAAACTCTATCACGGAGGTATCTAAAAGTTCCATTGACTGATTGGCCAACATCTGTAGGCATTCCCAGGTATCTGTCGCTGAGGGATTCGTTGTGTACATGCAAAGAGTTCATAATGCCTTCTTTCATTGCTTGGGGACAACCTGTACTAAAAAATATTGATGATTTCTCATTATTAATTCTCTACCCTGAAGCGCGACACAGTAAGCATTAAGCAGGTTTGATACTTCATTAGCACCCTCAATACTCGATTTGAAAAGCAACAGGCTGTCATCTGCAAACAATAGGTGGTTTACTGCCGGAGCCGTAGGTGCCACCTTGATGCCTTGAAAAGCTGATGACTAAGAACGAGATTTCTAAAGGCACGAAAGGCCCTCAGCTGCAATCAAAAAGAGATAAGGGGAAATGGGATCTCCCTGTCTAATACCTCTCGTGGGTTTAAACTGTTCTAATCTCTCACCATTAAATAGAACAGAGAAAGATACGGAGTTAATCATACCCATCACCGTGTTGATCCATGACTGGTCAAAGCCCAATTTAACCATGACAGCCTGCAAATATGGCCACTCCAACCTGTCATAGGCCTTCATCATGTCAAGCTTGAGTGCACAAAAGCTATTGTTCTTTGACCTGTTCCTCTTCATGAAAAGAAGGCATTCATAAGCGCATATTATATTGTCGGTGATGAGCCTGCCCGGATTGTTCCTGGGAGATAATGCCAGGCAATATCTGTTTCAATCTGTTAGCTATTACCTTAGAAGCTATTTTGTAAAGGACATTGCACAAGCTTATTGGCCTGAATTGAGACATCATTGTCGGGCTTGCTATTTTCGGGATGAGAACTAGCACAGTCTCATTAATAGATTCAGCACTCTCCTCCCACTTGACAATCCGGAGCACAACCGTGGTTGCTTCATCTCCACACAGGTCCCGGTGCCTCTGGTAAAAATGAGCTGGAAATCCATCAGGCCCATGCGCCTTTGTCGGGAACATCTGGAAGAGAGCGACTTTCACCTCTTCTCGTGTGTATGGAGCACACAAGATTGTATTCATCTCTGGAGTTACCTTGGAAGGTACGTGGTTCGTCACCTCTTCAATGTTATGCACCCCTTCGGTGGTATATTAGTTTTCATAGAAATCTTGGACCATGGCCTTGAGCTGCGTTGGATCATCAACCTGCACCCCCAAAGCATTTGCCGTCCTCCACCTCAACCTTGACCTCCTCCTTCTTCACACCTGGGAGGTCAGCCTTGAAGACGTGCGCCTCGGGGGTCTCCTTCCAGTCCATCCGGGCGTTGGCGAACGCGGCCGTCTCGTTGCTGCCGCCTGAGATCGCCGGGGCGATGGAGCGGAAGGTGTCGAAGGGGTCAGCCCAGAGGTCGGCGAAGGGGTCGAAGACGTTGCTGCGCCTCACGATCGACATTGTCGGTGTTGATTGCTTCGGCTTGTGATGTCTGCTAGGAAAATTCTGTATCGGGTCGTAGGTAGGAATAGGATGCTGTTTGCTTTTGCTTGACACTGGCTTGACTTGGGATGGAGGGCGACGGGAAGCCAGGTACTTATAGCGGCACCGGGTGATGCTCTTGAATCGTCTCGAGGTCTCACCGGGTGGTACATTATCGCTTTCCAGCTAGGCATCGAGCTTCGTTTTCCTTCTATTTTCAGCCCATGAAGGTCCTGCCGTGTTCTAAAGTTCTCTCCTGCTTTGGTTTTAGTGGGCCTTCTCCATTATTTTCCTTTGTACATATCGAGCCGTTTCTAGAAGAAGACATGGAATGTGATGGGGCCTTTTCTAGAAGAAGACATGGAGAACTCGAGATGCCTCAGGAGTATACAACTCGCACCGGAGCCGAGACCAACCGAGATGAGCTACGATCCGAATCAAATACTTGTAATCACTTGTCAGTGCTCATATCCACCGTTTCAGAGTTCACTGACAGTTAAAGAAGACGTCGACGTCGATCGTGAAAATAACTAAATAAGCTCTGTTCATTTGATGCAGATGATGTGTGCCGCCGTCATTTCATTTAAGTTACTGATGCTCCCCTGCTAGGCTAGGTTCCTTCCCTGCCCCCCCTTTGGAATTTGTAAGTAAGCCTTTAGCCTAAAGCCTAATTAAAATTTTAAAATTTTCTTGACCCATTCATACATAACTAGTGAGTGCTGTGAGTGGAACTAAAGTTTAGTCCCACCATCGAAGTTGAGAGAGAGTTGCACCTCTTTATAAGGTGGGCTCTTCTACCACTTATATGAGCATGAGGAGAGGAGACCTACACGCGCGCTCCTCCTCCTCCTCGCCCGTGGCGGGGGGCGGGTTACGGGAATGAGCCGAGCCGAGGACAAAGCTATAATTAATAATTAATGGACGCGTGAATTGCTCAATAGTTTCCACCAGGAGAAGGGACAAACAGGCCTCCGGAACCCCGCCTCTTATGATCTTGTACGGGAGATAGGCGATCAGGTTTTTGGGCAGTGCACTCGCACGACTGCTGGCAACGACGACTTCTTCCCCGACCTGGGCAACCTCTTCATCAACGACATGGGCGACAACAACAACGCCAACGTTGCCGCTCCCACTGCACCGTATGTGATCCTGTCCTCCTTGTGTGACACTAGTGCACAAAGGGCCATTTGTCCCGGTTCGTCAGGGCCATTTGTCCCGGTTGGGGAACCGGGACTAAACGGTCGATACAAATGCCCTAGACCATTAGTCCCGGTTCTTATACCAACCGGGACAAATGGCCCACCACGTGGCAATTGCGGCTTGCGCTGGCAGGGGGCCTCGGTATGAATGACATATTTTCTAATCTTTCCAATCTTCAAGCGCATGGCATCCATCTTCATCTTGTGATCATCAACGATATCGGCAACATGCAACTCCAATATCATCTTCTCGCCCTCAATTTTTTTTAGTTTTTCCTTCAAGTACTTGTTTTCTTCTTCAACTAAATTTAACCTCTTGACAATAGGGTCCATCTTGATCTTGTGATCATCGACGACTTCCGCAACATGCAACTCCAATTCCATCTTCTCCTCCTCCGTTTTTTCCATTTTTTTCTTCAAGGAAATGTTTTCCTCTTCGACTAAATTTAACCTCTCCACAAGATGGTCGGTTGGAATTTCCGGTTCAACTACCTCCTAGACATATAAAAACATCTATGTCAGGTTGGTCGACATAATTGTCGTAAACACTAAAACAAATAGTTATAAATTAAAGATAATATACCACATCCGAATCGTAGACAGGACGAGGGCCGACGTGGGCGGATATCAAAACCATCGCACTATATAATAACAAGCAATAATAAACGTAAGAAAATTAGACAAATATCTTTATAAAGCAATAATAACAAGCAACAATAAAAGTAAGAAAAGCATGGACAGAACAAGAGGCTCACCACGATGGTGCCGGTGACGAGATCGACGGGGGCGATCGACGGCGGTGAAGACGAGGACGGGATGTGACGGACCGCTAAACCTAGACAAATCTCGGAGAAAAAGGAGCTTGGAGTTCGAGCTTCGAGAGGAGAAAAGCTTAACTAGTATGACTCGGGCATTTCATCGAACACCTCATGTACATAGGAGGTGGGCTAGCTAGAGCAACACAGCTCCCCTCGGTCGGCCAGAAAAAACAGAGCAGAGGAAGTGATGGGCGAGGGGTTATATATAGGAAACTCATTGGTCCCGGTTCGTCTCAAGAACCGGATCTAAAGGTCAACCATTTGTCCCGGTTCCACACCCGAACAAGGACCAATGGGTCTGGGCCAGGAGCGACACCCATTGGTCCCGGTTCGTGTCGAGAACCGGGACAAATGGTCCCAGACCAACCGGGACAGATGCCCAACAAGGCCCGGCCGCCCCCCTGGCCACACGAACCGGGACGTATGCACCCATGGGTCCCGGTTCGTGGATGAACCGGGACTAATGGGCTCGCCAGGCCCGAACCAAAGCCCTGTTTTCTACTAGTGTGAGATCGTGATAGAATTCATGTTTCTAGTCTGTGCCCTAAATTGCATCTTTTCATCTACTATGCTAGTCTGCATGATTAGTTCAAATTTGTGTTATTGTCGTCCTAATTTATTTTCTGTTTATTCGGATTAAATATCGTAGTAATTTGCTCATATATTCAACACCCCCGCCCCGCCCCACCTCCCTTCTTCCCCATCCCTGCGCTCCCGTCGGCCCCCGAGGCGGTGGAGCGCCCCGTCCCATCCTCCCCGTCTCGCCCCTCTCCTCCTCCTTCCCCGAGACGAGCAGATCAGACTCGATCTGTACTGCGTCTTCGACCAGTACTTCCGCGAGAAGGACGACAAGGCCGCCGGGAAGGGCAATGGCAGCCGTGGATGAACTCCACCATAACCAAACACTAGTAGGAAACAAGGCTTTGGTCCTGGTTCCAGAGGGCCTTTAGTCCCAGTTCTGGAACCGGGACAAAACAGAGGGGACTAATACCCAAAACCTTTAGTCTCAGTTGGCTTACGAATCGGGACCAAAGGAGGTCCACGTGGCTGCTGTGGGGTGCCCAGGCAGGAGGACCTTCACCAACCGGGACTAAAAGGTAGTCACGCGTGAACAGCTCGCATGCGCTGGGTTTTTTGTTTTTTTAGAGGGGGGAGGGTGTTGGGGGTTTTGGAGGGTTAGTTTAGGGGTTTCATATTGTGTTAGCTAGCTTCTATACATATACAGAGAACTCGACGCTAGCTAGTAAGCAAATGAAGGAACCATCAATTACACAACATCGTGATCATGAGAGTATGTACTCCCATCCTCATTATACCTCATATACGCATTAATTATACCTCTTTATCATTCTCAATATACTTCATTAAATATTCTAAGATACCCCAATACGAGTTTTGTTGAAAAAATATCATTTGTGACGTACTTTTTGTAATATACCTTTTTCACGTACAAACACATCAGTATATACGTAAACATGATTTTTTTCTAATTGTCGGCGCGCATCTTTTTCATATCTATTATTTTTTCTAATTCGCTACGGTTTAAGAGCAGTTTTGAATTTACTAAAGCGCGGAATTGTGTTTTTCGATTTTTTTTTCAAATTTTCAGTACTATTTTCACTCCAGTTTTCTAACCATTTGTCGAAACAAGGCGTGTAATATACCGTTGGAAAGCTACGAACGAGGCGCAACTTTCATATGTTGAAATGTTTTTGAGATTCCTTATGGTTTTTAGTTAAATTTGAAAATCGTGCGGCTGACTACGAAGGGCAGCGGCCGTTCTTTCGTGGAAAATTTAAACAATGTTGGTCGAAATGATCCAAATGATACACCGTTGGAAAGATATTGTCGAGACGATACTTTTTCATGTATAACAATCCCTCTAGTTCATTACGGTTTAAGAGCAGTTTTGAAATTACAAAAACGCGGAAACTCTGTTTTTCGCGACAACGAAATCGGCGCGTGCACTGCATCGACAGAAAAGCGCACTGCTTCAAACTGAAAAACGCACTGCATCAGACAGTTAATCGAACCTCATGATTTATTTTGTTGGACGTAGATTTTTCTCAGAGGAGTTTTGTTGTCTTTTTTCTAACTTTTTTTCCGAAGGAAAGTGGACCGCAACACTCTCGAAAGTGAAGCGGAACACTACGAAAAGTGAACCTCATGATTTGCTGTTGTCTTTTTTCGTACTAATTAATTTTTTACGCGCGTTGAGAAGTGTTGACAAGTGAGCTGCTTTGCGATGTGTTTTTGTTTTTGGATCACCAAGTGAACCACAAAGGTTTTTTATGGCCAACTTCGTGAGAGAACAAAGTGAGCTTCGAAGAGTCCTTTGCAATGGACTTTTTTTAGACCAAAGTGCACTGCGTGTAATATACTATTGAAAAGCTATGGAGTAGACGCAACTTCGCCATGTTGAACACTTTTCGAGATTCCGCACGGTTTAAGAGCAGTTTTGAAAACGATGAACTGCATGTTTGAAAAAACTGTACGTGTTGTTTTTTCGGTACCTTTTTTGCTCTAGTTTTTTAACTGTTTATCAGAATTATGCGTGTAATATACCGTTGAAAAGCTATGGAGTAGACGCAACTTCGCCATGTTGAACACTTTTCGAGATTCCGCACGGTTTAAGAGCAGTTTTGAAAACGATGCGACCGACGAATAATGGCAGCGAGCGTTTTTTTGCGCTTTCGAACTGCACAAGAAAACTGCACTGCATCAGGGTAGGAGGCGGCGCGACGGTGCTGGGGGAAGGAGGCGGGGCGGCAGCACGGGGGTAGGAGGCGGGGCAGTCGTTGCTGTCCTCGGGGCACTCCGCGCTAGAAACCTATTTAAGTAGGGGTGTTATGAGAATAAGGTTTTAAGGGGTGTTATGAGAATAGACCCATCCTATATTATATATACTAGATGACACCCCGCGCGTTGCTGCGGGAATACATGCTAAAAATAAAGCGAACAATAACAATAAGCATTTCTTTAAATAGATGAAGACAACAAAATATTTTTGAGGAAACCTATGTTTGGGGAAAATCTGAAGCATGAAACAAAAATATGGATACATCTTTCTCTCACTAGTAGAAAACAGGGCTTTGGCCCAGGCCTGTCCAGCCCATTAGCCCCGGTTCAATCCAAAACCGGGACCAATGGGGGCATTGGACCCGGTTCGTGAGCCCAGGGGGCCGGCCGGGCCACGTGGGCCATTGGTCCCGGTTCGTCTAGACCTTTTGGTCCCGGTTGGAGTGACGAACCGGGACCAATGGGTCTTGCTCCTGGCCCACCACCATTGGTCCCGGTTGGTGACATGAACCGGGACCAAAGGCACCCCTTTAGCCCCGGTTTGTAGCACCAACCGGGACCAATGAGGTGCCTATATATACCCCCTCGCGCAAGAGCAGAGCACACTGCTCTGTTTTTTTTCTGGCCGAGGGGGAGAGGGGTTAGTGGTGCTCTAGCTCACCTCCTATGCACACAACGTGTTCGATGGAATGCCCGAGCCACACTAGTTAAGCTTTTCTCCTCTCGAAGCTCTATTTTCTCCGAGATTTGTCTAGGTTTAGCGGTCCGTCACGTCCTGTCCCCGTCTTCGCCGCCGTCGATCGCCCCCGCCGATCTCGTCACCGGCACCACCGTGGTGAGCCTCTTGTTATGTCCATGCTTTTCTTACTTTTATTATTGCTTGTTATTATTGCTTTAGATAGATATTTGTCTAATTTTCTTACGTTTATTATTGCTTGTTATTATATAGTGCGATGATTTTGATATCCGCCCACGTGGGCCCTCGTCCTGTCTACGATTCGGATGTGGTATATTATCTTTAATTTATAACTATTTGTTTTAGTGTTTATGATAGTTATGCCGACCAACCTGACATGCATCGATGTTTTATTATGTCTAGGAGGTAGTTGAACCGGAAATTCCAACCGACCCTCTTGTGGAGAGGTTAAATTTAGTTTAGAGGAAAACATTTTCTTAAAGAACAAATTGGAAAAAATGGAGGAGGAGAAGATGGAATTGGAGTTGCATGTCACGGAAGTCGTCGATGATCACAAGATCAAGATGGACCCTATTGTCGAGAGGTTAAATTTAGTTGAAGAAGAAAACAAATTCTTGAAGGAAAAAATAAAAAAAATTGTGGACGAGAAGATGATATTGGAGTTGCATGTTGCGGATGTCGTCGATGATCACAAGATCAAGATGGATGCAATGCGGTTGAAGATTAAAAAGATTAGAAAATATGCCATTCATACCGAGGCTTGGTATCATTATGCCGTTGGATCAATTGTTACCTTGGTTGCGATTATGATAGCATTTGTTTTCGCGTTGAAATGTTTTACATAGTTTCGATGTGTATGGAGAGCTATATGTTGTTAGATGAGAACTATATATGTATGTACTTTGGTTTTAATGTGATGATGAACTTTTATCCATTTGGTCACTTAATTATCTATTTATGATGTTCTGTAATGGTTTTTGACACACTTAATTATATATAAATGCACGCAGATGAACCGCCAATGGATGTACGGTGACAGACACACCTCCGAGTACATTAAGGGCGTGCGTGAGTTTCTAAATGCGACAGAGGCAAACAAGCAGAATGGTTTTATATGTTGTCCATGCACTAAATGTGTGAATACGATGTCTTACTCTAACCGGAAAATCCTTCACTCCCACCTGCTTTACAAGGGTTTCATGCCACACTATAATGTTTGGACGAGGCACGGAGAAATAGGGGTTATGATGGAAGACAACGAAGAAGAAGAGTACGATGACAACTATGTGCCCCCTGAATACGATGATGCTGCAATGGGGGGAGCTGGTGAAGATCAAGAGGAACCAGACGATGTGCCCAATGATGCTGCAACGGGTGAAGCTGCTGAAGATCAAGAGGAACCAAATGATGATCTTCACCGGGTCATTGTCGATGCAAGGACACAATGCGAAAGTCAAAAGGAGAAGCTGTAGTTCGATCGCATGTTAGAGGATCACAAAAAAGGGTTGTACCCCAATTGCGAAGATGGCAACACAAAGCTCGGTACCGTACTGGAATTGCTGCAGTAGAAGGCAGAGAATGCTGTGGCTGACAAAGGATTTGAGAAGCTACTGAAAATATTGAAGAAGAAGCTTCCGAAGGATAACGAATTGCCCGACAGTACATACGCAGCAAAGAAGGTCGTATGCCCTCTAGGATTGGAGGTGCAGAAGATACATGCATGCCCTAATGACTGCATCCTCTACCGCGGTGCATACAATGATCTGAACGCATGTCCGGTATGCGGTGCATTGCGGTATAAGATCAGACGAGATGACCCTGGTGATGTTGATGGCGAGCCCGCCAGGAAGAGGGTTCCTGCGAAGGTGATGTGGTATGCTCCTATAATACCACGGTTGAAACGTTTGTTTAGAAACAGAGAGCATGCCAAGTTGATGCGATGGCACAGTGAGGACCGTAAGAAAGACGGGAAGTTGAGAGCACCCGCTAACGGGTCGCAATGGAGAAAAATCGAGAGAAAGTACTGGGAGGAGTTTGCAAAGGACGCAAGGAACGTATGGTTTGCTTTAAGCGCGGATGGCATTAATCCTTTCGGGGAGCAGAGCAGCAATCACAGCACCTGGCCCGTGACTCTATGTATGTATAACCTTCCTCCTTGGATGTGCATGAAGCGGAAGTTCATTATGATGCCAGTTCTCATCCAAGGCCCTAAGCAACCCGGCAACGACATTGATGTGTACCTAAGGCCATTAGTTGAAGAACTTTTACAGCTGTGGAATGGAAACGGTGTACGTGCGTGGGATGAGCACAGACAGGAGGAATTTGACCTAAAGGCGTTGTTGTTCGTGACCATCAACGATTGGCCCGCTCTCAATAACCTTTCAGGACAGACAAACAAAGGATACCACGCATGCACGCACTGTTTAGATGACACTGAAAATACATACCTGGACAAATGCAGGAAGAATGTGTACCTGGGCCATCGTCGATTTCTTCCGACCAACCATCAATGTCGAAAGAAAGGCAAGCATTTCAAAGGCGAGGCAGATCACCGGAAGAAGCCCGCCATGCGTACCGGTGATCACGTACTTGCTATGATCAATGATTTACACGTAATCTTTGGAAAGGGCCCCGGCGCACTAGCTGTTCCGAATGACGCTGAGGGATACACACCCATGTGGAAGAAGAAATCTATATTTTGGAACCTACCCTACTGGAAAGACCTAGAGGTCTGCTCTTCAATCGACGTGATGCACGTGACGAAGAACCTTTGCGTGAACCTGCTAGGCTTCTTGGGCGTGTATGGAAAGACAAAAGATACAGCTGAGGCACGGGAGGACCTGCAACGTTTGCATGAAAAGGACGCCATCCCTCCGAAGCAGTATGAAGGTCCTGCCAGCTATGCTCTTACGAAAGAAGAGAAAGAAATCTTCTTTGAATGCCTGCTCAGTATGAAGGTCCCGACTGGCTTCTCGTCGAATATAAAGCGAATAATAAATATTCCAGAGAAAAAGTTCCGGAACCTAAAGTCTCATGACTGCCACGTGATTATGACGCAACTGCTTCCGGTTGCATTGAGGGGGCTTCTATCGGAAAACGTCCGATTAGCCATTGTGAAGCTGTGTGCATTCCTCAATGCAATCTCTCAGAAGGTGATCGATCCAGAAATCGTACCAAGGCTAAGGAGTGATGTGGCGCAATTTCTTGTCAGTTTCGAGCTGGTGTTCCCACCATCCTTCTTCAATATCATGACACACGTCCTAGTTCATCTAGTCGACGAGATTGTCATTCTGGGGCCCATATTTCTACACAACATGTTCCCCTTTGAGAGGTTCATGGGAGTCCTAAAGAAATATGTCCATAATTGCGCTAGGCCAGAAGGAAGCATCTCCATGGGCCATCAAACAGAGGATGTCATCGGGTTTTGTGTTGACTTCATTCCTGGCCTTAATAAGATAGGTCTCCCTAAATCGCGGTACGAGGGGAGACTGACTGGAAAAGGCACGCTTGGAAGGGACTCAATAATATGCAGGGACGGATATTCTTTGTCTCAAGCACACTACACAGTTCTACAGAACTCTACATTGGTGACCCCGTATGTCGATGAACACAAGAACAGTCTGCGCTCCAAACACTCGGAGCAGTGCGACGACTGGATTACATGTGAACACATCAATACTTTCAGCAGTTGGTTGGAAACACGTCTCAGAGGTGACAACACTGTTTGTGATGAGTTGTACTTGTTGTCCAGGGGACCATTGATGGGCCTCGAACCCCTCGTTGGATTACCCCAAGTGGAAGGTGTAAGATGCAGTAAGTAGAAGTGTTTTCCCCTAGCAAAGATGCCAAGGATCGAATCCCCAGAGACTCCTAGGTTCAACAGGTAGGTGTCAACCGCTAACGGCGCAATTAGCAATCAACGTGGACCTGCACACAGATACAAATAACTTTGCTCCCAACGAGTACATAGAGGTTGTCAATCTCTCCGGCCTTGCAGTTCACAAAGGGTTAAAAGCAATATGATAGTAGTGATAGATAGTAATTTGCAATAGTAAATAAAATAGCGGAAAGTAAATAGTGTATGTGATCAATGATGGTAATATGGACCGGAGTCACATGATGTTCACTAGTGATGTCTCTCTCCCAAAAGACAATAAAACAGCTATGTGAGGTAACAAATTACAGCTGGGCAATTGACAGGACCACGAACGCAAACCAATGCTGACTACATTACAAGAAAGGTTGAGGTTCAAAGCATGGGCGGTACGCCAAAGTAAGTAGACCGAAATCCATCTGCATCTACTACTAATCATCCACCTTGAGATATCTATCCAGAACATCTCGCTGGTATTAAGTTGCGAGTCCCACCCATAGTGTAAACTCAATGCAACAGACAACTGCATTAAAAGAACTTTGCGTAAAGTAAACAATCCTTGCACCCGCGGGCACAAGCACCGTTGTTTTCCCCCTTGTGGCAACAGCACATCCCCTAGACTCATGTTTCTGTCACTCAAGCTAGTCATCGAGGGGCATGAACTCACAATCGAGCATAACGTTCCCTCTTGGAGTCACTACTTACTACTTGGCCAAAGCAATAAATAACAACGGAGAACATGCAAGAATTACTTATGAACTAAAATATAAAAGAGGTGAATCAAATATATTACTCAAGATCAATCTGAACATAATCTCATAATCCATCGGATCCCAGCAAACTCAACATAGCAACAGCATAAGGATTACATAGGTGCCTCGATCATGTAGGGCAGCTCACGAGGACTAATTAGTGAAGCACAAGAACGGGAGGAGAACATCACATAGCTACTGGTCATGGACTCATGGTCCAAGGGAGACTACTCACGAGTCATCCGGGAGGCGTCCATGGTGGTGGAGAAGCTCCTGGTGGTGATCCTCCCCTCCGGCAGGGTGCCGGGAAGAGTTCTCCTGGTGCTCCCGATCTTGGAAGCGGCGGCGGCGGCGGAACAGAGATGGGATCGCGAAAAGAGTTCCTGTTCTGAGGGTTACGGAGGACCCTTTAAATATATGCCAAAGTAGGGCACCGGGGGAGCTTCGGGGGGCCCAGGCGCTGAAGGAAATATGCCCTAGAGGCAATAATAAAGTTATTATTTATTTCCTTATATCATGACAAATGTTTATTATTCATGCTAGAATTGTATTAACCGGAAACTTAATACATGTGTGAATACATAGACAAAACAGAGTGTCCCTAGTATGCCTCTACTAGACTAGCTCATTGATCAAAGATGGTTATGTTTCCTAGCCATAGACATGAGTTGTCATTTGATCAACGGGATCACATCATTAGGAGAATGATCTGATGGACAAGACCCATCCGTTAGCTTAGCACTATGATCGTTTAAGTTTTACTGCTATTGCTTTCTTCATGACTTATACATGTTCCTATGACTATGAGATTATGCAACTCCCGAATACCGGAGGAACACTTTGTGTGCTACCAAACGTCACAACGTAACTGGGTGATTATAAAGGTACTCTACAGGTGTCTCCGAAGGTACTTGTTGGGTTGGCGTATTTCGAGATTAGGATTTGTCACTCCGATTGTCGGAGAGGTATCTCTGGGCCCTCTCGGTAACACACATCATAATAAGCCTTGCAAGCAAAAGACTAATGAGTTAGTCACGAGATGATGTGTTACGGAACGAGTAAAGAGACTTGCCGGCAACGAGATTGAACTAGGTATAAAGATACCGACGATCGAATCTCGGGCAAGTAACATACCGTTTGACAAAAGGAACAACGTATGTTGTTATGCGGTTCTGACCGATAAAAGATCTTCGTAGAATATGTAGGAGCCAATATGAACATCCAGGTTCCGCTATTGGTTATTGACCAGAGATGAGTCTCGGTCATGTCTACATAGTTCTCGAACCCGTAGGGTCCGCACGCTTAACGTTTGATGACGATCGGTATTATGAGTTTTTGAGTATTGATGTACCGAAGGTAGTTCGGAGTCCCGTATGAGATCACGGACATGACGAGGAGTCTCGGAATGTCCGAGACATAAAGATTGATATATTGGACGGCTATATTCGGACACCGGAAGTATACCGGAAAAGTTTCGGATTTATCGGGAATGCCGGAGGGGGTTACCGGAACCCCCTACGAGAGGGGATGGTCCATAGTGGGCCTAAAGGGTGAGAGAGAGGCAGCCCATAGAGCTGGCCGGCGCCCCCACCTAGGAATCCTAGTTGGACTAGGATTGGGGGGGCGCCACCTCTCCTATTCCTTTCCCCCTTCTTCCTTTCGGTGAATCCTACTAGGAATAGGATTGCAATCCTATTCCTAGTAGGAATCCCTTCCCTAGCCGCACCAGGAGAGTTGGCCGGCCCCTCCTCCCTTGCTCCTTTATATACGGGGGCAGGGGGGCACCCAAAGACACACAAGTTGAATTGTTTTAGCCGTGTGCGGTGCCCCCCTCCACAGAATCACACCTCGGTCATACCGTCGCGGAGCTTAGGCGAAGCCCTGCGCCGGTGAACACATCATATCCGTCACCACGCCGTCGTGCTGACGAAACTCTCCCGTGAAGCTCAACTGGATCAAGAGCTCGTGGGACGTCATCAAGCTGAACGTGTGCTGAACGCGGAGGTGCCGTACGTTCGGTGCTTGATCGGTTGGATCGCGAAGAAGTTCGACAACATCAACCGCGTCAGTTGACGCTTCCGCTCCCGGTCTACGAGGGTACGTAGACACACTCTTCCCTCTCGTTGCTATGCATCTGGTAGATAGATCTTGCGTGATCGTAGGAAAATTTTAAAATACTACGTTCCCCAACAGTATGTACTTTGGTTTTAATGTGATGATGAACTTTTATCCATTTGGTCACTTAATTATCTATTTATGATGTTCTGTAATGGTTTTTGACACACTTAATTATATATAATGCACGCAGATGAACCGGCAATGGATGTACGGTGACAGACACACCTCCGAGTACATTAAGGGCGTGCATGAGTTTCTAAATGCGGCTGAGGCAAACAAGCAGAATGGTTTTATGTGTTGTCCATGCACTAAATGTGTGAATACGATGTCTTACTCTAACCGGAAAATCCTTCACTCCCACCTGCTTTACAAGGGTTTCATGCCACACTATAATGTTTGGACGAGGCACGGAGAAATAGGGGTTATGATGGAAGACGGCGAAGAAGAAGAGTACGATGACAACTATGTGCCCGCTGAATACGGTGATGCTGCAATGGGGGGAGCTGGTGAAGATCAAGAGGAACCAGACGATGTGCCCAATGATGCTGCAACGGGTGAAGCTGCTGAAGATCAAGAGGAACCAAATGATGATCTTCGCCGGGTCATTGTCGATGCAAGGACACAATGCGAAAGTCAAAAGGAGAAGCTGAAGTTCGATCGCATGTTAGAGGATCACAAAAAAGGGTTGTACCCCAATTGCGAAAATGGCAACACAAAGCTCGGTACCGTACTGGAATTGCTGCAGTGGAAGGCAGAGAATGCTGTGGCTGACAAAGGATTTGAGAAGCTACTGAAAATATTGAAGAAGAAGCTTCCGAAGGATAACGAATTGCCCGACAGTACATACGCAGCAAAGAAGGTCGTATGCCCTCTAGGATTGGAGGTGCAGAAGATACATGCATGCCCTAATGACTGCATCCTCTACCGCGGTGCATACAACGATCTGAACGCATGTCCGGTATGCGGTGCATTGCGGTATAAGATCAGACGAGATGACCCTGGTGATGTTGATGGCGAGCCCGCCAGGAAGAGGGTTCCTGCGAAGGTGATGTGGTATGCTCCTATAATACCACGGTTGAAACGTTTGTTTAGAAACAGAGAGCATGCCAAGTTGATGCGATGGCACAGTGAGGACCGTAAGAAAGACGGGAAGTTGAGAGCACCCGCTAACGGGTCGCAATGGAGAAAAATCGAGAGAAAGTACTGGGAGGAGTTTGCAAAGGACGCAAGGAACGTATGGTTTGCTTTAAGCGCGGATGGCATTAATCCTTTCGGGGAGCAGAGCAGCAATCACAGCACCTGGCCCGTGACTCTATGTATGTATAACCTTCCTCCTTGGATGTGCATGAAGCGGAAGTTCATTATGATGCCAGTTCTCATCCAAGGCCCTAAGCAACCCGGCAACGACATTGATGTGTACCTAAGGCCATTAGTTGAAGAACTTTTACAGCTGTGGAATGGAAACCGTGTACGTGCGTGGGATGAGCACAGACAGGAGGAATTTGACCTAAAGGCGTTGCTGTTCGTGACCATCAACGATTGGCCCGCTCTCAATAACCTTTCAGGACAGACAAACAAAGGATACCACGCATGCACGCACTGTTTAGATGACACTGAAAATACATACCTGGACAAATGCAGGAAGAATGTGTACCTGGGCCATCGTCGATTTCTTCCGACCAACCATCAATGTCGAAAGAAAGGCAAGCATTTCAAAGGCGAGGCAGATCACCGGAAGAAGCCCGCCATGCGTACCGGTGATCACGTACTTGCTATGATCAATGATTTACACGTAATCTTTGGAAAGGGCCCCGGCGCACTAGCTGTTCCGAATGACGCTGAGGGATACACACCCATGTGGAAGAAGAAATCTATATTTTGGAACCTACCCTACTGGAAAGACCTAGAGGTCTGCTCTTCAATCGACGTGATGCACGTGACGAAGAACCTTTGCGTGAACCTGCTAGGCTTCTTGGGCGTGTATGGAAAGACAAAAGATACAGCTGAGGCACGGGAGGACCTGCAACGTTTGCATGAAAAGGACGCCATCCCTCCGAAGCAGTATGAAGGTCCTGCCAGCTATGCTCTTACGAAAGAAGAGAAAGAAATCTTCTTTGAATGCCTGCTCAGTATGAAGGTCCCGACTGGCTTCTCGTCGAATATAAAGCGAATAATAAATATTCCAGAGAAAAAGTTCCGGAACCTAAAGTCTCATGACTGCCACGTGATTATGACGCAACTGCTTCCGGTTGCATTGAGGGGGCTTCTATCGGAAAACGTCCGATTAGCCATTGTGAAGCTGTGTGCATTCCTCAATGCAATCTCTCAGAAGGTGATCGATCCAGAAATCGTACCAAGGCTAAGGAGTGATGTGGCGCAATTTCTTGTCAGTTTCGAGCTGGTGTTCCCACCATCCTTCTTCAATATCATGATACACGTCCTAGTTCATCTAGTCGACGAGATTGTCATTCTGGGGCCCATATTTCTACACAACATGTTCCCCTTTGAGAGGTTCATGGGAGTCCTAAAGAAATATGTCCGTAATTGCGCTAGGCCAGAAGGAAGCATCTCCATGGGCCATCAAACAGAGGATGTCATCGGGTTTTGTGTTGACTTCATTCCTGGCCTTAATAAGATAGGTCTCCCTAAATCGCGGTACGAGGGGAGACTGACTGGAAAAGGCACGCTTGGAAGGGACTCAATAATATGCAGGGACGGATATTCTTTGTCTCAAGCACACTACACAGTTCTACAGAACTCTACATTGGTGACCCCGTATGTCGATGAACACAAGAACAGTCTGCGCTCCAAACACCCGGAGCAGTGCGACGACTGGATTACATGTGAACACATCAATACTTTCAGCAGTTGGTTGGAAACACGTCTCAGAGGTGCCAACACTGTTTGTGATGAGTTGTACTTGTTGTCCAGGGGACCATTGATGGGCCTCGAACCCCTCGTTGGATTACCCCAAGTGGAAGGTGTAAGATGCAGTAAGTAGAAGTGTTTTCCCCTAGCAAAGATGCCAAGGATCGAATCCCCAGAGACTCCTAGGTTCAACAGGTAGGTGTCAACCGCTAACGGCGCAATTAGCAATCAACGTGGACCTGCACACAAATACAAATAACTTTGCTCCCAACGAGTACATAGAGGTTGTCAATCTCTCCGGCCTTGCAGTTCACAAAGGGTTAAAAGCAATATGATAGTAGTGATAGATAGTAATTTGCAATAGTAAATAAAATAGCGGAAAGTAAATAGTGTATGTGATCAATGATGGTAATATGGACCGGAGTCACATGATGTTCACTAGTGATGTCTCTCTCCCAAAAGACAATAAAACAGCTATGTGAGGTAACAAATTACAGCTGGGCAATTGACAGGACCACGAACGCAAACCAATGCTGACTACATTACAAGAAAGGTTGAGGTTCAAAGCATGGGCGGTACGCCAAAGTAAGTAGACCGAAATCCATCTGCATCTACTACTAATCATCCACCTTGAGATATCTATCCAGAACATCTCGCTGGTATTAAGTTGCGAGTCCCACCCATAGTGTAAACTCAATGCAACAGACAACTGCATTAAAAGAACTTTGCGTAAAGTAAACAATCCTTGCACCCGCGGGCACAAGCACCGTTGTTTTCCCCCTTGTGGCAACAGCACATCCCCTAGACTCATGTTTCTGTCACTCAAGCTAGTCATCGAGGGGCATGAACCCACAATCGAGCATAACGTTCCCTCTTGGAGTCACTACTTACTACTTGGCCAAAGCAATAAATAACAACGGAGAACATGCAAGAATTACTTATCAACTAAAATATAAAAGAGGTGAATCAAATATATTACTCAAGATCAATCTGAACATAATCTCATAATCCATCGGATCCCAGCAAACTCAACATAGCAACAGCATAAGGATTACATAGGTGCCTCGATCATGTAGGGCAGCTCACGAGGACTAATTAGTGAAGCACAAGAACGGGAGGAGAACATCACATAGCTACTGGTCATGGACTCATGGTCCAAGGGAGACTACTCACGAGTCATCCGGGAAGCGTCCATGGTGGTGGAGAAGCTCCCGTTGGTGATCCTCCCCTCCGGCAGGGTGCCGGGAAGAGTTCTCCTGGGGCTCCCGATCTTGGAAGCGGCGGCGGCGGCGGAACAGAGATGGGATCGCGAAAAGAAGTC
>LR738711.1:19365390-19380939 GCA_902687465.1 Secale cereale
AAGGTTTAAGTGATGACTAGATACAATCATTTCAGAATAAACGATATCACAATCATGCAAAAGACAATGCTACTTTGGGACAATGCACATTACACTCAGAATGACAATCATGCTCTCAGTAGTTGATGCTTGAAGTGCTAGAGCTTTTTATTATGAAACATGGAAGCAATTGTGTCAACGGTAGTAGTACTTCATATGTGTCATGTATAAAACATCTTATAAGTTGCAAGCCTCATGCATCGAATACCAATAGTGCTCGCTCCTTGTCCTAATTAGCTCGGATCCCCATGGGTTATCATTGCATTGCATATGTTTTTACCAAGTGTCACAAAGGGGTACCTCTATGCCACATGTACAAAGGTCCAAGGAGATAGATCGCATTCGATTTCTCGTTTTTGATAAATCTCAACTTGAGGACATCCATACCGGGACAACATAGAAAATAGATGATGGACTCCTCTTTAATGCATAAGCATATTGTCATGAGAGATTGAGGATTAAGGTCCAAGCTAAAACTTCCACCATGATGCATGGCTTTGGTTGGCGGCCCAATGTTCTTCTCTAACAATATGCATATTAATTCAACCCATGGTAAATCACCCTTACTTCAGACAAGACGAACATGCATAGCAACTCACATGATATTCAACAAAAGTGTGACAGTTGATGGCGTCCCCAGAAACATGGTTACCGCTCAGCAAGCAACTCATAAGAAATAAGATAAATAAGCAACATATTCTTTACCACAATAGTTTTTAGGCTACTTTCCCATGAGCTATGTATTGCATGGTTAATTTGCTTAGTGCAGGTGGAGGTTAGCAAAAGACTGGGAGCGACCAACTAAGAGAGCAATGACGGTCATAATCATGCAGAGCGACAAAGCAATATTGAATCAGGCATGGTAGTTATATCGCTACTTAGAAACAAAAGATCATCAAGGCTTGACAGACTTTCTTTACAGTCTTGAATATGCGTGAGCATACGCCAAGTCAATCAAAATAAATTCTCGAAGGAAGATATTACTAAACCATACCACATCATAGGCAAACAAACCAAGTTGGTACTCCAATGACACATTGGGAACCCCCCAGCTATCTGAGATTAACCATAAGAAAACCTGAGCTACTAAGCACCATCATGAAAGTAGCATATTTGTCATAGACACATTAACCCATGTAACGGAAGCAAACTCTCTTAATAAGGTGAGCATGGTAATTAAAGAGAGTTCAAGCAACCAACTAAATAAACGCTCTTTGAAAAGATAAGCATGAATACTAAGAGCAAAGCACGATAGTAGCTATTAAAAAGACAAAGAACACACACATCATAGATAGACATGAAAATTCTATGTAATGTTCTAGGTAGAGGTGGAGCGTGTTTCTCTCCCACATAAAGGAATGCTGGGTTCCGACTCGTTATGAAAAACTAAAAAGAAAACTAAAAGCAAGACGCTCCAAGCATAGCACATAACACATGAAGTGATAAAAATATAGCGGAACGAAAGACGAACTGATAATGTTGATGGAGAAGGGGATGCACGGGGGGCATCCCCAAGCTTAGACACTTGAGTCTCCTTGAATATTTCTTGGGGTGCACGGGGGCATCCCCAAGCTTGAGCGCTTGACACTCCTGAATCTTTTTATCATCTTCCCTCGCACACTTGAAAACTCCCTTCATACATAACTCATTCATAATCTGATTAGCGAGGTTAGTACCCTTAATAAAATAATTATACCTTGCTGGAAATAAGGATATTCTTGAAGTTCTACTGTTTCTCAAGATTGCCAAAAGATTTTTGCAAAGAAAAAACAAGTTCTTAATTTGCAAAGTGAAGGTAAGGCAAAACAGGACAGAATCTGTGAAAAACAGAACAGCAGGCAGTAATTGACCTGTTCGGGATACTTCTGCAACTCAAATAAAAAAACTCAGAACTGACGCACGAAAGACAATTATATAGAGAACGCTTTCGAAAAAATTCAGACCAAAAAGAAGATCTGGTGATTTTATACGAATTTTTCTATCCAAGGACAGAATCTGTTTCCTGGACAGCACCTCACAACTTTTGAACTTTCTAGCAATCAGAGGCTATACTTGGCACAAATATGAAAAGCAAAGATACAATGATGATGCTACAGCAGTAAACAACACCAAGACACAACAAAAGCAAAAAATTTATTCATGTGGGCTGCCTCCCAAAAGCGCTTTCTTTTATGCCTTTAAGCTAGGCATAATGCATAGATCAAGTTTTATCAAGAGTAAAAGAATAACTAGCCCGTACAACGGACTCAAAAGGTAACTTGACCTTCTTACGAGGGAAGTGTTCCATCCCTTTCTTGAGAGCAAACTGAAATTTTATATTACCCTCTTTCATGTCAATGACAGCACCAACGGTGCGCAAAAAGGGACATCCCAAAATAATTGGACATGAAGGATCACATTCAATATCCATAATAGTGAAATCAACGGGCACATAATTATCATTGACAACAATAAGAACATCATCGATCCTCCCCAAAGGTTTCTTTATGGAAGAATTAACGAGAGCATTACCAAAAGAACAAGAATCATAAGGTTTCAATTTAAGCATATCATATATCCTTTTGGGCATAACAGAGGTACTAGCACCAACATCACATAATGCATAACAAGAGAAGTCATTCAAATTAATTTTTATCATAGGATCCCAACCATCTTCTAGCTTTCTAGGTATGGAGGCTTCTACTCTAAGTTTCTCCTCCCTAGCTTTGATGAGAGCATTAGTGATATGCTCTGTGAAGGCAAGGTTAAGCGTGCTAGTGCGGGGATCTCTAGACATTTTGTGAAGGAAATCAATAACTTCTGTAAGAGTGCAATTATCAAAATCAAGGTCACGAGCATCAAGTAAAGTGGTAGAGGTGTCCTTAAGGCTCACCTGTTTGGTAGTTGACATAGCATCACCATTAATAGGTCCATTGGGACCAGGAGTACATTGGGTGCTAAGAGTGTGAACATTCTCAATAACTTGGATAGTAGCAACAGTGTGGTGGGTAGGAAGGCTCTTAATTCTTTCCTCTTCCTCCCTTAGGGATGCAACCACTTTGGGTTTAGCTGCCATTTGGTTTATCAAAGTGTCCTGTGTGTGGGACATATTGGAAACTTGGGTCTCAGTGATAGTGAGTCTAGTCTGGAGGTTAGAGATCTCAATATTTATGTTCTCTAATCGTCTACTAATGTCTTGCAAGATAGCAGTCTGCTCATTTAATTGCCTTGAGAAGGTTTTGTTTTGTTCATATTGGGCGTGCATGTAGTTCTTAGTGGCCTCCTCTATTTCTACCAGTTTCTCATAGCCAGACAAGTTTCTATCTTTTTGGAAGGAGTTCTTGATGGTAGGATAAGCATTGTTGTTCCCATAGGAATTAGAGGGGAACGTTCTAGAATTACTACCAAAGTTACTCCTATAAGCATCGGCAATCACAGAATCCAAAGGATCATAACGAGGATCAACAGAAGATTGCTTCGAAAGTAGAGACATGATCAAGTCAGCTTTTTCATTGAGGGAGGAAATCTCCTCGACAGAGTTTACCTTCCTACCTGTTGGAGCGCGTTCGGTGTGCCATTGGGAATAGTTGGTCATCATCTCATCGAGAAGCTTTGTGGCAGCACCAAGTGTATTTGACATAAAAGTTCCTCCCGCGGCCGAATCTAACAAGTTCCACGAGGTAAAGTTCAAGCCTGCATAAATTTTTTGGATAACCATCCAAGTAGTCAAACCGTGAGTAGGGCAGTTCTTGATAAGAGACTTCATACGTTCCCAAGCTTGGGCAACATGTTCATTATCCAATTGTTTAAAATTCATGATGTTACTTCTAAGTTGGATAATTTTAGCAGGTGGATAGTATTTTCCAATAAAAGCATCTTTGCACTTGTCCCATGAATCTATGCTATTTCTAGGCAAAGACTGAAACCAAATTTTTGCTCCTCCTCTCAAAGAGAAAGGAAAAAGCTTAAGCTTAACAATATTACCATCTATTTCTTGGTACTTTTGCATATCACAAAGTTCTACAAAGTTGTTCAAGTGTAAAGCAGCATCATCTCCAGCACCGGAGAATTGGTCTTTCATGACTAAGTTCAGTAAAGCAGGTTTAATTTCATATGAAGGTGCTGAAGTGGCAGGTGTAGTGATAGGTATGCTGATAAAGTCATCGTTGTTGTGACTAGTGAAGTCACACAACTTGGTGTTCTCGGTGGAACCCATAGTAGCAAGCAAGCAAGATAACTATTTTTGTGATTTTCGATAAAAGGAACTTAAAGCAATAATGAAAGGTAAACTAGCAAGACTAATAAGCAAAGGTAAAAGATAGCATGCAACTCCCCTATCCTAAAGAGTGGAGTCCCCGGCAACGGCGCCAGAAAATACTCCTTGATGGGCCTCGAACCCCTCGTTGGATTACCCCAAGTGGAAGGTGTAAGATGCAGTAAGTAGAAGTGTTTTCCCCTAGCAAAGATGCCAAGGATCGAATCCCCAGAGACTCCTAGGTTCAACAGGTAGGTGTCAACCGCTAACGGCGCAATTACACTAGTAGAAAACAGGGCATTGGTCTAGCCCATTAGCCCCGGTTCAATCTAGAACCGGGACCAATGGGGGTACTGGACCCGGTTCGTTAGCAGGGGGCCGGCCGGGCCACGTGGGCCATTGGTCCCGGTTCGTTTGGACCTTTTGGTCCCGGTTGGAGCGACAAACCGGGACCAATGGCTCTTGGTCCTGGCCCACCACCATTGGTCCCGGTTAGTGATATGAACCGGGACCAAAGGCACCCCTTTAGCCCCGGTTCATAGCACCAACCGGGACCAATGAGGTGGCTATATATAACCCCTCACTCAAGAGCAGAGCTCACTGCTCTGTTTTTTTTTCTGGCCGAGGAGGAGAGGGGTTAGTGGTGCTCTAGCTCACCTCCTATGCACACAAAGTGTTCGGTGGAATGCCCGAGCCACACTAGTTAAGCTTTTCTCCTCTCGAAGCTCTATTTTCTCCGAGATTTGTCTAGGTTTAGCGGTCCGTCACGTCCCGTCCCCGTCTTCGCCGCCGACGATCGCCCCCGCCGATCTCATCACCGGCACCACCGTGGTGAGCCTCTTGTTATGTCCATGCTTTTCTTACTTTTATTATTGCTTTAGATAGATATTTGTCTAATTTTCTTACGTTTATTATTGCTTGTTATTATATAGTGCGATGGTTTTGATATCCGCCCACGTGGGCCCTCGTCCGGTCTACGATTCGGATGTGGTATATTATCTTTAATTTATAACTATTTGTTTTAGTGCTTATGATAGTTATGCCGACCAACCTGACATGCATAGATGTTTTATTATGTCTAGGAGGTAGTTGAACCGGAAATTCCAACCGACCCTCTTGTGGAGAGGTTAAATTTAGTTGAAGAGGAAAACATTTCGTTAAAGAAAAAATTGGAAAAAATGGAGGAGGAGAAGATGGAATTGGAGTTGCATGTTGCGGAAGTTATCGATGATCACAAGATCAAGATGGACCCTATTGTCGAGAGGTTAAATTTAGTTGAAGAAAAAAACAAATTCTTGAAGGAAAAAATAAAAAAAATTGTGGACGAGAAGATGATATTGGAGTTGCATGTTGCGGATGTCGTCGATGATCACAAGATCAAGATGGATGCAATGCGGTTGAAGATTAAAAAGATTAGAAAATATGCCATTAATACCGAGGCTTGGTATCATTATGCCGTTGGATCAATTGTTACCTTGGTTGCGATTATGATAGCATTTGTTTTCGCGTTGAAATGTTTTACATAGTTTCGATGTGTATGGAGAGCTATATGTTGTTAGATGAGAACTATATATGTATGTACTTTGGTTTTAATGTGATGATGAACTTTTATCCATTTGCTCACTTAATTATCTATTTATGATGTTCTGTAATGGTTTTTGACACACTTAATTATATATAAATGCACGCAGATGAACCGCCAATGGATGTACGGTGACAGACACACCTCCGAGTACATTAAGGGCGTGCGTGAGTTTCTAAATGCGGCAGAGGCAAACAAGCAGAATGGTTTTATGTGTTGTCCATGCACTAAATGTGTGAATACGATGTCTTACTCTAACCGAAAAATCCTTCACTCCCACCTGCTTTACAAGGGTTTCATGCCACACTATAATGTTTGGACGAGGCACGGAGAAATAGGGGTTATGATGGAAGACGGCGAAGAAGAAGAGTACGATGACAACTATGTGCCCCCTGAATACGGTGATGCTGCAATGGGGGGAGCTAGTGAAGATCAAGAGGAACCAGACGATGTGCCCAATGATGCTGCAACGGGTGAAGCTGCTGAAGATCAAGAGGAACCAAATGATGATCTTCGCCGGGTCATTGTCGATGCAAGGACACAATGCGAAAGTCAAAAGGAGAAGCTGAAGTTCGATCGCATGTTAGAGGATCACAAAAAAGGGTTGTACCCCAATTGCGAAGATGGCAACACAAAGCTCGGTACCGTACTGGAATTGCTGCAGTGGAAGGCAGAGAATGCTGTGGCTGACAAAGGATTTGAGAAGCTACTGAAAATATTGAAGAAGAAGCTTCCGAAGGATAACGAATTGCCCGACAGTACATACGCAGCAAAGAAGGTCGTATGCCCTCTAGGATTGGAGGTGCAGAAGATACATGCATGCCCTAATGACTCCATCCTCTACCGCGGTGCATACAACGATCTGAACGCATGCCCGGTATGCGGTGCATTGCGGTATAAGATCAGACGAGATGACCCTGGTGATGTTGATGGCGAGCCCGCCAGGAAGAGGGTTCCTGCGAAGGTGATGTGGTATGCTCCTATAATACCACGGTTGAAACGTTTGTTTAGAAACAGAGAGCATGCCAAGTTGATGCGATGGCACAGTGAGGACCGTAAGAAAGACGGGAAGTTGAGAGCACCCGCTGACGGGTCGCAATGGAGAAAAATCGAGAGAAAGTACTGGGAGGAGTTTGCAAAGGACGCAAGGAACGTATGGTTTGCTTTAAGCGCGGATGGCATTAATCCTTTCGGGGAGCAGAGCAGCAATCACAGCACCTGGCCCGTGACTCTATGTATGTATAACCTTCCTCCTTGGATGTGCATGAAGCGGAAGTTCATTATGATGCCAGTTCTCATCCAAAGCCCTAAGCAACCCGGCAACGACATTGATGTGTACCTAAGGCCATTAGTTGAAGAACTTTTACAGCTGTGGAATGGAAACGGTGTACGTGCGTGGGATGAGCACAAACAGGAGGAATTTGACCTAAAGGCGTTGCTGTTCGTGACCATCAACGATTGGCCCGCTCTCAGTAACCTTTCAGGACAGACAAACAAAGGATACCACGCATGCATGCACTGTTTAGATGACACTGAGAGTATATACCTGGACAAGTGCAGGAAGAATGTGTACCTGGGCCATCGTCGATTTCTTCCGACCAACCATCAATGTCGAAAGAAAGGCAAGCATTTCAAAGGCGAGGCAGATCACCGGAAGAAGCCCGCCATGCGTACCGGTGATCACGTACTTGCTATGGTCAATGATTTACACGTAATCTTTGGAAAGGGCCCCGACGCACTAGCTGTTCCAAATGACGATGAGGGACACGCACCCATGTGGAAGAAGAAATCTATATTTTGGGACCTACCCTACTGGAAAGACCTAGAGGTCCGCTCTTCAATCGACGTGATGCACGTGACGAAGAACCTTTGCGTGAACCTGTTAGGCTTCTTGGGCGTGTATGGAAAGACAAAAGATACAGCTGAGGCACGGGAGGACCTGCAACGTTTGCACGAAAAAGACGGCATCCCTCTGAAGCAGTATGAAGGTCCTGCCAGCTATGCTCTTACGAAAGAAGAGAAAGAAATCTTCTTTGAATGCCTTCTCAGTATGAAGGTCCCGACTGGCTTCTCATCGAATATAAAGGGAATAATAAATATGGCAGAGAAAAAGTTCCAGAACCTAAAGTCTCATGACTGCCATGTGATTATGACGCAACTGCTTCCGGTTGCATTGAGGGGGACGATTAGCCATTGTGAAGCTATGTGCATTCCTCAATGCAATCTCTCAGAAGGTGATCGATCCAGAAATCGTACCAAGGCTAAGGAGTGATGTGGCGCAATGTCTTGTCAGTTTCGAGCTTGTGTTCCCACCATCCTTCTTCAATATCATGACACATGTCCTAGTTCATCTAGTCGACGAGATTGTCATTCTGGGGCCCGTATTTCTACACAATATGTTCCCCTTTGAGAGGTTCATGGGAGTCCTAAAGAAATATGTCCGTAACCGCGCAAGGCCAGAAGGAAGCATCTCCATGGGCCATCAAGCAGAGGATGTCATCGGGTTTTGTGTTGACTTCATTCCTGGCCTTAATAAGATAGGTCTCCCTAAATCGCGGTACGAGGGGAGACTGACTGGAAAAGGCACGCTTGGAAGGGACTCAATAATATGCAGGGACGGATATTCTTGGTCTCAAGCACACTACACAGTTCTACAGAACTCTACATTGGTGACCCCGTATGTCGATGAACACAAGAACAGTCTGCGCTCCAAACACCCGGAGCAGTGCGACGACTGGATTACACGTGAACACATCAGGACTTTCAGCAGTTGGTTGGAAACACGTCTTAGAGGTGACAACACTGTTTGTGATGAGTTGTACTTGTTGTCCAGGGGACCATCTTCGACTGTATTGATTTACAAAGGATACGAGATAAATGGGAATACATTTTACACGATTGTCCAAGATCAAAAGAGCACCAACCAAAACAGCGGTGTCCGCTTTGATGCAACAACCGAGAGGGGAAAGGACACATATTATGGTTACATAGTGGACATATGGGAACTTGACTACGGACATGATTTTAAGGTCCCTTTGTTTAAGTGCAAATGGGTCAATCTGTCAGGAGGCGGAGTACAGGTAGACCCACAGTACGGAATGACAACAGTGGATCTGAAAAATCTTGGATACACTGACGAACCGTTCGTCCTAGCCAATGATGTGGCACAGGTTATCTATGTGAAGGACATGTCTACTAGACCGAGAAAAAGAAAAGATAAGGAAGCGAATACATCATACGATGAGCCAAAGCGCCACATACACTAGTAGAAAACAAGGCATTGGTCCAGCCCATTAGCCCCGGTTCAATCTAGAACCGGGACCAATGGGGGTACTGGACCCGGTTCGTTAGCCCAGGGGGCCGGCCGGGCCACGTGGGCCATTGGTCCCGGTTCGTCTGGACCTATTGGTCCCGGTTGGAGCTAAAAACCGGGACCAATGGCTCTTGCTCCTGGCCCACCACTATTGGTCTCGGTTTGTTTTATGAACCGGGACCAAAGGCACCCCTTTAGCCCCGGTTTGTAGAACCAACCGGGACCAGTGAGTTGCCTATATAAACCCCCTCACTCAAGAGCAGAGCTCACTGCTCTGTTTTTTTTTTCTGGCCGAGGGGGAGAGGGGTTAGTGGTGCTCTAGCTCACCTCCTATGCACACAACGTGTTCGGTGGAATGCCCGAGCCACACTAGTTAAGCTTTTCTCCTCTCGAAGCTCTATTTTCTCCGAGATTTGTCTAGGTTTAGCGGTCCGTCACGTCCCGTCCCCGTCTTCGCCGCCGTCGATCGCCCCCGCCGATCTCGTCACCGGCACCACCGTGGTGAGCCTCTTGTTATGTCCATGCTTTTCTTACTTTTATTATTGCTTTAGATAGATATTTGTCTAATTTTCTTACGTTTATTATTGCTTGTTATTATATAGTGCGATGGTTTTGATATCCGCCCACGTGGGCCCTCGTTCGGTCTACGATTCGGATGTGGTATATTATCTATAATTTATAACTATTTGTTTTAGTGCTTATGATAGTTATGCCGACCAACCTGACATGCATAGATGTTTTATTATGTCTAGGAGGTAGTTGAACCGGAAATTCCAACCGACCCTCTTGTGGAGAGGTTAAATTTAGTTGAAGAGGAAAACATTTCGTTAAAGAAAAAATTGGAAAAAATGGAGGAGGAGAAGATGGAATTGGAGTTGCATGTTGCGGAAGTTATCGATGATCACAAGATCAAGATGGACCCTATTGTCGAGAGGTTAAATTTAGTTGAAGAAGAAAACAAATCCTTGAAGGAAAAAATAAAAAAAATTGTGGACGAGAAGATGATATTGGAGTTGCATGTTGCGGATGTCGTCGATGATCACAAGATCAAGATGGATGCAATGCGGTTGAAGATTAAAAAGATTAGAAAATATGCCATTCATACCGAGGCTTGGTATCATTATGCCGTTGGATCAATTGTTACCTTGGTTGCGATTATGATAGCATTTGTTTTCGCGTTGAAATGTTTTACATAGTTTCGATGTGTATGGAGAGCTATATGTTGTTAGATGAGAACTATATATGTATGTACTTTGGTTTTAATGTGATGATGAACTTTTATCCATTTGGTCACTTAATTATCTATTTATGATGTTCTGTAATGGTTTTTGACACACTTAATTATATATAAATGCACGCAGATGAACCGCCAATGGATGTACGGTGACAGACACACCTCCGAGTACATTAAGGGTGTGCGTGAGTTTCTAAATGCGACAGAGGCAAACAAGCAGAATGGTTTTATATGTTGTCCATGCACTAAATGTGTGAATACGATGTCTTACTCTAATCGGAAAATCCTTCACTCCCACCTGCTTTACAAGGGTTTCATGCCACACTATAATGTTTGGACGAGGCACGGAGAAATAGGGGTTATGATGGAAGACAACGAAGAAGAAGAGTACGATGACAACTATGTGCCCCCTGAATACGATGATGCTGCAATGGGGGGAGCTGGTGAAGATCAAGAGGAACCAGACGATGTGCCCAATGATGCTGCAACGGGTGAAGCTGCTGAAGATCAAGAGGAACCAAATGATGATCTTCACCGGGTCATTGTCGATGCAAGGACACAATGCGAAAGTCAAAAGGAGAAGCTGTAGTTCGATCGCATGTTAGAGGATCACAAAAAAGGGTTGTACCCCAATTGCGAAGATGGCAACACAAAGCTCGGTACCGTACTGGAATTGCTGCAGTAGAAGGCAGAGAATGCTGTGGCTGACAAAGGATTTGAGAAGCTACTGAAAATATTGAAGAAGAAGCTTCCGAAGGATAACGAATTGCCCGACAGTACATACGCAACAAAGAAGGTCGTATGCCCTCTAGGATTGGAGGTGCAGAAGATACATGCATGCCGTAATGACTGCATCCTCTACCGCGGTGTATACAATGATCTGAACGCATGCCCGGTATGCGGTGCATTGCGGTATAAGATCAGACGAGATGACCCTGGTGATGTTGATGGCGAGCCCGCCAGGAAGAGGGTTCCTGCGAAGGTGATGTGGTATGCTCCTATAATACCACGGTTGAAACGTTTGTTTAGAAACAGAGAGCATGCCAAGTTGATGCGATGGCACAGTGAGGACCGTAAGAAAGACGGGAAGTTGAGAGCACCCGCTAACGGGTCGCAATGGAGAAAAATCGAGAGAAAGTACTGGGAGGAGTTTGCAAAGGACGCAAGGAACGTATGGTTTGCTTTAAGCGCGGATGGCATTAATCCTTTCGGGGAGCAGAGCAGCAATCACAGCACCTGGCCCGTGACTCTATGTATGTATAACCTTCCTCCTTGGATGTGCATGAAGCGGAAGTTCATTATGATGCCAGTTCTCATCCAAGGCCCTAAGCAACCCGGCAACGACATTGATGTGTACCTAAGGCCATTAGTTGAAGAACTTTTACAGCTGTGGAATGGAAACGGTGTACGTGCGTGGGATGAGCACAAACAGGAGGAATTTGACCTAAAGGCGTTGCTATTCGTGACCATCAACGATTGGCGCGCTCTCAGTAACCTTTCAGGACAGACAAACAAAGGATACCACGCATGCACGCACTGTTTAGATGACACTGAAAGTATATACCTGGACAAGTGCAGGAAGAATGTGTACCTGGGCCATCGTCGATTTCTTCCGACCAACCATCAATGTCGAAAGAAAGGCAAGCATTTCAAAGGCGAGGCAGATCACCGGAAGAAGCCCGCCATGCGTACCGGTGATCACGTACTTGCTATGGTCAATGATTTACACGTAATCTTTGAAAAGGGCCCCGGCGCACTAGCTGTTCCGAATGACGATGAGGGACACGCACCCATGTGGAAGAAAAAATCCATATTTTGGGACCTACCCTACTGGAAAGACCTAGAGGTCCGCTCTTCAATCGACGTGATGCACGTGACGAAGAACCTTTGCGTGAACCTGCTAGGCTTCTTGGGCGTGTATGGAAAGACAAAAGATACAGCTGAGGCACGGGAGGACCTGCAACGTTTGCACGAAAAAGACGGCATCCCTCCGAAGCAGTATGAAGGTCCTGCCAGCTATGCTCTTACGAAAGAAGAGAAAGAAATCTTCTTTGAATGCCTGCTCAGTATGAAGGTCCCGACTGGCTTCTCGTCGAATATAAAGGGAATAATAAATATGGCAGAGAAAAAGTTCCAGAACCTAAAGTCTCATGACTGCCATGTGATTATGATGCAACTGCTTCCGGTTGCATTGAGGGGGCTTCTACCGGAAAACGTCCGATTAGCCATTGTGAAGCTATGTGCATTCCTCAATGCAATCTCTCAGAAGGTGATCGATCCAGAAATCGTACCAAGGCTAAGGAGTGATGTGGCGCAATGTCTTGTCAGTTTCGAGCTTGTGTTCCCACCATCCTTCTTCAATATCATGACACACGTCCTAGTTCATCTAGTCGACGAGATTGTCATTCTGGGGCCCGTATTTCTACACAATATGTTCCCCTTTAAGAGGTTCATGGGAGTCCTAAAGAAATATGTCCGTAACCGCGCAAGGCCAGAAGGAAGCATCTCCATGGGCCATCAAACAGAGGATGTCATCGGGTTTTGTGTTGACTTCATTCCTGGCCTTAATAAGATAGGTCTCCCTAAATCGCCGTACGAGGGGAGACTGACTGGAAAAGGCACGCTTGGAAGGGACTCAATAATATGCAGGGACGGATATTCTTGGTCTCAAGCACACTACACAGTTCTACAGAACTCTACATTGGTGACCCCGTATGTCGATGAACACAAGAATAGTCTGCGCTCCAAACACCCGGAGCAGTGCGACGACTGGATTACACGTGAACACATCAGGACTTTCAGCAGTTGGTTGGAAACACGTCTCAGAGGTGACAACACTGTTTGTGATGAGTTGTACTTGTTGTCCAGGGGACCATCTTCGACTGTATTGATTTACAAAGGATACGAGATAAATGGGAATACATTTTACACGATTGTCCAAGATCAAAAGAGCACTAACCAAAACAGCGGTGTCCGCTTTGATGCAACAACCGAGAGGGGAAAGGACACATATTTTGGTTACATAGTGGACATATGGGAACTTGACTACGGACATGATTTTAAGGTCCCTTTGTTTAAGTGTAAATGGATCAATCTGTCTGGAGGCGGGGTACAGGTAGACCCACAGTACAGAATGACAACAGTGGATCTGGAAAATTTTGGATACACTGACGAACCGTTCGTCCTAGCCAATGATGTGGCACAGGTTATCTATGTGAAGGACATGTCTACCAGACCAAGAAAAAGAAAAGATAAGGAAGCGAATACATCATACGATGAGCCAAAGCGCCACATAGTTCTTTCAGGAAAAAGGGACATCCTGGGAGTGGAGGGCAAGACAGACATGTCTGAAGATTATGTAAAGTTTCATGAAATTCCTCCCTTCAAAGTCAAGGCTGACCCAAGCATCCTGATAAACGATGAAGATTATCCATGGTTACGGCGCAATAAGCAAATGACACAAGCGGAGAAAAAGTGAAGACTTTTTTCCGCAACTATTATGATGATACCATGCCAACTTTGTAACAAACGAGTATGATACCATTGTTAGTTTATACTATTCAAATTTGCACTAACATAAAGTTTGTAATTGGTTTTACCAGAAAGAATTAAAAAATAAAACAAAAAACAAAAGAAAATAAATAATGCAGAAAACAAAAAAAACTTGCAAAAAAATAAAAAATAGCAACAATAAGTATTTCATTGTAAGTAGAAACAAAATAAAATAAATAAAGCAACAAAGAAAACAAATAATTTCAAATTTAAACTATTCAAATTTGAATACTACTTACACTAACAGAAAGTTTGTAATTGGTTTTACAAAAGAAAATAAATAATGCAGAAAACAAAACAAAAAAACTTGAAAAAAATAGCAACAATAAGTATTTTTTTGTAAGTAGAAACAAAATCAAATAAATAAAGCAACAAAGAAAACAAATAAATAAAAATAGCAACAGTAAGTATTTTGTTGAAAGTAGAAACAAAACTAAAAAATAAAGCAACAAAGAAAAAAAATAAAAAATATGCCACCTGCTGGGCCCACACGGCCTGAATACGACTAGAAACCCAACCATGGGCCAGGATTCAGGCCCGTAGAAAGCCCAGCAAGACCACATGCAAAGCAGTGTCAGTTTAGGCCCTTAGGCCTGCAGTTTAGAGGAGTTCGAGAGGAGAGAGGCAGCGGGGCTTATAAACTGGTGCTGCTCTCCCTCAACTAGCGAGGTGGGACTAAACTTCCCACCGCACCGCGGCAAGGCCGTTAGTCCCGGTTACTGCCACCAACCGGGACTAAAGGGTGGCATTAGTCCCGGTTTCCACCAACCGGGACTAATGCCACCCTTTAGTCCCAGTTGGTGGCAGCAACCGGGACTAAAGGCCCCTCGCCTTCCCGCCCTTTGGGCTACTGAAAAGGGACCTTTAGTCCCGGTTGGTGGCAGCAACCGGGACTAAAGGGGGGTATTAGTCCCGGTCTCAGACACCAACCGGGACTAATACGCCTCCTATATAACCTAACACTTGCGAAAATTTCGTTCAGTTCTTCTTCCCCGCCCCGACGCCTCCCTCTCCTTCCCCGCCCCCGTCGCCGTCGCCGTCGCCGTCGCCCCCGACGCCGCCTCGTCGCCCCGCCCCGCGCCGTCGCCGCGCCCCGGCCGGCCCGTCGCCGTCGCGCCGCGCGCCCCGCCCCGCCGCTGTCGCGCCGCCGCGCCCCGACGCCGCCTCGTCGCCGCCCCGCCCCGCCGCCGTCGCGCCGCCCAGCCCCGCCGATGTGAGGGGCTCCTTTTTTTATGTTTAATATTGCTGTATATATATATAGTTGCTGTACATATGTATATATGTGTATATATTTTTTTATGTTTATATAAATTGCAGTATATATAGTTGCTGTATATATAGTTGTTGTATTTATATGTATGTGTATATCTTTTTTTTTTCTTAGGAATTTGCTAAATATATATGTTAAATATATATGTATGTGTATATAAATATATTTTTTCTTAGGAAGTTGCTGTATATATGTGATGTGTGTATATGTGATGTATATATATGTGTATGTGGCTATATAGTTTTTTGTTTATATGTGCTAAATATATATAGAAAGTTTTATATATGCAAAAGTTACAAATTTAGAAAAAGAAGGATAGGAAAGA
>LR738711.1:19385130-19421253 GCA_902687465.1 Secale cereale
TAAACCCCCCCCCCCTCTCCTTTAAAAAAAGAAACCACAGCCACAGAAATGCTGACGTGTGGAAGCCTTTTGGTCCCGGTTGGTACCACCAACCGGGACTAAAGCCCCTCCTGCCCGGACTCGGTGCACAGGCCACGTGGACACCCTTCTGCCCCGGTTCTGGATTGAACCGGGACTAAAGGGTCAGAGCATTAGTACCGACCCTCTTGTCCCGGTTCTGGAACCGCGGCTAAAAGGCCCAAATGAACCGGGGTTAAAGACCCTTTATCTACTAGTGTTAGCAATCAACGTGGACCTGCACACAGATACAAATAAATTTGCTCCCAACGAGTACAGAGAGGTTGTCAATCTCTCCGGCCTTGCAGTTCACAAAGGGTTGAAAGCAATATGATAGTAGTGATAGATAGTAATTTGCAATAGTAAATAAAATAGCGGAAAGTAAATAGTGTATGTGATCGATGATGGTAATATGGACCGGAGTCACATGATGTTCACTAGTGATGTCTCTCTCCCAAAAGACGATAAAACAGCAATGTGAGGTAACAAATTACAGCTGGGCAATTGACAGGACCACGAACGCAAACCAATGCTGACTACATTACAAGAAAGGTTGAGGTTCAAAGCATGGGCGGTACGCCAAAGTAAGTAGACCGAAATCCATCTGCATCTACCACTAATCATCCACCTTGAGATATCTATCCAGAACATCTTGCTGGTATTAAGTATCGAGTCCCACCCATAGTGTAAACTCAATGCAACAGACAACTGCATTAAAAGAACTTTGCGTAAAGTAAACAATCCTTGCACCCGCGGGCACAAGCACCGTTGTTTTCCCCCTTGTGGCAACAGCACATCCCCTAGACTAATGTTTCTGTCACTCAAGCTAGTCATCGAGGGGCATGAACCCACAATCGAGCATACCGTTCCCTCTTGGAGTCACTACCTACTACTTGGCCAAAGCACTAAATAACAACGGAGAACATGCAAGAATTACTTATGAACTAAAATATAAAAGAGGTGAATCAAATATATTACTCAAGATCAATCTGAACATAATCTCATAATCCATCGGATCCCAGCAAACTCAACATAGCAACAGCATAAGGATTACATAGGTGCCTCGATCATGTAGGGCAGCTCACGAGGACTAATTAGTGAAGCACAAGAACGGGAGGAGAACATCACATAGCTACTGGTCATGGACTCATGGTCCACGGGAGACTACTCACGAGTCATCCGGGAGGCGTCCATGGTGGTGGAGAAGCTCCCGGTGGTGATCCTCCCCTCCGGCAGGGTGCCGGGAAGAGTTCTCCTGGTGCTCTCGATCTTGGAAGCGGCGGCGGCGGCGGAACAGAGATGGGATTGCGAAAAGAAGTCCTGTTTCAAGGGTTACGGGGGACCCTTTAAATATCTGCCAAAGTAGGGCATCGGGGGGCTCTCGGGGGGCCGAGGCGCCCCCCCCCCCCCGGCGCGGCCCAGGGGTGGCGCCCACAGGGCGCCTGGAGCCCCTGTGCCCCCCCAGGCTCCCCTTCGGAAGCAGTGTCGTTCCCGGAACGCTGATTTTTTATATATTTTTTCTGTATTTTTCGGGGCAGTTCTCGAAACGTGAAAACCTGAAATTCAAAAACAGCCGAAAATAGAAACTGGCACTGGGGTGCACTGGATTAGTAAGTTAGTCCAAATATGATCAAAAGTGTATGAAGTGTATGAATATCATAGCAATATCACCCAAAAGTGGCATGGAGCAAGCAGAAATTATAGATACGTTTTGGACGTATCAACCATCTTTGACTGTATTGATTTACAAAGGATACGAGATAAATGGGAATACATTTTACACGATTGTCCAAGATCAAAAGAGCACCAACCAAAACAGCGGTGTCCGCTTTGATGCAACAACCGAGAGGGGAAATGACACATATTATGGTTACATAGTGGACATATGGGAACTTGACTACGGACATGATTTTAAGGTCCCTTTGTTTAAGTGGAAATGGGTCAATCTGTCAGGAGGCGGGGTACAGGTAGACCCATAGTACGGAATGACAACAGTGGATCTGAAAAATCTTGGATACACTGATGAACCGTTCGTCATAGCCAATGATGTGGCACAGGTTATCTATGTGAAGGACAAGTCTACCAGACCGAGAAAAAGAAAAGATAAGGAAGCGAATACATCATACGATGAGCCAAAGCGCCACATAGTTCTTTCAGGAAAAAGGGACATCCTGGGAGTGGAGGGCAAGACAGACATATCCGAAGATTATGAAAAGTTTCATGAAATTCCTCCCTTCAAAGTCAAGGCTGACCCAAGCATCCTGATAAACGATGAAGATTATCCATGGTTACGGCCCAATAAGCAAATGACACAAGCGAAGAAAAAATGAAGACTTTTTTCCGCAACTGTTATGATGATATCATGCCAACTTTGTAACAGACCAGTATGATACCATTGTCCGTTTGTACTATTCAAATTTGAATACTACTTGCACTAACAGAAAGTTTGTAATTGGTTTTACCAGAAAGAATTTAAAAATTAAGCAAAAAACAAAAGAAAATAAATAATGCAGAAAACAAAACAAAAAAACATGCAAAAAAATAAAAATAGCAACAATAAGTATTTTGTTGTAGGTAGAAACAAAATAAAATAAATAAAGCAACAAAGAAAACAAATAATTTCAAATTTGAACTATTCAAATTTGAATACTACTTGCACTAACAGAAAGTTTGTAATTGGTTTTACCAGAAAGAATTAAAAAATAAAGCAAAAAACAAAAGAAAATAAATAATGCAGAAAACAAAACAAGCAAACTTGCAAAAAAAATAAAAATAGCAACAATAAGTATTTTGTTGGAAGTAGAAACAAAATAAAATAAATAAAGCAACAAAGAAAACAAATAATTTAAAATTTAAACTATTCAAATTTGAATACTACTTGCACTAACAGAAAGTTTGTAATTGGTTTTACCTAAAGCAATAATATTCACAAAAAACTCTAAATACAACAAAAAACAACTTAGAAATAAATAAAGCAGAAAAGGAAAAAAAATAAAAAAAATTAGGCGCTGTCCAGTGAGCCTGCAAGGCCTACAGCCCAGGATGCATCTGGACTATAAGGCCCAGCAAGCTCACAGGGCAGCGCGCAGAGTTAGGCCCAGAAGCCTGCAATAGAGAGGTGTTCAATACAGCCACCGCAGTGTGGGTTATAAATCACTCGGAGCCCCTGTCAACTAGCGAGGTGGGACTAAAGATTTGCGCTGCGGGGCAGGACAAGGGCTTTGGTCCCGGTTGGTGGCACCAACCGGGGCTAAACGGGGGGCATTGGTCCCGGTTCGTGGCACAAACCGGGACCAATGCCCCCCTTTAGTCCCGGTTGGTGCCACCAACCGGGACCAAAGGTCCCTTCTTCCCGCCCTCTGGGCTGCTGAAAAGAGACCTTTGGTCCCGGTTGGTGGTACCAACCGGGACTAAAGGGGGGCATTGGTCCCGGTTGGTGCCACGAACCGGGACTAATGCCCTGGGTATATAAGTGGCACTTGCGAAATTTTCAGTTTCCAATCTCATTTCCCCCGCAGCTCTCGTCCCTGTCGCCCCTGTGCCGTGCTCCGTCGCCGTCGTCGTCGCCCCGCGCCCCTGCGCCGTGCTCGCCGTCGCCGTCGACCTGCCCCGTCGCCCGCGCCGTCGCACCGTCCCCCCGCGTCGTCTCGCCGCATCGCCCGTCGCTCCTTGTCGCCGGCGCCCTCTGCCCCCGCGCTCCTCGTCGCCGGCGCCCTCTGCCTGCCCCGCGATGTGAGGAGATTTTTTTTTCATATGTGATATAATATATATATATATATATATATATATGTATATATATTTTGTATGTGTATATATATAGTTGCATATATGTGTATATGTTTATGTGTATATAGTTGCTGTATGTGATGTGTATGTGATGTATATGTGTATGTGGCTATATTTTTTTATATTTTTCTTAGGAATTTGCTAAATATAAATGTTAAAAACGTTTTTTTCATAGAAAGTTTTTGTTTATATATAGAAAGTTACAATTGTGATGTATAGTTGATGTATGTGATGTGTATGTGATGTATATGTGTATGTGGCTATATAGTTTTTTGTTTATATATGCTAAATATATATAGAAAGTTTTATATATGCAAAAGTTATAAATTTAGAAAAAGAAGAATAGGAAAGAAGAAAATAAGAAGAGCAAAGAAAGAAGAAGAGGAGAGGAAGAAGAGGAGAAATAAATAAGAAAAAAAAAGAGGATCGTTGATGGTAAATGAATACAAAGATATAATACTCTTTCTTTACAACTTCAAGTGAGTGTTACTGTCTTGTGCAAATTTGGTTTCCCTCATAGATGCAACCGAGGTTACATTGCGTGCCTCAGATACCGAGACCAACTTGCTACGATCGTTGGTGGTAAATGAAAACAAAGATATAATACTCTTTCCTTACAACTTCAAGTGAGTGTTACTGTCTTGTGCATATATGGTTTCCCTTATATATCAGTCAAGGTTATAGTACTGTAATTGATGAGTTCATGCATGCGTCCGTAGCTTCCACTATATTCTCTTAGAGATTAAGCTTGAGCGGGGAGTTGTAACTGTCTTGGACTCTAAACGTAAAGATCCCAAGGAATATGCGGACATGACTCAAATGCTCGACAGGTAAGTTAAATCGATCAATATTATCCACCATGCATATCAGCAACTTTGTTCATTTCTGATATCAAGTAATTGTTTTCTTTGTCTGGCAGGGTTTGGAGAAAATTCACCAAAAAAGCTCCGGGACTACCGAAGAAGCTAGAATTTAGACACCCGAAAGTAAGTACTATATAGTAGCATGTTCCGCGCATCTCCTATATCTTGATTCAAGCGCTAGTTTCATCAATACCATTTGGCATTCTTGCTTATCAGTTTGATTGACCTCTATTTCTTGTAAAGTGGTTGTGACAGGAACCCCGGAATGATTTCTGTGGATACTACATTTGCGAGTCCATCCGCCACACGACCTGTGAGCGGGGCTACTCTGAAGCACAATTTGAAGTGCGTAAGCAATTAATAATATTCACAATTTTATTTCATTACCATCATTTGAAGTGCGTAAGCAATTAATTAATAATATTCACAATTTTATAGCATCATTCCATGTATTTACCCTTCTTCAAATTAGATGTTTCGGATGCGGGATGAACTCCTAGCACCAGATCGTCTGCAAGCAATTCAAGAGGTATTGGCGGCTTTCTTCCTTGACCACGTGATCGCGCCAGATGGAGAATACTATGTGGACCATGCGTCCATCGTATAGGAGATTATATTTGCAAGAGATAATTATTGTATATATGTACCCGGTACTGTCGGATAGATATACGAGAACTTGTTGTTCGACCAATCTCTCGGAGAAGGAGAGGTGGTCGATATTACTTCTCTCTGTATGCATATATATATATATATGTTGATTACGATCTTTTGTTTCCTTTGTTTGCTTACTATCTAGATAGCTAGCGTGTCTAGTCCTCTCTATACGTATGTGTAGTACGTAGCATCGACCAAGCACGGACATAAGAGAGGACACTTCTCTCTATTAATTAGCTAGCTAACACAATAATTGAAACACCTAAATTAAACCCCCAAAATCTCCAACCCCCCTCCCCTTTCAAAAAAAAGCATAAACCATAGCCACAGAAATGCTGACGCGTGGATGTCTTTTGGTCCTGCCTGGGCTCCGCACACAGGGCACGTGGAGACCCATCTGCCCCGGTTCTGGATTAAACCGGGACTAAGGGGCCAGGGCATTAGTACCGACCCTTTAGTCCCGGTTCAAGAATCGGGGCTAAAGGCCCTAACGAACCGGGTCAGATGTCCCTTTATCTACTAGTGTCTTAAAATTATGGTTAGTAGTACAACAGTGGATCACGTGACAATAAGAAAGGTAAACTGCTGTAGATATCACAACCCGTTACACTTTGTAGTAAATACATGAATAAAACATTCATCTGCCAGAACAATATGGTATCGACTAATGGGTAGACGATACATAGATCAAAACGTGGCTCCACACAAAAGACAAACTTTGATTGATTTAACACCTCCCTGGTAAACAAAGAAGGGTTCAAATGTTAGAGCAATACAACAGGTAACATGTATGGGAAAATCATGATTTCATTTTCGTATGAGCATATACACCATAAACTCTTGAAGGAATATGTTTATCGGCATCCCTCTTAGTCACCATGTCTCTTAAGTACATATGCATAAGCATGCTTTATCTTACTAAAAAAGGTTCTAGATGCAAACAAACGCTAGCAAGAAGTTTGTTTTTCTTAAACTGCCAGCAAGAGTCGTCTTAGCACACCAACCTTTTATTCTTGATTCCTATTTCTACCTGCATTACCAGAGAAACGGAAAGAATAAATACATGGTAAAGATAAGAACTTTGGTAAATCCTACATAGATAAATTTGATAGTGCTAAATGTGAACATACAAATGAATGACCAATCATTGTTTCTTGATTTTTTATGTATAATTATTTATTGAATCGTCAATTCAGGTTGTACTGAACGAATGGAAATCTGCACAGAAGTACACATGCCATAATAATATATGGCATATACTTGTAGTATCTATCTTACACCCCCTGAAGAAAAAGAGAGAGGGTGATGCGGAGCATCCCGAGGTCATCCCCATGGACCCTCCATCACCTCGCCAAATGCCTCAAGGACCAATGACACGTGCTCGTGCTAGAGCTCTCGAGACCGAGGTGACGTCACTCCTAGCCCTACTTCCATATGAATCTTGCGAGACATGGTTGCTACCTCAGACGGATGTGTTTTGTGTGCTCAGGTGTGAAGAAGACCACATTGGAGATGTGCGTGAAGATGGACGAGTCCCCAAGTTCACGGACGAGGTTTTACATCGAGAAGGGCTGAAGAAGGCTCCAGGCCCCGGACATCCGGCCCCCTGGCCCGGACATCCGGCCCCTGGACAATCATCTACAGAAGGCCACCAGCGGTCGAAGCTACAGGGCCCGGACATCCGGCCAGGCAAGGCCCGGACATCCGGCCTCGGGCCCGGAAATCCGGCGCCACTCCACAGAAGACACCCGAGACTCAACCCCTCCAGCCCGGACATCCGGCCCCTCGCCCCGGACATCCGGCGCCCTCTGAAGCTCCGGACATCTGGCCCGTCGCCCGGACGTCCGGCCCCTGAATGCCTGCGCGCATCCCTTTGGGCCGTGGCCTGTGTATCCCTTCGCTCCGTACACTATATATACTCCTTTCCCCGCATCGTTTAGGGTTAGCTTTTGGATAGCTCATTCATAGACCTTTGTGGTTCCTCTCCACGAGACCGCGGCCTCTTCGGAGAAGAAACACCTCGGATTCAAGGCCTCCACATCGGAGAAGATACCAAGGGATACCCAAGACCTCCTCCGGGAGAAGACTACCTTTGTACCACCGTGATTTGACTATGGATCGTGTATCTTGATGTGTATCGTGGATCTAGCACTTGTGTGATCATATTTGTGTTGATTTGAGTGTTTCCCCTCGTGTTTTGCTCCATTTCCTCCTTGTGTTCTCCGTGTTCATCGTGGGATATCCTCCAATCGTGAAAGATCTGCTGATTAGGGTTCCACCCTACATCATATTCTGGTATCAAGAGCCTAGGTTGATCACGAATTTGGAGCCCCACACCCTGTTTTCTAGCTTGTTTTTGTTGTGTTCTTCCCAATTTCGAAAATTTCCCCACCAAAAATAGCCCCAAATTTTTTTGTGATCTGTTGATTTGGCAAGATTTTGTTGACTTTGTTCCATGGATTTGCAGTGCCACGAGTGGATCTAGCTTTTCCTCCCCCTTTCCCCATTTTTCTCCGCAAAATCCGACGAATTTTGGCCCCAAAGTCAACGTGTGCAAGGAGTTCATCACGGCCTCGGGCACCCCGGACATCCGGCCCGTGCCCCGGACATCCGGCCTCCCGTAGCCACAAAACCCCCGTTCCACCCCACCTTGCACCCCCACCGCCATTTTCATTCGGTAACCCACCAAACCTTCCGCATTCCCCCACCATTTCCGCAACCACCATCGCTTAACCGCTCCGAGTTTGAAAAGTTTGTCTCCCTTTGCCTTGGATACTTGAGTTGTGGCTTCACCGTTTCCTTGGATGTTTAGGCTACCTTGGAACGGAACGACTTCGACAACACTACCGCTCAACTTCGGCAAGGACGGTAACATCGACGACACATTGTTCATTCTACCTTGCAATTTCATTGTCACCCTATGGACCACCTTTGTGTAGCTTTCCCATTGAGACTAGCCATTTGATTATTGCCGCGCCACGACACTTGTGCACATTAGTGATAGTCATAGATACTTCATACCATATCATCATATCTTCGTGTGACACAAGAGTGTCCCGCATACACAATAGCTACCTTGATCCGCGAAGCATGCATAAGTATCCAAAGAAAGAGCTCACAAGCTTTTAAGCAAAAGAGCCAACCATAGCAAAAGGGACAATAGCATCATACGCCTTGCATCAAAAGAGATCATATGAGATAGCAATACATCATCTTGTGCTAAAGCATCGGCACATCATACACTCATAGCATACTTGTGATAGATAGTCGTTACGTTTTGCCTCTTATAGGTCGTGCACAAGTGCGTATCCGCCTATTAAGCAATCGGTTAGCGTCTCTCTAGTGTTGTGCAACACGAGCATTTTCCGTGGTTTCCACATTTTCGCTCACCCTTGGTTGCACAACCACATTTATATATCCGTGCGTGTGTTCCGTGTGCTACTTTGCTAGTGATCTACTTGTTACATGAGAAAATTGTGAACCATTTTCAACATCTTTGAGTCACTTTGACGATTGCATTGCATTTGTGCCACCATCCTAACCAAGCTCCTCTCAAAGCTTTACTTGTGTAGGTGTGAGAATCAACATGAAGTGCTACCAATAGTGCTATTTGCAGGTTACATTATTGAGTGATCATTGATCCATTTTCAACTTCGGTTAAGGTACATTTGGTATTGTCTTCTCCTTTCTCCTACTCACATACTTGCTTGTGATAATGGATAGGCCAAGTACATCTTCCAACCCGATCTTCGACGATCCTCAAGAAGCGAACAACTACGTCACCAAACTACATCTCTTCGGTGTCCAACGAGCTCTACATCAAGAAAGTGAAGCTATGCGCGAGTACATTTGTCAAGTCGCCGAGGACGCGCGCCAATTTGAAGCAAGAACAAAAGAGCAATTCGGCATCATCAACACCAACATGTCTACTCAATTCAACGAGCTCCGGACATTGATAGTCAACCGACGTTCTTCTTCCACATCCTCTCAAAGACGAAGCCGCTCAAGTCGACATTCCGACTCCACGCAAGACTCAAGTACCCCTACGTCCAACACTCTTCGTCAAGCCGCACGTCAAGCTCGACATGACAACCGGCAGCCTCTTCATGACAAGAGTTCACAAGAGCTATTCGACGAGCAAGAAATCCGACGTCATCAAAACCTAGCTACACCACCGCACAAGAACGGCAACGACTACGCCAACAACAACAAGAGCGAGCAAGTCAATATCAAGAAGAACAAGACGCTGAGGCTAACCGCCAAGCACAACAAAGTCGAGAAGCTCAAGCTATGGAGGCGCAACAAGCATTACATGATGCACATCGTAATGTGGCAGCCCGCACTCGACAAACTCGTCAAGAAGAGGATTTCCTTCGTGATGAGATGCAAGAAAGACGCTATCAAGCAAGAATGCAAGAAGAAGCTCCTCCCCAAGAACGACAAGAGCATCAACTTCGACAAGAGCAACGTGATATTGCTAACCGCCAAAATCAAGACCGCCCTCCCAATAGGCAAGGAAACAATGAAGAGCATCGCTACGGCAAGCTAAAGTTCACCATGCCAAAGTTCTCCGGAAGCATTGATCCCGAAGACTATATCTCATGGGCACTGAAGGTTGACAAGATCTTTCGCCTTCACAACTTCTATGAAGAGAAGAAGATCGCAATGGCATCCCTTGAGTTCCAAGACTATGTTCTCATTTGGTGGGAGCAAATCATAGAGAGAAGAGAAACAAAAGGCAAACCTCCGATCACCACTTGGGCTCAAATGAAGGAAGTCATGAGAGCACGCTTTGTGCCTACACACTACAACCTTGACTTGTTCAAGAAGCTACAACTCCTCAAGCAAGGTACCAAGTCCGTTGAAGAGTACTACAAGGAGATGGAGATTGGCATGATAAGAGCCAACATCACGGAAGATGAAGAGCAAACAATGGCGAGATTCTTGAATGGACTCAACTATCCTATCAAGAAGATTGCGGACTTTCAACCATACAACAATCTCCTCGAGCTAGTACATCAAGCAACCAAAGCGGAGCGACAAGTTCAAGAGGACTACAAGTACTCCAAGTTCACCTCCAAGAACTTTGGCTCCTACAACCAAGCTTCAACGACTTCGGCTACTCCTCCTACCTCTACCAAACCATCGACAAACTTCGGTGACAAGTCAAACTACAAGAACGCGACTACATCGAGTCGTCCACCTTCTACCAACAACTTCAAGCCTAGAGCTTCATCATCTACAACTCCGACCGAAGACAACACCAAGACGAGCTCCATCAAATGCTTCAAGTGCAAAGGACGAGGCCACAAGTCATTTGAGTATAAGACCGTTCGCACCATGATCATCAATGATGACGGATCTTATGACTCCATGAGCGATGATGAGATGGAAGCACTTGAGCATGTCGTTATGCATCGCCAAGTGAATGAAGAAGAAGACCGTCAAATGTTTTGCGACAATGACTCAAGCCCCAATCTCGTTATCTCCAAGGTCTTGACACTCCAACACCAACAAGATGACGACCAACGATGTCACATTTTCCATACGAAGGCCGGCATCAACGGACGCTCCTCATAGATGGAGGAAGTTGTCACAACTTGGCAAGCGAAGAGCTATGAGACAAGCTTCAATTGGTCAAGACGAAGCATCCTCACCCATACAAGGTCCAGTGGCTCAACGACGCCGGAATTCTTCGAGTCGAGCACACCGTGCAAGTCTCTTTCAAGATAGGCGCCTACGAGGACACTCTTGAATGCGATGTGATCCCCATGTCCGTATGCCACCTTATTCTTGGACGTCCATGGCAATATGATCGTGGAGTCACACACAATGGACGGACAAATCACTATAGCTTCAAGATGAAGGGAAAGGAAATCGTGCTCCGACCAATGTCTCCAAGTCAAGTAGCCGCCGACAAGCTTTTACCTACCAACCATCGTGGAGAGAATGGTGAGAGAGTGAGCCACCAAAAGGAGAGTGAGAGCCACAAGCCAAATATGAGCGACTCCACGATGAGCGACAAGAAGCAACTAGTGCTATTTGCCACCAAAAGTGACATGAGAGAAGTGTGTGCGAACTCATCGAGTGTCTTTCACCTTGTGCTTTTATGCAAAGGGGAAGCCAAACCTACTAACACTTCACCACCTCTACTTTAGTGTTGTCTCAATTGTTGCAGGAATTCTCGGACGTCTTTCTCGATGAACTACCTCCGGGTCTACCTGCACTTCGAGGAATCGAACACCGCATCGACCTCATACCCGGCGCACCACTTCCAAACAAGGCTCCCTACCACGTCAACCCCGAGGAAACAAATGAGATACAACGGCAAGTGCAAAAACTCATCGACAAAGGTCATGTACGTGAAAGCTTAAGCCCTTGTGCCGTTCCGGTTATTCTCGTGCCTAAGAAAGATGGAAGTTTTCGCATGTGCTCCAATTGTCGACCCATAAATGCTATCACCGTTAGATACCGTTATCCTATTCCACGCTTAGACGACATGCTTGATGAATTATGTGGTGCCACCATCTTTTCAAAAATTGATCTTAAAAGTGGTTACTGCCAAATTCGCATTCAAGAGGGTGATGAATGGAAAACGGCTTTCAAAACCAAGTTTGGGTTATATGAGTGGCTTGTTATGCCAATGGGTTTATCGGAAGCACCCGGTTCATTTATGCGTCTTATGCACTTTTGTCTACGACCCTACATAGGCATCTTTGTAGTGGTTTACTTTGACGACATCCTCGTTTTTAGCAAGACGCTAGAGGACCATGTGACACACATCCGTTTGGTTTTACAAACCCTTCAGAAAGAGTGCTTATATGCTAATATGGAGAAATGCACTTTTGGCGTTGACAAGGTCGTCTTCCTAGGATTTGTCATTTCTTCACAAGGTGTTCACGTCGATGAAACTAAAATTGAAGCAATTAAAACTTGGCCTCAACCAACGGATCTCATGCAAGTGCGTAGTTTCCTTGGTCTAGCCGGTTTCTACCGACGTTTTGTGAAGGACTTTAGCACTATTGCTATGCCTCTACACGCCTTGAGCAAGAAGAACACACCCTTCATTTGGGGTCCTTCGCAAGACACCGCGTTCAATGAGCTAAAAAGCTTGCTTACACACGCACCACTTCTAGCCCTACCAAACTTTGATAAACCGTTTGAGATTCATTGTGACGCTAGTGGTACCGGCATAGGTGGCGTGCTAAAGCAAGAAAAGCGCCCAATTGCTTACTTTAGCAAGAAGCTATCCGGAGCTCAACTTAACTATCCCATCTATGATAAAGAGCTTTATGCCTTGGTGAGAGTTTTACATGTCTGGGAACATTATCTTAGACCTCATGAATTCATTCTTCATACGGACCATGAGACTCTCAAGTATCTCAAGGGTCAAACTAAGTTGAACAAGCGTCATGCTAAATGGAGTGAGTTCATTGAGTCTTTTCCCTATGTCATCAAATACATCAAAGGAAAAGGAAATGTTGTGGCGGATGCGCTTTCACGCAAATGCATGCTTGTAACACAACTTGAGTTGAATGTGATTGGCTTTCAACACATAAAAGATTTATATGAGCATGATCCTTTCTTTGAAAATGCTTATTCTAAGTGCTTGACTCACACTTCTTGGGAACATTACTACCTAAAGGATGGATATATTATGAGAGCTAACAAACTTTGCATTCCCGAGTCTTCGCGTCGTTTGCTCCTATTGCAGAAATCTCAAAGAACTATTTTTGGCCCAAGATGCTCCGTGACGTCTCATGCCTCACCAACCGATGTTCTACATGCCGCAAAGCTAAGTCCAAAGCTCAATCTCATGGTCTTTACATGCCTCTTCCTATTCCATACCATCCATGGGAAGACATAAGCATGGATTTTGTACTTGGATTGCCTAGGATTCAAAATGGCAAAGATTCCGTGCTATTTGTCGTGGATAGATTCTCTAAAATGGCTCATTTAATTCCTTGTAACAAGATCGATGATGCTTCACATGTTGTAAATCTTTTTTGTAGGGAGATCATTCGTCTAAATGGCGTGCCCAAAACGATCGTGTCGGACCGAGACGTCAAGTTCTTGAGCTACTTTTGGAAAACCCTATGCGCTAAGCTCGGAATCAAGCTACTATTCTCTTCGGCGTACCATCCACAAACGGACAGCCAAAAGGAGGTGACGAACCGCACGCTTTCGACGTTTCTTTGCGTGTTGATCAAGAAGAACATCAAGGAATGGGAGCAATGCTTGCCCATCACCGAGTACGCCTACCACCGCGCAAGACATTCGACCACCGGCAAGTCTCCCTTCGAGGTCGTCTATGGTTTCAACCAGTTGTCCCCATTGGACATCCTACCCATACCTCTCCAAGAGCGCACGAACATGGACGCAAGTGCACGAGCAAGCTATCTCAAGAAGGTGCACGAAGATACAAGAGCAATGATCGAGCGACAAGTATATCGTCTCGCCACCAAACTCAACGTCAACAAGGCACCAATGGTGTTCCAACCGGGAGATCTTGTTTGGCTACATCTTCGCAAGGACCATTTCCCACACGAGCGCAAGTCCAAACTACTACCTCGCGCCGACGGACCCTTCAAGGTGCTAGCACGCTACAACAACAACGCCTACAAGATCGACATTCCACGCGACAAGTACTCCGTGAGCGATACTTTCAACATCAAGGATCTATCTCCTTTCCATGGTGATGAAGATTTCGATCCGAGGTCGGATCTTTCCTAAGGGAGGGGAGATGATGCGGAGCATCCCGAGGTCATCCCCATGGACCCTCCATCACCTCGCCAAATGCCTCAAGGACCAATGACACGTGCTCGTGCTAGAGCTCTCGAGACCGAAGTGATGTCACTCCTAGCCCTACTTCCATACGAATCTTGCGAGACATGGTTGCTACCTCAGACGGATATGTTTTGTGTGCTCAGGTGTGAAGAAGACCACATTGGAGATGTGCGTGAAGATGGACGAGTCCCCAAGTTCACGGACAAGGTTTTGCATCGAGAAGGGCTGAAGAAGGCTCCAGGCCCCTGACATCCACCCCCCTGGCCCGGACATCCGGCCCCTGGACAATCATCTAAAGAAGGCCACCAGCGGTCGAAGCTACAGGGCCCGGACATCCGGCCAGACCACGTGGAGACCCACGTGGAGACCCATCTGCCTGGGCTCCGCGCACAGGCCACGTGGAGACCCATCTGCCCCGGTTCTGGATTGAACTGCGACTAATGGGCCAGGGCATTAGTACCGACCCTTTAGTCCCGGTTCTAGAACCGGGGCTAAAGGCCCTAACGAACCGGGTCAGATGTCCCTTTATCTACTAGTGTCTTAAAATTATGGTTAGTAGTACAACAGTGGATCACGTGACAATATGAAAGGTAAACTGATATAGATATCACAACCCGTTACACTTTGTAGTAAATACATGAATAAAACATTCATCTGCCAGAACAATATGGTATCGACTAATGGGTAGACGATACATAGATCAAAACGTGGCTCCACACAAAAGACAAACTTTGATTTATTTAACACCTCCCTGGTAAACAAAGAAGGGTTCAAATGTTAGAGCAATACAGCAGGTAACATGTATGGGAAAATCATGATTTTATTTTCGTATGAGCATATACACCCTAAACTCTTGAAGGAATATGTTTATCGGCATCCCTCTTAATCACCAAGTCTCTTAAGTACATATGCATAAGCATGCTTTATCTTACTAAAAAAGGTTCTAGATGCAAACAAACGCTAGCAAGAAGTTTGTTTTTCTTAAACTGCCAGCAAGAGTCGTCTTAGCATACCAACCTTTTATTCTTGATTCCTATGTCTACCTGCATTACCAGAGAAACGGAAAGAATAAATACATGGTAAAGATAAGAACTTTGGTAAATCCTACATAGATAAATTTGATAGTGCTAAATGTGAACATACAAATGAATGACCAATCATTGTTTCTTGATTCTTTATGTATAATTATTTATTGAATCGTCGATTCAGGTTGTATTGAACGAATGGAAATCTGCACAGAAGTACACATGCCATAATAATATATGGCATATACTTGTAGTATCTATCTTACACCCCCTGCAGAAAAAGAGAGAGGGTGATATGGAGCATCCCGAGGTCATCCCCATGGACCATCCATCACCTCGCCAAATGCCTCAAGGACCAATGACACGTGCTCGTGCTAGAGCTCTCGAGACCGAGGTGACGTCACTCCTAGCCCTACTTCCATACGAATCTTGCGAGACATGGTTGCTACCTCAGACGAATGTGTTTTGTGTGCTCAGGTGTGAAGAAGACCACATTGGAGATGTGCGTGAAGATGGACGAGTCCCCAAGTTCACGGACGAGGTTTTGCTTCGAGAAGGGCTGAAGAAGGCTCCAGGCCCCGGACATCCGGCCCCTGGACAATCATCTACAGAAGACCACCAGCGGTCGAAGCTACAGGGCCCGGACATCCGGCTAGACCCCGGACATCCGGCCAGGCAAGGCCCGGACATCCGGCCTCGGGCCCGGAAATCCGGCGCCACTCCACAGAAGACACCCGAGACTCAACCCCTAAAGCCCGGACATCCGGCCCCTCGCCCCGGACATCCGGCGCCCCGTGAAGCTCCGGACATCCGGCCCGTCGCCCGGACGTCCGGCCCCTGAATGCCTGCGCGCATCCCTTTGGGTTGTGGCCCGTGTATCCCTTCGCTCCGTACACTATATATACTCCTTTCCCCGCATCGTTTAGGGTTAGCTTTTGGATAGCTCATTCATAGACCTTTGTGGTTCCTCTCCACGAGAACGCGGCCTCTTCGGAGAAGATCCACCTCGGATCCAAGGCCTCCACATCAGAGAAGATCCCAAGGGATACCCAAGACCTCCTCCGGGAGAAGACTACCTTTGTACCACCGTGATTTGACTATGGATCGTGTATCTTGATGTGTATCGTGGATCTAGCACTTGTGTGATCATATTTGTGTTGATTTGAGTGTTTCCCCTCGTGTTTTCCTCCGTTTCCTCCTTGTGTTCTCCGTGTTCATCGTGGGATATCCTCCAATCGTGAAAGATCTGCTGATTAGGGTTCCACCCTACATCAGAGGGGGGGCGGAGATGGAGAGAACAGGAAGAGGTGCGTCTCACTGACGTTCACCTTCCTCCGCTTCTTTTCCCACTCGCTCCATGAAGAAGCGTTTGAGTGTGTAGCAGGCAGTACCAAGTAGGCATGGCGACCTGCAAAGAAAATAAAAATAGAACACATGAACTATCAGAGCCTAGTTCAAAAATTGAAGGGCAAAAGAAAGGCATGAATGACCAGAACCTTATCCAAAAATACGCCCACAAAAATCTTCCAAGGACAAAAAATATAGCTGCCAGTAATAGTAGTCGGTAACAACAGGAAGTGAAATTAATCCTCGCCCCCAAAATTTACACACCAATAACAATGGCACATCAGGTACCAATATTTGAAATTAAAGTCACATAAACGTTCTACGTGACGATGGGCAACAAATAATTATGGCAACCAGACCGGCGTAAGAAAAAAAGGCACATTTTGGTAGCCTGCGGTGGGGCTTCAATTATCGATACTACGGCCACACCGATAGAAGTAGCCCGTTGGTCTGCACCCGGGCGTGCACACTGCCTGACATCGTTAAATGTCTGTGCTGAAGTGGTGTCGTCGAGGGGGTCAATTGGTCAGCAGCGTCGATGATGCAGACTGTGATGCAATGCTTGGCTAATCAGCATAACTTAGTCAGCCCCACCCTAACCACTACCAAATGAAACGGCACAAAAATGACTAAAATGAAGTTAGCGGGTGGGTTAAGCAACTCAAAATACAAAATCCAATTGTAGAAGGATGAGTAGCAGATGCGTGTGCATAGTTGGTTGCAATACCTGACCGGCATCTCCATCTGCCTGTTCCTCTCCCAGCCCGAAAGGAAGCCAGCACGGGACTCATGTACACCTGATCAGATTGTTGAATTTAGCTTCACCAGAACAGAGAGAGAGAGGAGGAGGACGGTCGCCTCCATCTAAACAACGCTACAGGGCACCACATGATTTCCACCGGGTATGGAACCATAGTCAGAGACATAGAGAGGGAAAGCAGCAACATCGCTGCCATGTCGATGGCACTACAGCTCACCAGATCTGTTAACATGGGGAACATAACCATAGTCGGAGAGAGCATTGAGAGCCGATGGATGCGTCGAAGACCGGCGGTCGTGACTCAAGATGGCAACGGGGACGAAACCCATCGGGTTTTGCCTTCCCAAACCCATCCCCATGAGAAAATCACAAACCCGTCCCGTCCCCATCACCATGCGCGGGGCTGGTTTTTTGCCCATACCCATCGGGTTTTCTAAACCCACGGGGAAATCGGCATATTTAGGCAAACATAGTAGCAACAAAGAATAGCATTGCATCAGGAAAAATGGCATATTTCAGCAACATAATTTGCAAAAAATTCAGCACAATACAATAGTACATTGTTCAGGATGTACAAGGAGCTTATTTCAGCAGCATAACTTGAGCAAAAAGAGTAATAACAACAGCTAAAAGAAGCAAATTTCAACACAATACAATAATACATGGATCAGCAGCTACAAGGAGCACATTTCAGCAGCATAACTTGAGCGAAAACGGCAATACCGGCAGCTACAAAAAGCAGTAACAACATCTACATAAGCATATTTCAACAACAAACAAGACCATATTTCAGCCATACATGGTTCAACAAGATGTCCAACTACGCTTAGTGTAGTATTTTGACGGGGATGGCGGGTTTCGGGTTCTGGTATTGCTCATACGGGTTTAAACCCGTGAAATGTGTCGGGTTTTATACTTTACCCAGCAGCAGCCCCGCGGGGTTAAAAAGACACCCATCCTCGTCCCCTAATAGGGTAAAAACCCGCGGGGATGCGGGTTTCGAGGCCCCATTGCCATCTTGAGTCGTGACCAGATACGGAGATCGCCTGTTTTCTAGCTGCCGCTGTGCTTTGAAGTAATCCTTTATTTAGGGAGGGGAGGAGAGGGAGGGGATGGGGGGGGTGGGGCGAAGAGACGGCGTGATGAAAGACTGTTGGGCTCTTTTCTTAATGAGACGGTCAGGTTACTTGTGGATCGGTACCATCAGACTTTCCGTTCCTGTAAATGTTAACAGAAAATTAGCTAAAAGGAAGAATAATTGCTGATGTCGCAAAGTGATGAGGTGGATAGGCTGCATGTTGATACGTCCAAAACGTATCTATAATTTCTGCTTGTTCCATGCCTCTTTTGTGTGATATTGCTATGATATTTATACACTTCCATACACTTTTGATCATATTTGGACTAACCTATTAACTCAGTGCACCCCAGTGCCAGTTTTTGTTTTCTGCTGTTTTTGTATTTCAGGTTTTCCCATTACGTAAACTGCCAGAAAAATCCCGGAAAAATTATATAAAAAATCAGCGTTCCGGAAGCTTCCTTGCGGCCAAAGTAGGGCCGGAGGGGGGCCACCAGGGCTCCAGGCGCCCTGGTGGCGTGGCCCCCCTCCTGGCCGCGCCGGGGGGGCGCCTGGGCCCCCCAGGTCTCCGCTGATGCCCCCCTTTGGCATATATTTACACCGCGTCCCGAAACCCTCGAGGACGGAACCCTTTTTCGCGATCTCATCTCTGTTCCGCCGCCGCCGCGCTTCCAAGATCGAGAGCACCAGGAGAACTCTTCCCGGCACCCTGCCGGAGGGGAGAACCACCACCGGGAGCCTCTCCACCACCATGGACGCCTCCCGGATGAGTTGTGAGTAGTCTCCCTTGGACCATGGGTCCATGACCAGTAGCTATGTGATGTTCTCCTCCCCTCTTTGTGCTTCACTAATTAGACCTCGTGAGCTGCCCTACATGATCGAGGCACATATGTAATCCTTATGCTGTTGATATGTTGAGTTTGCTGGGATCCGATGGATTGTGAGGTTATGTTCAGATTGTGTGTGAGTAATATATTTGATTTACCTCTTTTATATTTATGTTCTTGAGTAATTCTTGCATGTTCTCCGTTGCTGTTTATTGCTTTGGCCGAGTAGTAGGTAGTAACTCCAAGAGGGAACGTTATGCTTGATTGTGGGTTCATGCCCCTCGATGACTAGCTTGAGTGACAGAAACATGAGTCTAGGGGATGTGATGTTGCCACAAGGGGGAAGACAATGGTGCTTGTACTCGCGGTTGCAAGGATTGTTTACTTTACGCAAAGTTCTTTTAATGCAGTTGTCTGTTGCTTTGAGTCTACACTATGGGTGGGACTCGCAACTTAATACCAGCGAGATGTTCTGGATAGATATCTCAAGGTGGATGATTAGTAGTAGATGCAGATGGATTTCGGTCTACTTACCTTGGCGTACCGCCCATGCTTTTGAGCCTCAACCTTTCTTGTAGCATAGTTAGCATTGGTTTGCGCACATAATCCTGTCAATTGCCCAGCTGTAATTCGTTTACCTCACTTAGTTGTTCTATCGTCATTTGGGAGAGAGACATCACTAGTGAACATCATGGGACCCCGGTCCATATTACCATCACTGATCACATCCGCTATTTACTTTCTGCTTTTACTTACTAGTTGCAGTAATATCTATCACTATTATCTCTTGCGTTTGATCCTTTGTAAATGACAAGGCCGGAGGGATTGACAACCTCTCTATACTCGTTGGGAGCAAAGTAATTTGTATCTGTGTGCAGGTCCAAGTTGATTGCTAAGTATCTGGCGCCGTTAGCAGTTGACACCTTCTTGTTGAACCTTGGAGTCTCAGGGGAATTCAATCCTTGGAATCTTTGCCAAGGGAAAACTACCGCTACACTGCATCTCAAACCTTCCACTTGGGGTAACCAACGAGGGGCGAGAAGCCATCAAGCAAAGTTTTCTGGCGCCGTTGCCGGGGACTCCACTCCTCAAGATAGGGGAGTTGCATGCCATCTTTTACCTTTGCTTTTTAGTCTGGTTAGTTTACCTTTCAGTTTTTGCTTTAGTATCTTTTATCGAAAATCACAAAAATAGTTATCTTGCTTGCTTGCTGCTATGGGTTCCACCGAGAACACCAAGTTGTGTGACTTCACTAGTCATAACAACGATGACTTTATTTGCACGCCTATCAGTACACCTGCCACTTCAGCACCTTCTTATGAAATTAAACCTGCTTTACTGAATCTAGTTATGAAAGATCAATTCTCCGGTGCTGGAGATGATGCTGCTTTACACTTGAACAACTTTGTTGAACTCTGTGATATGCAAAAGTACCAAGAAATAGATGGTAATATTGTTAAGCTTAAGCTTTTTCCTTTCTCCTTGAGAGGAGGAGCTAAAATTTGGTTTCAATCCTTGCCTAGAAATAGCATAGATTCTTGGGACAAGTGCAAGATGCTTTTATTGGAAAATACTATCCACCTGCTAAAATTATCCAACTAAAAAGTAACATAATGAATTTTAAACAATTGGATAATGAACACGTTGCCCAAGCTTGGGAATGCATGAAATCTCTTGTCAAGAACTGCCCTACTCATGGTTTGACTACTTGGATGGTTATCCAAACTTATTATGCAGGCTTGAACTTTACCTCGCGGAACTTGTTAGATTCGGCCGCGGGAGGTACCTTTATGTCAACTACACTTGGTGCTGCCACGAAGCTTCTCGATGAGATGATGACCAATTATTCCCAATGGCACACCGAACGCGCTCCAACAGGTAGGAAGGTAAACTCTGTCGAGGAGATTTCCTCCCTAAACGAAAAAGTTGACTTGATCATGTCTCTAATTTCCAAGCAATCTTCTATTGATCCTCGTGACGTTCCTTTAAATTCTTTGATTGCTCAAGAACAAGTAGATGTGAACTTTATCTCTAGAAACAATTTCAACAACAATGCTTATAGGAGTAATTTTGGTAGCAATCCTAGACCGTTCCCCTCTAATTCCTATGGGAACAACAATGCTTATCCTAGCACCAAGGACTCCACTTCTGAACTAGATAGTATGCTTAAAGATTTCATCACTACCCAAAAAGCCTTCAATAAGAGTGTAGAAGAAAAACTAAACAAACTAGATAATCTCTCTTCGAAGGTAGACAATTTAGCCCATGAGGTAGAATTACTTAAAATTAGAACTTCTCCTCTTGAGGAGAGGAAGGTCACTCCTATGAATGCTATTCAAGTGCAAATTAATGAAAACATTAGGATGTTGGCTAAACTTAAAGAGAGATGGGCTAGAGAAAAGGAGGAAGAAGATAGAATTAAGAACCTTCCTACCCACCACACTGTTGCTACTATCCAAGTTGTTGAGGATATTCAAACTCTTAGCACCCAACGCGCTCCTGGTCCCATTGGACCTATTAATGGTGATGCTATGACCATAGAAACTACCAAACAAGTGAGCCTAAAGGACACCACTACCACTTTACTTGATAGTAGTGACCTTGATTTTGATAATTGCACCCTTACCGAAGTTATTGATTTCCTTCACAAGATGTCTAGAGATCCCCGCACTAGCACGCTTAACCTTGCCTTCAGAGAGCATATCACTAATGCTCTCATCAAAGCTTGGGAGGAGAAACTTAGAGTAGAAGCCTCCATACCTAGAAAGCTAGAAGATGGTTGGGATCCTATGATTAAAATTAAGTTGAATAACTTCTCTTGCTATGCTTTATGTGATGTTGGAGCTAGTACCTCCGTTATGCCCAAAAGAATATATGATATGCTTAAATTGAAACCTTTTGATTCTTGTTCTTTTGGTGTTCGTCTTGTTGATTCTTCCATAAAGAAACCTTTGGGGAGGATCGACGATGTTCTTATCATTGTCAATGACAATTACGTTCCCGTTGATTTTGCTATTATGGATATTGAATGTGAACCTTCTTGTCCAATTATTTTGGGACGTCCTTTTCTTCGCACCGTTGGTGCCATCATTGACATGAAAGAGGGGAATATAAAATTCCAATTTCCTCTCAAGAAAGGGATGGAACACTTCCCTAGAAAGAAAATTAAGTTACCTTTTGAGTCCGTTATACGGGCTAGCTATTCTTTTACTCTTGATAAGACTTGATCTCTATGCATTATGCCTAGCTTAAAGGCATAAAAGAAAGCGCTTTTGGGAGGCAGCCCACAATGAATAAAATTTTATTTTGCTTTTGTTGTGTCTTGATGTTGTTACTACAGTAGCGTCATCATTGTATCTTTACTTTTCAGCTTTGTGCCAAGTGTAGCCTCTGATTGCAAGAAAGTTCAAAAGTTGTGACGTGTTGTCCAGGAAACAGATTCTGTCCTTGGATAGAAAACTTCGTATAAAATCACCAGATCATCTTTTTGGTCTGAATTTTTTCGACAGCGTGCTCTATACAATTGTCTTTCGGGCGTCTGTTCTAAGTTTTTTTATTAGAGTTGCAGAAGTGCCTCAAAAAAATCATTTACTACCTCTTGGTCTGTTTTTCACAGATTCTGTCCTGTTTTGCCTCTCCTTCATTTTGCAAACCTTGAGCTTGCTTTTTCTTTGCAAAAACCTTTTGGCAATCTTGAGAAACAGTAGACCTTCAAGAATATCCTTATTTCCAGCAAGGAAAAATTATTTTATTATGGGTACTAACCTCGCTAATCAGATTATGATGAGTTATGTATGAAGGGAGTTTTCAAGTGTGCGAGGGAAGATGATAAAAAGATTCAGGAGTGTCAAACGCTCAAGCTTGGGGATGCCCCCATGCACCCCCAAGAAATATTCAAGAAGACTCAAGCGTCTAAGCTTGGGGATGCCCCCGTGCATCCCCTTCTCCATCAACAATTATCAGTTTGTCTTTCGTTCAACTATATTTTTATCACTTCATGTGTTATGTGCTATGCTTGGAGCGTCTTGCTTTTAGTTTCCTTTTTAGTTTTCTTTAGCTTTGCTTGCTTTTCATAACGAGTTGGAACTCAGCTTTCTTTATGTGGGAGAGAAACACACTCCACTTCAACCTAGAACATTACATAGAATTTTCATGTCTATCTTTGTTGTGTGTGTTCTTTGTCTTTCAATAGCTACTGTCATGCTTAGCTCTTAGCTTTCACGCTTATCTTTTTAAAGAGCTTTTGTTTAGTTGGTCGCTGGAACTCTCTTTAGTTATCATGCTTATCTTATTAAGAGAGTTGTCTTCTGTTGCACTGGTCGATATGTCTATGATAAAAATGCTATGTGCATAATGATGCTTAGTAGTTCATGTTTTCTTATGGTTAGTCTCAAATAGCTGGGGGGGTTCTCAATGTGTTATTGGAGTACCAACGTGATTTGTTTGCCTATGATGTGGTATGGTCTAGTGATATCTTCCTTCAAGAATTTATTTTGATTGACTTGGCGTATGCTCACGCATATTTAAGACTGTAAAGAAAGTCTATCAAGCCTTGATGATCTTTAGTTTCTGAGTAGCGATATAACTTCCATGTCTGATTCAATGTTGCTTTGTCGCTCTGCATGATTATGACCGTCATTGCTCTTTTAGTTGGTCGCTCCTAGTCTTTTGCTAACCTTCGCCTGTACTAAGCGGACTGACTGCTTGTGCATCCAAAATCCTTTAAACCAGTTATGCCATATGAGTCCACCATACCTTCCTATGCATGGTATTTACCTGCCATTCCTAACGAAGACTTTCATGTACCATCTCGAAATTATTCAAAAAAAAAAGTATTTCTCTTTTGTGCCTCTGTTTTAGTTCATGAGGAAGTAGTAGTTAATTCATGATCTTTTTAAGTTGGACAAGCTTCACCCCGGGATTGCATGTCTAATGTGCAAACCCATAATACGAGAAGGAACTGGCAAAGAGTGCGCCCGGCTCAAAAATAATATAACAAACAAACCCTCCTTCACGTTTGTTCATGAGAAATCAGAAAACTTTGGCTGTGGTAAACAAAGGAGATTAAGAGGATGTGATCGTCCTCATTCGGGAGCCGTTCCTCGAAACTTGTCCAGCTCAAGAAGTAATTGAGTTATCTGCTAGCATTCGTTGACGGAACATGCATAATCAAAAAAAAATCTATTACCTCTGTTTTTAAAACCAAGAGCTCTGGTACATGTTTAGTTTTTGTTTCCGACCACGGGTTTTCAACCTTGCCATCAAAAGCCATGGTTCGAGAGTCTCCACCTTCTTTAAAGCACCAACTATTAAGAGCATGATTGTCATTCTGAGTGTAATGTGCATTGTCCCAAAGTAGCATTGTCTTTTGCATGATTATGATATCGTTTATTCTGAAATCATTGTATCTAGTCGTCACTTAAACCTTGGAGGTGCCCCTGCATTTATGTTTTGCTTCACTAAAGGGGGCAAGCGAGGTAACACTTTATCATATTTGCACACCATGCTCATTACAAATCTTTTGAGTGTTTCAGTATCATATTGTAAAACTTTCAGTTCTTTGTGATTTTCTCATGAGGCAACTTAATTACTACAGATTCAATGTCTCAGTAAGCACTTGTCATGTGACTGTGAAAAGTTCTTATATGGTTAATAGCATGTCACCACAGAAATTATGCTTGTTATCATTTACCTACTGGAGGACGAGCAGGAATTAAGCTTGGGGATGTTGATACGTCCAAAACGTATCTATAATTTCTGCTTGCTCCATGCCACTTTTGTGTGATATTGCTATGATATTTATACACTTACATACACTTTTGATCATATTTGGACTAACCTATTAACTCAGTGCACCCCAGTGCCAGTTTCTGTTTTCTGTTGTTTTTGTATTTCAGGTTTTCCCATTACGTAAACTGCCAGAAAAATCCCGGAAAATTTATATAAAAAATCAGCATTCCGGAAGCTTCCTTGCGGCCAGAGTAGGGCCGGAGGGGGGCCACCAGGGCTCCAGGCGCCCTGGTGGCGCGGCCCCCCTCCTGGCCGCGCCGGGGGGGCGCCTGGGTCCCCCAGGTCTCCGCTGATGCCCCCCTTTGGCATATATTTACACCGCGTCCCGAAACCCTTGAGGACGGAACCCTTTTTCGCGATCTCATCTCTGTTCCGCCGCCGCCGCGCTTTCAAGATCGAGAGCACCAAGAGAACTCTTCCCAGCACCCTGCCGGAGGGGAGAACCATCACCGGGAGCCTCTCCACCACCATGGACGCCTCCCGGATGAGTTGTGAGTAGTCTCCCTTGGACCATGGGTCCATGACCAGTAGCTATGTGATGTTCTCCTCCCCTCTTTGTGCTTCACTAATTAGACCTCGTGAGCTGCCCTACAAGATCAAGGCACATATGTAATTCTTATGCTGTTGCTATGTTGAGTTTGCTGGGATCCGATGGATTGTGAGATTATGTTCAGCTTGTGTGTGAGTAATATATTTGATTTACCTCTTTTATATTTATGTTCTTGAGTAATTCTTGCATGTTCTCCGTTGCTGTTTATTGCTTTGGCCGAGTAGTAGGTAGTAACTCCAAGAGGGAACGTTATGCTTGATTGTGGGTTCATGCCCTTCGATGACTAGCTTGAGTGACAGAAACATGAGTCTAGGGGATGTGCTGTTGCCACAAGGGGGGAAAACAACGGTGCTTTTACTCGCGGGTGCAAGGATTGTTTACTTTACGCAAAGTTCTTTTAATGCAGTTGTCTGTTGCTTTGAGTCTACACTATGGGTGGGACTCGCAACTTAATACCAGCGAGATGTTCTGGATAGTAGATGCAGATGGATTTCGGTCTACTTACCTTGGCGTACCGCCCATGCTTTTGAGCCTCAACCTTTCTTGTAGCATAGTTAGCATTGGTTTGCGCACATAATCCTGTCAATTGCCCAGCTGTAATTCGTTTACCTCACATAGTTGTTCTATCGTCATTTGGGAGAGAGACATCACTAGTGAACATCATGGGACCCCGGTCCATATTACCATCACTTATCACATTCGCTATTTACTTTCTGCTTTTACTTACTAGTTGCAGTAATATCTATCACTATTATCTCTTGCGTTTGATCCTTTGTAAACGACAAGGCCGGAGGGATTGACAACCTCTCTATACTCGTTGGGAGCAAAGTTATTTGTATCTGTGTGCAGGTCCAAGTTGATTGCTAAGTATGTGGCGCCGTTAGCAGTTGACACCTTCTTGTTGAACCTTGGAGTCTCAGGGGAATTCGATCCTTGGAATCTTTGCCAAGGGAAAACTACCGCTACACTACATCTCAAACCTTCCACTTGGGGTAACCAACGAGGGGCGAGAAGCCATCAAGCAAAGTTTTCTGGCGCCGTTGCCGGGGACTCCACTCCTCAAGATAGGGGAGTTGCATGCCATCTTTTACCTTTGCTTTTTAGTCTGGTTAGTTTACCTTTCAGTTTTTGCTTTAGTATCTTTTATCGAAAATCAGAAAAATAGTTATCTTGCTTGCTTGCTGCTATGGGTTCCACCGAGAACACCAAGTTGTGTGACTTCACTAGTCATAACAACGATGACTTTATTTGCACGCCTATCAGTACACCTTCCACTTCAGCACCTTCTTATGAAATTAAACCTGCTTTACTGAATCTAGTTATGAAAGATCAATTCTCTGGTGCTGGAGATGATGCTGCTTTACACTTGAACAACTTTGTTGAACTCTGTGATATGCAAAAGTACCAAGAAATAGATGGTAATATTGTTAAGCTTAAGCTTTTTCCTTTCTCCTTGAGAGGAGGAGCTAAAATTTGGTTTCAATCCTTGCCTAGAAATAGCATAGATTCTTGGGACAAGTGCAAGATGCTTTTATTGGAAAATACTATCCACCTGCTAAAATTATCCAACTAAGAAGTAACATAATGAATTTTAAACAATTGGATAATGAACACGTTGCCCAAGCTTGGGAACGCATGAAATCTCTTGTCAAGAACTGCCCTACTCATGGTTTGACTACTTGGATGGTTATCCAAACTTTTTATGCAGGCTTGAACTTTACCTCGCGGAACTTGTTAGATTCGGCCGCGGGAGGTACCTTTATGTCAACTACACTTGGTGCTGCCACGAAGCTTCTCGATGAGATGATGACCAATTATTCCCAATGGCACACCGAACGCGCTCCAACAGGTAGGAAGGTAAACTCTGTCGAGGAGATTTCCTCCCTAAACGAAAAAGTTGACTTGATCATGTCTCTACTTTCCAAGCAATCTTCTATTGATCCTCGTGACGTTCCTTTAAATTCTTTGATTGCTCAAGAACAAGTAGATGTGAACTTTATCTCTAGAAACAATTTCAACAACATGCTTATAGGAGTAATTTTGGTAGCAATCCTAGACCGTTCCCCTCTAATTCCTATGGGAACAACAATGCTTATCCTAGCACCAAGGACTCCACTTCTGAACTAGAGAGTATGCTTAAAGATTTCATCACTACCCAAAAAGCCTTCAATAAGAGTGTATAAGAAAAACTAAACAAACTAGATAATCTCTCTTCGAAGGTAGACAATTTAGCCCATGAGGTAGAATTGCTTAAAATTAGAACTTCTCCTCTTGAGGAGAGGAAGGTCACTCCTATGAATGCTATTCAAGTGCAAATTAATGAAAACATTAGGATGTTGGCTAAACTTAAAGAGAGATGGGCTAGAGAAAAGGAGGAAGAAGATAGAATTAAGAACCTTCCTACCCACCACACTGTTGCTACTATCCAAGTTGTTGAGGATATTCAAACTCTTAGCACCCAACGCGCTCCTGGTCCCATTGGACCTATTAATGGTGATGCTATGACCATAGAAACTACCAAACAAGTGAGCCTAAAGGACACCACTACCACTTTACTTGATAGTAGTGACCTTGATTTTGATAATTGCACCCTTACCGAAGTTATTGATTTCCTTCACAAGATGTCTAGAGATCCCCGCACTAGCACGCTTAACCTTGCCTTCAGAGAGCATATCACTAATGCTCTCATCAAAGCTTGGGAGGAGAAACTTAGAGTAGAAGCCTCCATACCTAGAAAGCTAGAAGATGGTTGGGATCCTATGATTAAAATTAAGTTGAATAACTTCTCTTGCTATGCTTTATGTGATGTTGGAGCTAGTACCTCCGTTATGCCCAAAAGAATATATGATATGCTTAAATTGAAACCTTTTGATTCTTGTTCTTTTGGTGTTCGTCTTGTTGATTCTTCCATAAAGAAACCTTTGGGGAGGATCGACGATGTTCTTATCATTGTCAATGACAATTACGTTCCCGTTGATTTTGCTATTATGGATATTGAATGTGAACCTTCTTGTCCAATTATTTTGGGACGTCCTTTTCTTCGCACCGTTGGTGCCATCATTGACATGAAAGAGGGGAATATAAAATTCCAATTTCCTCTCAAGAAAGGGATGGAACACTTCCCTAGAAAGAAGATTAAGTTACCTTTTGAGTCCGTTATACGGGCTAGCTATTCTTTTACTCTTGATAAGACTTGATCTCTATGCATTATGCCTAGCTTAAAGGCATAAAAGAAAGCGCTTTTGGGAGGCAGCCCACAATGAATAAAATTTTATTTTGCTTTTGTTGTGTCTTGATGTTGTTACTACAGTAGCGTCATCATTGTATCTTTACTTTTCAGCTTTGTGCCAAGTGTAGCCTCTGATTGCAAGAAAGTTCAAAAGTTGTGACGTGTTGTCCAGGAAACAGATTCTGTCCTTGGATAGAAAACTTCGTATAAAATCACCAGATCATCTTTTTGGTCTGAATTTTTTCGACAGCGTGCTCTATACAATTGTCTTTCGGGCGTCTGTTCTAAGTTTTTTTATTAGAGTTGCAGAAGTGCCTCAAAAAAATCATTTACTACCTGCTGGTCTGTTTTTCACAGATTCTGTCCTGTTTTGCCTCTCCTTCATTTTGCAAACCTTGAGCTTGCTTTTTCTTTGCAAAAACCTTTTGGCAATCTTGAGAAACAGTAGACCTTCAAGAATATCCTTATTTCCAGCAAGGAAAAATTATTTTATTATGGGTACTAACCTCGCTAATCAGATTATGATGAGTTATGTATGAAGGGAGTTTTCAAGTGTGCGAGGGAAGATGATAAAAAGATTCAGGAGTGTCAAACGCTCAAGCTTGGGGATGCCCCCATGCACCCCCAAGAAATATTCAAGAAGACTCAAGCGTCTAAGCTTGGGGATGCCCCCGTGCATCCCCTTCTCCATCAACAATTATCAGTTCGTCTTTCGTTCCACTATATTTTTATCACTTCATGTGTTATGTGCTATGCTTGGAGCGTCTTGCTTTTAGTTTCCTTTTTAGTTTTCTTTAGCTTTGCTTGCTTTTCATAACGAGTTGGAACTCAACTTTCTTTATGTGGGAGAGAAACACACTCCACTTCAACCTAGAACATTACATAGAATTTTCATGTCTATCTTTGCTGTGTGTGTTCTTTGTCTTTCAATAGCTACTGTCATGCTTAGCTCTTAGCTTTCACGCTTATCTTTTTAAAGAGCTTTTGTTTAGTTGGTCGCTGGAACTCTCTTTAGTTATCATGCTTATCTTATTAAGAGAGTTGGCTTCTGTTGCACTGGTCGATATGTCTATGATAAAAATGCTATGTGCATAATGATGCTTAGTAGTTCATGTTTTCTTATGGTTAGTCTCAAATAGCTGGGGGGTTCTCAATGTGTTATTGGAGTACCAACGTGATTTGTTTGCCTATGATGTGGTATGGTCTAGTGATATCTTCCTTCAAGAATTTATTTTGATTGACTTGGCGTATGCTCACGCATATTTAAGACTGTAAAGAAAGTCTATCAAGCCTTGATGATCTTTAGTTTCTGAGTAGCGATATAACTTCCATGTCTGATTCAATGTTGCTTTGTCGCTCTGCATGATTATGACCGTCATTGCTCTTTTAGTTGGTCGCTCCTAGTCTTTTGCTAACCTTCGCCTGTACTAAGCGGACTGACTGCTTGTGCATCCAAAATCCTTTAAACCAGTTATGCCATATGAGTCCACCATACCTTCCTATGCATGGTATTTACCTGCCATTCCTAACGAAGACTTTCATGTACCATCTCGAAATTATTCAAAAAAAAGTATTTCTCTTTTGTGCCTCTGTTTTAGTTCATGAGGAAGTAGTAGTTAATTCATGATCTTTTTAAGTTGGACAAGCTTCACCCCGGGATTGCATGTCTAATGTGCAAACCCATAATACGAGAAGGAACTGGCAAAGAGTGCGCCCGGCTCAAAAATAATATAACAAACAAACCCTCCTTCACGTTTGTTCATGAGAAATCAGAAAACTTTGGCTGTGGTAAACAAAGGAGATTAAGAGGATGTGATCGTCCTCATTCGGGAGCCGTTCCTCGAAACTTGTCCAGCTCAAGAAGTAATTGAGTTATCTGCTAGCATTCGTTGACGGAACATGCATAATCAAAAAAAAATCTATTACCTCTGTTTTTAAAACCAAGAGCTCTGGTACATGTTTAGTTTTTGTTTCCGACCACGGGTTTTCAACCTTGCCATCAAAAGCCACGGTTCGAGAGTCTCCACCTTCTTTAAAGCACCAACTATTAAGAGCATGATTGTCATTCTGAGTGTAATGTGCATTGTCCCAAAGTAGCATTGTCTTTTGCATGATTATGATATCGTTTATTCTGAAATCATTGTATCTAGTCGTCACTTAAACCTTGGAGGTGCCCCTGCATTTATGTTTTGCTTCACTAAAGGGGGCAAGCGAGGTACCACTTTATCATATTTGCACACCATTCTCATTACAAATTTTTTGAGTGTTTCAGTATCATATTGTAAAACTTTCAGTTCTTTGTGATTTTCTCATGAGGCAACTTAATTACTACAGATTCAATGTCTCAGTAAGCACTTGTCATGTGACTGTGAAAAGTTCTTATATGGTTAATAGCATGTCACCACAGAAATTATGCTTGTTATCATTTACCTACTCGAGGACGAGCAGGAATTAAGCTTGGGGATGTTGATACGTCCAAAACGTATCTATAATTTCTGCTTGCTCCATGCCACTTTTGCGTGATATTGCTATGATATTTATACACTTCCATACACTTTTGATCATATTTGGACTAACCTATTAACTCAGTGCACCCCAGTGCCAGTTTCTGTTTTCTGTTGTTTTTGTATTTCAGGTTTTCCCATTACGTAAACTGCCAGAAAAATCCCGGAAAAATTATATAAAAAATCAGCATTCCGGAAGCTTCCTTCCGGCCAGAGTAGGGCCGGAGGGGGGCCACCAGGGCTCCAGGCGCCCTGGTGGCGCGGCCCCCCTCCTGGCCGCGCCGGGGGTGCACCTGGGTCCCCCAGGTCTCCGCTGATGCCCCCCTTTGGCATATATTTACACCGCGTCCCGAAACCCTCGAGGACGGAACCCTTTTTCGCGATCTCATCTCTGTTCCGCCGCCGCCGCGCTTTCAAGATCGAGAGCACCAAGAGAACTCTTCCCGGCACCCTGCCGGAGGGGAGAACCATCACCGGGAGCCTCTCCACCACCATGGACGCCTCCCGGATGAGTTGTGAGTAGTCTCCCTTGGACCATGGGTCCATGACCAGTAGCCATGTGATGTTCTCCTCCCCTCTTTGTGCTTCACTAATTAGACCTCGTGAGCTGCCCTACATGATCAAGGCACATATGTAATCCTTATGTTGTTGCTATGTTGAGTTTGCTGGGATCCGATGGATTGTGAGATTATGTTCAGATTGTGTGTGAGTAATATATTTGATTTACCTCTTTTATATTTATGTTCTTGAGTAATTCTTGCATGTTCTCCGTTGCTGTTTATTGCTTTGGCCGAGTAGTAGGTAGTAACTCCAAGAGGGAACGTTATGCTTGATTGTGGGTTCATGCCCTTCGATGACTAGCTTGAGTGACAGAAACATGAGTCTAGGGGATGTGTTGTTGCCACAAGGGGGGAAGACAACGGTGCTTTTACTCGCGGGTGCAAGGGTTGTTTACTTTACGCAAAGTTCTTTTAATGCAGTTGTCTGTTGCTTTGAGTCTACACTATGGGTGGGACTCGCAACTTAATACCAGCGAGATGTTCTGGATAGATATCTCAAGGTGGATGATTAGTAGTAGATGCAGATGGATTTCGGTCTACTTACCTTGGCGTACCGCCCATGCTTTTGAGCCTCAACCTTTCTTGTAGCATAGTTAGCATTGGTTTGCGCACATAATCTTGTCAATTGCCCAGCTGTAATTCGTTTACCTCACATAGTTGTTCTATCGTCATTTGGGAGAGAGACATCACTAGTGAACATCATGGGACCCCGGTCCATATTACCATCACTGATCACATCCGCTATTTACTTTCTGCTTTTACTTACTAGTTGCAGTAATATCTATCACTATTATCTCTTGCGTTTGATCCTTTGTAAACGACAAGGCCGGAGGATTGACAACCTCTCTATACTCGTTGGGAGCAAAGTTATTTGTATCTGTGTGCAGGTCCAAGTTGATTGCTAAGTATCTGGCGCCGTTAGCAGTTGACACCTTCTTGTTGAACCTTGGAGTCTCAGGGGAATTCGATCCTTGGAATCTTTGCCAAGGGAAAACTACCGCTACACTGCATCTCAAACCTTCCACTTGGGGTAACCAACGAGGGGCGAGAAGCCATCAAGCAAAGTTTTCTGGCGCCGTTGCCGAGGACTCCACTCCTCAAGATAGGGGAGTTGCATGCCATCTTTTACCTTTGCTTTTTAGTCTGGTTAGTTTACCTTTCAGTTTTTGCTTTAGTATCTTTTATCGAAAATCACAAAAATAGTTATCTTGCTTGCTTGCTGCTATGGGTTCCACCGAGAACACCAAGTTGTGTGACTTCACTAGTCATAACAACGATGACTTTATTTGCACGCCTATCAGTACACCTGCCACTTCAACACCTTCTTATGAAATTAAACCTGCTTTACTGAATCTAGTTATGAAAGATCAATTCTCCGGTGCTGGAGATGATGCTGCTTTACACTTGAACAATTTTGTTGAACTCTGTGATATGCAAAAGTACCAAGAAATAGATGGTAATATTGTTAAGCTTAAGCTTTTTCCTTTCTCCTTGAGAGGAGGAGCTAAAATTTGGTTTCAATCCTTGCCTAGAAATAGCATAGATTCTTGGGACAAGTGCAAAATGCTTTTATTGGAAAATACTATCCACCTGCTAAAATTATCCAACTAAGAAGTAACATAATGAATTTTAAACAATTGGATAATGAACACGTTGCCCAAGCTTGGGAACGCATGAAATCTCTTGTCAAGAACTGCCCTACTCATGGTTTGACTACTTGGATGGTTATCCAAACTTTTTATGCAGGCTTGAACTTTACCTCGCGGAACTTGTTAGATTCGGCCGCGGGAGGTACCTTTATGTCAACTACACTTGGTGCTGCCACGAAGCTTCTCGATGAGATGATGACCAATTATTCCCAATGGCACACCGAACGCGCTCCAACAGGTAGGAAGGTAAACTCTGTCGAGGAGATTTCCTCCCTAAACGAAAAAGTTGACTTGATCTTGTCTCTACTTTCCAAGCAATCTTCTATTGATCCTCGTGACGTTCCTTTAAATTCTTTGATTGCTCAAGAACAAGTAGATGTGAACTTTATCTCTAGAAACAATTTCAACAACAATGCTTATAGGAGTAATTTTGGTAGCAATCCTAGACCGTTCCCCTCTAATTCCTATGGGAACAACAATGCTTATCCTAGCACCAAGGACTCCACTTCTGAACTAGATAGTATGCTTAAAGATTTCATCACTACCCAAAAAGCCTTCAATAAGAGTGTAGAAGAAAAACTAAACAAACTAGATAATCTCTCTTCGAAGGTAGACAATTTAGCCCATGAGGTAGAATTGCTTAAAATTAGAACTTCTCCTCTTGAGGAGAGGAAGGTCACTCCTATGAATGCTATTCAAGTGCAAATTAATGAAAACATTAGGATGTTGGCTAAACTTAAAGAGAGATGGGCTAGAGAAAAGGAGGAATAAGATAGAATTAAGAACCTTCCTACCCACCACACTGTTGCTACTATCCAAGTTGTTGAGGATATTCAAACTCTTAGCACCCAACGCGCTCCTGGTCCCATTGGACCTATTAATGGTGATGCTATGACCATAGAAACTACCAAACAAGTGAGCCTAAAGGACACCACTACCACTTTACTTGATAGTAGTGACCTTGATTTTGATAATTGCACCCTTACCGAAGTTATTGATTTCCTTCACAAGATGTCTAGAGATCCCCGCACTAGCACGCTTAACCTTGCCTTCACAGAGCATATCACTAATGCTCTCATCAAAGCTTGGGAGGAGAAACTTAGAGTAGAAGCCTCGATAGCTAGAAAGCTAGAAGATGGTTGGGATCCTATGATTAAAATTAAGTTGAATAACTTCTCTTGCTATGCTTTATGTGATGTTGGAGCTAGTACCTCCGTTATGCCCAAAAGAATATATGATATGCTTAAATTGAAACCTTTTGATTCTTGTTCTTTTGGTGTTCGTCTTGTTGATTCTTCCATAAAGAAACCTTTGGGGAGGATCGACGATGTTCTTATCATTGTCAATGACAATTACGTTCCCGTTGATTTTACTATTATGGATATTGAATGTGAACCTTCTTGTCCAATTATTTTGGGACGTCCTTTTCTTCGCACCGTTGGTGCCATCATTGACATGAAAGAGGGGAATATAAAATTCCAATTTCCTCTCAAGAAAGGGATGGAACACTTCCCTAGAAAGAAGATTAAGTTACCTTTTGAGTCCGTTATACGGGCTAGCTATTCTTTTACTCTTGATAAGACTTGATCTCTATGCATTATGCCTAGCTTAAAGGCATAAAAGAAAGCGCTTTTGGGAGGCAGCCCCCAATGAATAAAATTTTATTTTGCTTTTGTTGTGTCTTGATGTTGTTACTACAGTAGCGTCATCATTGTATCTTTACTTTTCAGCTTTGTGCCAAGTGTAGCCTCTGATTGCAAGAAAGTTCAAAAGTTGTGACGTGTTGTCCAGGAAACAGATTCTGTCCTTGGATAGAAAACTTCGTATAAAATCACCAGATCATCTTTTTGGTCTGAATTTTTTCGACAGCGTGCTCTATACAATTGTCTTTCGGGTGTCTGTTCTAAGTTTTTTTATTAGAGTTGCAGAAGTGCCTCAAAAAAATCATTTACTACCTGCTGGTCTGTTTTTCACAGATTCTGTCATGTTTTGCCTCTCCTTCATTTTGCAAACCTTGAGCTTGCTTTTTCTTTGCAAAAACCTTTTGGCAATCTTGAGAAACAGTAGACCTTCAAGAATATCCTTATTTCCAGCAAGGAAAAATTATTTTATTATGGGTACTAACCTCGCTAATCAGATTATGATGAGTTATGTATGAAGGGAGTTTTCAAGTGTGCGAGGGAAGATGATAAAAAGATTCAGGAGTGTCAAACGCTCAAGCTTGGGGATGCCCCCATGCACCCCCAAGAAATATTCAAGAAGACTCAAGCGTCTAAGCTTGGGGATGCCCCCGTGCATCCCCTTCTCCATCAACAATTATCAGTTCGTCTTTCGTTCCACTATATTTTTATCACTTCATGTGTTATGTGCTATGCTTGGAGCGTCTTGCTTTTAGTTTCCTTTTTAGTTTTCTTTAGCTTTGCTTGCTTTTCATAACGAGTTGGAACTCAACTTTCTTTATGTGGGAGAGAAACACACTCCACTTCAACCTAGAACATTACATAGAATTTTCATGTCTATCTTTGCTGTGTGTGTTCTTTGTCTTTCAATAGCTACTGTCATGCTTAGCTCTTAGCTTTCACGCTTATCTTTTTAAAGAGCTTTTGTTTAGTTGGTCGCTGGAACTCTCTTTAGTTATCATGCTTATCTTATTAAGA
>LR738711.1:19422021-19442181 GCA_902687465.1 Secale cereale
TGTTTTGCCTCTCCTTCATTTTGCAAACCTTGAGCTTGCTTTTTCTTTGCAAAAACCTTTTGGCAATCTTGAGAAACAGTAGACCTTCAAGAATATCCTTATTTCCAGCAAGGAAAAATTATTTTATTATGGGTACTAACCTCGCTAATCAGATTATGATGAGTTATGTATGAAGGGAGTTTTCAAGTGTGCGAGGGAAGATGATAAAAAGATTCAGGAGTGTCAAACGCTCAAGCTTGGGGATGCCCCCATGCACCCCCAAGAAATATTCAAGAAGACTCAAGCGTCTAAGCTTGGGGATGCCCCCGTGCATCCCCTTCTCCATCAACAATTATCAGTTCGTCTTTCGTTCCACTATATTTTTATCACTTCATGTGTTATGTGCTATGCTTGGAGCGTCTTGCTTTTAGTTTCCTTTTTAGTTTTCTTTAGCTTTGCTTGCTTTTCATAACGAGTTGGAACTCAACTTTCTTTATGTGGGAGAGAAACACACTCCACTTCAACCTAGAACATTACATAGAATTTTCATGTCTATCTTTGCTGTGTGTGTTCTTTGTCTTTCAATAGCTACTGTCATGCTTAGCTCTTAGCTTTCACGCTTATCTTTTTAAAGAGCTTTTGTTTAGTTGGTCGCTGGAACTCTCTTTAGTTATCATGCTTATCTTATTAAGATAGTTGGCTTCTGTTGCACTGGTCGATATGTCTATGATAAAAATGCTATGTGCATAATGATGCTTAGTAGTTCATGTTTTCTTATGGTTAGTCTCAAATAGCTGGGGGGTTCTCAATGTGTTATTGGAGTACCAACGTGATTTGTTTGCCTATGATGTGGTATGGTCTAGTGATATCTTCCTTCAAGAATTTATTTTGATTGACTTGGCGTATGCTCACGCATATTTAAGACTGTAAAGAAAGTCTATCAAGCCTTGATGATCTTTAGTTTCTGAGTAGCGATATAACTTCCATGTCTAATTCAATGTTGCTTTGTCGCTCTGCATGATTATGACCGCCATTGCTCTTTTAGTTGGTCGCTCCTAGTCTTTTGCTAACCTTCGCCTGTACTAAGCGGACTGACTGCTTGTGCATCCAAAATCCTTTAAACCAGTTATGCCATATGAGTCCACCATACCTTCCTATGCATGGTATTTACCTGCCATTCCTAACGAAGACTTTCATGTACCATCTCGAAATTATTCAAAAAAAAGTATTTATCTTTTGTGCCTCTGTTTTAGTTCATGAGGAAGTAGTAGTTAATTCATGATCTTTTTAAGTTGGACAAGCTTCACCCCGGGATTGCATGTCTAATGTGCAAACCCATAATACGAGAAGGAACTGGCAAAGAGTGCGCCCGGCTCAAAAATAATATAACAAACAAACCCTCCTTCACGTTTGTTCATGAGAAATCAGAAAACTTTGGCTGTGGTAAACAAAGGAGATTAAGAGGATGTGATCGTCCTCATTCGGGAGCCGTTCCTCGAAACTTGTCCAGCTCAAGAAGTAATTGAGTTATCTGCTAGCATTCGTTGACGGAACATGCATAATCAAAAAAAATCTATTACCTCTGTTTTTAAAACCAAGAGCTCTGGTACATGTTTAGTTTTTGTTTCCGACCACGGGTTTTCAACCTTGCCATCAAAAGCCACGGTTCGAGAGTCTCCACCTTCTTTAAAGCACCAACTATTAAGAGCATGATTGTCATTCTGAGTGTAATGTGCATTGTCCCAAAGTAGCATTGTCTTTTGCATGATTATGATATCGTTTATTCTGAAATCATTGTATCTAGTCGTCACTTAAACCTTGGAGGTGCCCCTGCATTTATGTTTTGCTTCACTAAAGGGGGCAAGCGAGGTACCACTTTATCATATTTGCACACCATGCTCATTACAAATCTTTTGAGTGTTTCAGTATCATATTGTAAAACTTTCAGTTCTTTGTGATTTTCTCATGAGGCAACTTAATTACTACAGATTCAATGTCTCAGTAAGCACTTGTCATGTGACTGTGAAAAGTTCTTATATGGTTAATAGCATGTCACCACAGAAATTATGCTTGTTATCATTTACCTACTCGAGGACGAGCAGGAATTAAGCTTGGGGATGTTGATACGTCCAAAACGTATCTATAATTTCTGCTTGCTCCATGCCACTTTTGCGTGATATTGCTATGATATTTATACACGTCCATACACTTTTGATCATATTTGGACTAACCTATTAACTCAGTGCACCCCAGTGCCAGTTTCTGTTTTCTGTTGTTTTTGTATTTCAGGTTTTCCCATTACGTAAACTGCCAGAAAAATCCCGGAAAAATTATATAAAAAATCAGCATTCTGGAAGCTTCCTTCCGGCCAGAGTAGGGCCGGAGGGGGGCCACCAGGGCTCCAGGCGCCCTGGTGGCGCGGCCCCCCTCCTGGCCGCGCCGGGGGGGCACCTGGGTCCCCCAGGTCTCCGCTGATGCCCCCCTTTGGCATATATTTACACCGCGTCCCGAAACCCTCGAGGACGGAACCCTTTTTCGCGATCTCATCTCTGTTCCGCCACCGCCGCGCTTTCAAGATCGAGAGCACCAAGAGAACTCTTCCCGGCACCCTGCCGGAGGGGAGAACCATCACCGGGAGCCTCTCCACCACCATGGACGCCTCCCGGATGAGTTGTGAGTAGTCTCCCTTGGACCATGGGTCCATGACCAGTAGCCATGTGATGTTCTCCTCCCCTCTTTGTGCTTCACTAATTAGACCTCGTGAGCTGCCCTACATGATCAAGGCACATATGTAATCCTTATGTTGTTGCTATGTTGAGTTTGCTGGGATCCGATGGATTGTGAGATTATGTTCAGATTGTGTGTGAGTAATATATTTGATTTACCTCTTTTATATTTATGTTCTTGAGTAATTCTTGCATGTTCTCCGTTGCTGTTTATTGCTTTGGCCGAGTAGTAGGTAGTAACTCCAAGAGGGAACATTATGCTTGATTGTGGGTTCATGCCCTTCGATGACTAGCTTGAGTGACAGAAACATGAGTCTAGGGGATGTGCTGTTGCCACAAGGGGGGAAGACAACGGTGCTTTTACTCGCGGGTGCAAGGGTTGTTTACTTTACGCAAAGTTCTTTTAATGCAGTTGTCTGTTGCTTTGAGTCTACACTATGGGTGGGACTCGCAACTTAATACCAGCGAGATGTTCTGGATAGATATCTCAAGGTGGATGATTAGTAGTAGATGCAGATGGATTTCGGTCTACTTACCTTGGCGTACCGCCCATGCTTTTGAGCCTCAACCTTTCTTGTAGCATAGTTAGCATTGGTTTGCGCACATAATCTTGTCAATTGCCCAGCTGTAATTCGTTTACCTCACATAGTTGTTCTATCGTCATTTGGGAGAGAGACATCACTAGTGAACATCATGGGACCCCGGTCCATATTACCATCACTGATCACATCCGCTATTTACTTTCTGCTTTTACTTACTAGTTGCAGTAATATCTATCACTATTATCTCTTGCGTTTGATCCTTTGTAAACGACAAGGCCGGAGGATTGACAACCTCTCTATACTCGTTGGGAGCAAAGTTATTTGTATCTGTGTGCAGGTCCAAGTTGATTGCTAAGTATCTGGCGCCGTTAGCAGTTGACACCTTCTTGTTGAACCTTGGAGTCTCAGGGGAATTCGATCCTTGGAATCTTTGCCAAGGGAAAACTACCGCTACACTGCATCTCAAACCTTCCACTTGGGGTAACCAACGAGGGGCGAGAAGCCATCAAGCAAAGTTTTCTGGCGCCGTTGCCGGGGACTCCACTCCTCAAGATAGGGGAGTTGCATGCCATCTTTTACCTTTGCTTTTTAGTCTGGTTAGTTTACCTTTCAGTTTTTGCTTTAGTATCTTTTATCGAAAATCACAAAAATAGTTATCTTGCTTGCTTGCTGCTATGGGTTCCACCGAGAACACCAAGTTGTGTGACTTCACTAGTCATAACAACGATGACTTTATTTGCACGCCTATCAGTACACCTGCCACTTCAACACCTTCTTATGAAATTAAACCTGCTTTACTGAATCTAGTTATGAAAGATCAATTCTCCGGTGCTGGAGATGATGCTGCTTTACACTTGAACAATTTTGTTGAACTCTGTGATATGCAAAAGTACCAAGAAATAGATGGTAATATTGTTAAGCTTAAGCTTTTTCCTTTCTCCTTGAGAGGAGGAGCTAAAATTTGGTTTCAATCCTTGCCTAGAAATAGCATAGATTCTTGGGACAAGTGCAAAATGCTTTTATTGGAAAATACTATCCACCTGCTAAAATTATCCAACTAAGAAGTAACATAATGAATTTTAAACAATTGGATAATGAACACGTTGCCCAAGCTTGGGAACGCATGAAATCTCTTGTCAAGAACTGCCCTACTCATGGTTTGACTACTTGGATGGTTATCCAAACTTTTTATGCAGGCTTGAACTTTACCTCGCGGAACTTGTTAGATTCGGCCGCGGGAGGTACCTTTATGTCAACTACACTTGGTGCTGCCACGAAGCTTCTCGATGAGATGATGACCAATTATTCCCAATGGCACACCGAACGCGCTCCAACAGGTAGGAAGGTAAACTCTGTCGAGGAGATTTCCTCCCTAAACGAAAAAGTTGACTTGATCTTGTCTCTACTTTCCAAGCAATCTTCTATTGATCCTCGTGACGTTCCTTTAAATTCTTTGATTGCTCAAGAACAAGTAGATGTGAACTTTATCTCTAGAAACAATTTCAACAACAATGCTTATAGGAGTAATTTTGGTAGCAATCCTAGACCGTTCCCCTCTAATTCCTATGGGAACAACAATGCTTATCCTAGCACCAAGGACTCCACTTCTGAACTAGATAGTATGCTTAAAGATTTCATCACTACCCAAAAAGCCTTCAATAAGAGTGTAGAAGAAAAACTAAACAAACTAGATAATCTCTCTTCGAAGGTAGACAATTTAGCCCATGAGGTAGAATTGCTTAAAATTAGAACTTCTCCTCTTGAGGAGAGGAAGGTCACTCCTATGAATGCTATTCAAGTGCAAATTAATGAAAACATTAGGATGTTGGCTAAACTTAAAGAGAGATGGGCTAGAGAAAAGGAGGAATAAGATAGAATTAAGAACCTTCCTACCCACCACACTGTTGCTACTATCCAAGTTGTTGAGGATATTCAAACTCTTAGCACCCAACGCGCTCCTGGTCCCATTGGACCTATTAATGGTGATGCTATGACCATAGAAACTACCAAACAAGTGAGCCTAAAGGACACCACTACCACTTTACTTGATAGTAGTGACCTTGATTTTGATAATTGCACCCTTACCGAAGTTATTGATTTCCTTCACAAGATGTCTAGAGATCCCAGCACTAGCACGCTTAACCTTGCCTTCAAAGAGCATATCACTAATGCTCTCATCAAAGCTTGGGAGGAGAAACTTAGAGTAGAAGCCTCCATAGCTAGAAAGCTAGAAGATGGTTGGGATCCTATGATTAAAATTAAGTTGAATAACTTCTCTTGCTATGCTTTATGTGATGTTGGAGCTAGTACCTCCGTTATGCCCAAAAGAATATATGATATGCTTAAATTGAAACCTTTTGATTCTTGTTCTTTTGGTGTTCGTCTTGTTGATTCTTCCATAAAGAAACTTTTGGGGAGGATCGACGATGTTCTTATCATTGTCAATGACAATTACGTTCCCGTTGATTTTACTATTATGGATATTGAATGTGAACCTTCTTGTCCAATTATTTTGGGACGTCCTTTTCTTCGCACCGTTGGTGCCATCATTGACATGAAAGAGGGGAATATTAAATTCCAATTTCCTCTCAAGAAAGGAATGGAACACTTCCCTAGAAAGAAGATTAAGTTACCTTTTGAGTCCGTTATACGGGCTAGCTATTCTTTTACTCTTGATAAGACTTGATCTCTATGCATTATGCCTAGCTTAAAGGCATAAAAGAAAGCGCTTTTGGGAGGCAGCCCACAATGAATAAATTTTATTTTGCTTTTGTTGTGTCTTGATGTTGTTACTACTGTAGCGTCATCATTGTATCTTTACTTTTCAGCTTTGTGCCAAGTGTAGCCTCTGATTGCAAGAAAGTTCAAAAGTTGTGACGTGTTGTCCAGGAAACAGATTCTGTCCTTGGATAGAAAACTTCGTATAAAATCACCAGATCATCTTTTTGGTCTGAATTTTTTCGACAGCGTGCTCTATACAATTGTCTTTCGGGCGTCTGTTCTAAGTTTTTTTATTAGAGTTGCAGAAGTGCCTCAAAAAATTCATTTACTACCTGCTGGTCTGTTTTTCACAGATTCTGTCCTGTTTTGCCTCTCCTTCATTTTGCAAACCTTGAGCTTGCTTTTTCTTTGCAAAAACCTTTTGGCAATCTTGAGAAACAGTAGACCTTCAAGAATATCCTTATTTCCAGCAAGGAAAAATTATTTTATTACGGGTACTAACCTCGCTAATCAGATTATGATGAGTTATGTATGAAGGGAGTTTTCAAGTGTGCGAGGGAAGATGATAAAAAGATTCAGGAGTGTCAAACGCTCAAGCTTGGGGATGCCCCCATGCACCCCCAAGAAATATTCAAGAAGACTCAAGCGTCTAAGCTTGGGGATGCCCCCGTGCATCCCCTTCTCCATCAACAATTATCAGTTCGTCTTTCGTTCCACTATATTTTTATCACTTCATGTGTTATGTGCTATGCTTGGAGCGTCTTGCTTTTAGTTTCCTTTTTAGTTTTCTTTAGCTTTGCTTGCTTTTCATAACGAGTTGGAACTCAGCTTTCTTTATGTGGGAGAGAAACACACTCCACTTCAACCTAGAACATTACATAGAATTTTCATGTCTATCTTTGCTGTGTGTGTTCTTTGTCTTTCAATAGCTACTGTCATGCTTAGCTCTTAGCTTTCACGCTTATCTTTTTAAAGAGCTTTTGTTTAGTTGGTCGCTGGAACTCTCTTTAGTTATCATGCTTATCTTATTAAGAGAGTTGGCTTCTGTTGCACTGGTCGATATGTCTATGATAAAAATGTTATGTGCATAATGATGCTTAGTAGTTCATGTTTTCTTATGGTTAGTCTCAAATAGCTGGGGGGTTCTCAATGTGTTATTGGAGTACCAACGTGATTTGTTTGCCTATGATGTGGTATGGTCTAGTGATATCTTCCTTCAAGAATTTATTTTGATTGACTTGGCGTATGCTCACGCATATTTAAGACTGTAAAGAAAGTCTATCAAGCCTTGATGATCTTTAGTTTCTGAGTAGCGATATAACTTCCATGTCTGATTCAATGTTGCTTTGTCGCTCTGCATGATTATGACCATCATTGCTCTTTTAGTTGGTCGCTCCTAGTCTTTTGCTAACCTTCGCCTGTACTAAGCGGACTGACTGCTTGTGCATCCAAAATCCTTTAAACCAGTTATGCCATATGAGTCCACCATACCTTCCTATGCATGGTATTTACCTGCCATTCCTAACGAAGACTTTCATGTACCATCTCGAAATTATTCAAAAAAAAGTATTTCTCTTTTGTGCCTCTGTTTTAGTTCATGAGGAAGTAGTAGTTAATTCATGATCTTTTTAAGTTGGACAAGCTTCACCCCGGGATTGCATGTCTAATGTGCAAACCCATAATACGAGAAGGAACTGGCAAAGAGTGCGCCCGGCTCAAAAATAATATAACAAACAAACCCTCCTTCACGTTTGTTCATGAGAAATCAGAAAACTTTGGCAGTGGTAAACAAAGGAGATTAAGAGGATGTGATCGTCCTCATTCGGGAGCCGTTCCTCGAAACTTGTCCAGCTCAAGAAGTAATTGAGTTATCTGCTAGCATTCGTTGACGGAACATGCATAATCAAAAAAAAATCTATTACCTCTGTTTTTAAAACCAAGAGCTCTGGTACATGTTTAGTTTTTGTTTCCGACCACGGGTTTTCAACCTTGCCATCAAAAGCCACGGTTCGAGAGTCTCCACCTTCTTTAAAGCACCAACTATTAAGAGCATGATTGTCATTCTGAGTGTAATGTGCATTGTCCCAAAGTAGCATTGTCTTTTGCATGATTATGATATCGTTTATTCTGAAATCATTGTATCTAGTCGTCACTTAAACCTTGGAGGTGCCCCTGCATTTATGTTTTGCTTCACTAAAGGGGGCAAGCGAGGTACCACTTTATCATATTTGCACACCATGCTCATTACAAATCTTTTGAGTGTTTCAGTATCATATTGTAAAACTTTCAGTTCTTTGTGATTTTCTCATGAGGCAACTTAATTACTACAGATTCAATGTCTCAGTAAGCACTTGTCATGTGACTGTGAAAAGTTCTTATATGGTTAATAGCATGTCACCACAGAAATTATGCTTGTTATCATTTACCTACTCGAGGACGAGCAGGAATTAAGCTTGGGGATGTTGATACGTCCAAAACGTATCTATAATTTCTGCTTGCTCAATGCCACTTTTGTGTGATATTGCTATGATATTTATACACTTCCATACACTTTTGATCATATTTGGACTAACCTATTAACTCAGTGCACCCCAGTGCCAGTTTCTGTTTTCTGTTGTTTTTGTATTTCAGGTTTTCCCATTACGTAAACTGCCAGAAAAATCCCGGAAAAATTATATAAAAAATCAGCATTCCGAAAGCTTCCTTGCGGCCAGAGTAGGGCCGGAGGGGGGCCACCAGGGCTCCAGGCGCCCTGGTGGCGCGGCCCCCCTCCTGGCCGCGCCGGGGGGGCACCTTGGTCCCCCAGGTCTCCGCTGATGCCCCCCTTTGGCATATATTTACACCGCGTCCCGAAACCCTCGAGGACGGAACCCTTTTTCGCGATCTCATCTCTGTTCCGCCGCCGCCGCGCTTTCAAGATCGAGAGCACCAAGAGAACTCTTCCCGGCACCCTGCCGGAGGGGAGAACCATAACCGGGAGCCTCTCCACCACCATGGACGCCTCCCGGATGAGTTGTGAGTAGTCTCCCTTGGACCATGGGTCCATGACCAGTAGCTATGTGATGTTCTCCTCCCCTCTTTGTGCTTCACTAATTAGACCTCGTGAGCTGCCCTACATGATCAAGGCACATATGTAATCCTTATGATGTTGCTATGTTGAGTTTGCTGGGATCCGATGGATTGTGAGATTATGTTCAGATTGTGTGTGAGTAATATATTTGATTTACCTCTTTTATATTTATGTTCTTGAGTAATTCTTGCATGTTCTCCGTTGCTGTTTATTGCTTTGGCCGAGTAGTAGGTAGTAACTCCAAGAGGGAACGTTATGCTTGATTGTGGGTTCATGCCCTTCGATGACTAGCTTGAGTGACAGAAACATGAGTCTAGGGGATGTGCTGTTGCCACAAGGGGGGAAGACAACGGTGCTTTTACTCGCGGGTGCAATGATTGTTTACTTTACGCAAAGTTCTTTTAATGCAGTTGTCTGTTGCTTTGAGTCTACACTATGGGTGGGACTCGCAACTTAATACCAGCGAGATGTTCTGGATAGATATCTCAAGGTGGATGATTAGTAGTAGATGCAGATGGATTTCGGTCTACTTACCTTGGCGTACCGCCCATGCTTTTGAGCCTCAACCTTTCTTGTAGCATAGTTAGCATTGGTTTGCGCACATAATCATGTCAATTGCCCAGCTGTAATTCGTTTATCTCACATAGCTATTCTATCGTCTTTTGGGAGAGAGACATCACTAGTGAACATCATGGGACCCCGGTCCATATTACCATCACTGATCACATCCGCTATTTACTTTCTGCTTTTACTTACTAGTTGCAGTAATATCTATCACTATTATCTCTTGCGTTTGATCCTTTGTAAACGACAAGGCCGGAGGGATTGACAACCTCTCTGTACTCGTTGGGAGCAAAGTAATTTGTATCTGTGTGCAGGTCCAAGTTGATTGCTAAGTATCTGGCGCCGTTAGCAGTTGACACCTTCTTGTTGAACCTTGGAGTCTCAGGGGAATTCGATCCTTGGTATCTTTGCCAAGGGAAAACTACCGCTACACTGCATCTCAAACCTTCCACTTGGGGTAACCAACGAGGGGCGAGAAGCCATCACATGTCAAGAGAAATAAGATAGTGGGGATCAACCATTTATGTATTATAGATATATATATATAGAGAGAGAAGTAACCTCTCTTTCTCGGTGCTTGGTCGAACAACAAGTTTTCGTATATCTATCCGACGCTACTACATATATACGATATAACATCCCTGACATCATGAAGCGCCAAACTCCCATTGAACTTCGGTATAGTATTCTCCCTTCTCATTTATGACGTGGTCAAGAAAGCACTACTAGGGAAATCCTTATACACAGAATCTTAGCAGCAACGCGGGACAAAAACAGGCGCTACTACTAATTAGCAGTAGCGCTGGACACAAACAGGTGCCACTTCAACCTAATTAGTAGTAGCGCGTCTCTGAAGAACGACGCTGCTACGAAAGTTGACCAACCGTTCCTGCCACCCAATGATTAGCCGTAGCGCGCTCTCACTAACCGCGCTACTAATAAGGTAATAGTATCAACACGCTTTTTTATGGTGACGCTACTGCTAATTTTGAAACTAGCCACATGGCGGGCCCGCTTAGCAGTAGCGCGTGTTCCTGAAGCGCGCTGCTGCTATCTTATTAGCAGCAGCGCGGTTTACAACCATCGCTACTGCTAAGCTGCAGCATATTCAACCTTTTTCCCATCCCCTCCCCCATCATTTCTTCCTCACTTTCCCCTACCCTCCCACCTCCTCTCTCCCTCACTTTGCTTTTTCCTCACTACATTTCTCCCCCATTACTCTCCTCTTCTACCTACCTTTCTCTCTCTTTATTACTCCTAGCTAACTTACACCACCTCCATTAATGCATCTCCTTTCTCTTTTTCCTTTCCCCTCCACTAGTTGAAGTTGTCTCCTCCCAACTTAGCTAGCTAGGTATATGTAGCATTTAGTGAAGTGACTTATGTACCCCCTAACTAAATCTAGCCTTGTCAAGAAGAGCTTTGTCCACTTTTGATCTCCCTACTACATCATCATCTCCATCGTGTGTGCTCGATCTCGAGATAGGTGATTAAAATTTCATGCTTTTGCAAGAATGGACTTATGTGTATGTGTGTGCGATATGTCAAAATCGGGCGATATATGGTGGAAATTGTGTGTGTGGCATGAGTTGACGCCGGATTGTGCTTGTGAGTTGCCTATGTTTTGTTGAAATGTCGATTTATTCTTGTTTCAGAGAATTCCAGGCAAACTCTAGATATATATGTCCTATTTTTAGGGAAGGTCATGCTGAATTTTTGTATGACTTTGATGCATGCATGCATTTTTATAATAAATTTGTTTATTATTACCATGCAGGCATTCATGATGGTCAGTGGAACGATGGTGGACAGGTGGTTGCGGTCGGCGGTGCATGACATGAAAGAAAATAACCTGACAGAGGTTTTATGTCCGTGTCGAAGATGCAAAGGAATAGTTTGGCCCGACCTCTATGACGATGGTCGTGTCGAAGCACACCTGCTCATGACTGGTTTCATGGATGGCTATACTCTATGGATAATTGAAGATGAGGATGATGATGTTGAGGACGCCGATGGGGCAGACAATGATAACACGGGGCAAGACGAAGAGATGATCGATAATGGTGGCGGGGAAGAGGCCGGACATGGCGGCGGAGAAGGGACCGGACATGGCGGAGGAGAAAGGTCCTGACATGGCGGCAGAGAGAACGTGGACTCCACGCCCCAGAGTTCGTCGGTACTAAGTTCAATCATGCGGGACCCTCATGTTCAAGCACTGCTTCGCAAGGAGACGAGTACTGAGAGATTCTTCTAGAGAGGAACCCAAGCTGCAACAACTGGTGGTAGACTCGAACACTCCATTGTATCATGGTTGCAATCCTGAGGTGACCCGCTTGAGTTTCACGCTCGAACTCCTGAAGACGAAGGCTAAAAACAAATGGACCGACACTAGCCTCGATGAGCATCTCAAGTACCTAAAGGATGTTTTTCCCGCCCGGAATCTATGTCCTACTAGTGTGGATGAGGCCAAGAAGATAGTGTGCCCTCTTGATCTGCCGCACGTTAGATACCATGCATGCATCAACGATTGCATAATTTATCGGAAGGATCACGCGGAAAAAACAAGCTGTCTGGTATGCAATGCTTCTCGATACAAGAAGGCCGGGAAGAAATCTCCCCAGAAAATTGTATGGTACTTACCGACCACTCCCCGTCTCCAGCGGTATTTTGTAGATCCCAAGGAAACAAAGCTCATGTGTTGGCACGCGGAGAGGAAGAAGCCCGATGATGGAGATGATCCGAAGGTGAGACACGTCAAGGATGGAAGCCAGTGGAGAGCGTTTAACGAGTTCTATCAGTATTTCGAATGTGATGCAAGGAACATCGTGCTCGGTGCGTGTACCGATGGCATGAATTCGTTTGGCAACCAGAACAGCAACCATAGCACATGGCCCGTGTTTGTATGTATGTACAACCTCCACCTGGTTGTGCATGAAGTCTAAGTACATTCACATGAGCATGCTGATTCAAGGGCCGAAACAACCGGGAAATAATATTAATCCTTATCTGGGGCTACTTCAAGAGGAGTTAGAAAAGTTATGGAAAACACCGCCAAGACATGGGACGCCAGCAAAGGCGAGTATTTCTACATGAGGGCCACGCTGATCATGACGGTGCACGACTATATCAGTTACGGATATGTCCCAGGCCAAGTGTGCCATGGATATTGCGGATGCACGCGGTGCATGGATGATACGACGTCTCAGCTGCTAACGTCAAGGAAAGATGGCGGGTCTGGGAAAATCGTGTACATGGGGCATCAAAGATGGCTCGATCAGGACGACTAGTGGAGAAACCGTGGAGATCTATTCAATGGTCACGCGGAGCATCGAGGACCTCCACGTAAGCGGAGCGGCGCCGAAATCGATGAGCTGTTGAAAAACTGGGAACAGTGCCCCGCTCTGGGAAAGACAATGAAAAAGGCGCTGGAGCCGCTGCTGAAGGTATGGAAGACGAGGTATGTGTTTTGGGACTTGGAGTACTGGCACAAACTCGACACACCTCATTGCCTTGATCAAATGCATATCTGTAAGAATGTCCTTGAGAGCTTGCACTTATGAACATGCCGGATAAGACCAAGGATGGGCCGAAGGCCAGAAAAGACTTGCAAGATTTGAAAAACAGGGAAGATCTGCATATGCCGCCCCGTAAAATGTCAGAGTAGACAGAGACGGAGACATAGGCGCGGGAGAAGAAGGTAAAAAATTAAAGGAAGAGGATTATTGCCCCCCTTGTTGCTTCACCTTAAGTCCGGCTGAGACCGATCAATTCTTTAAGCGTCTTACCAGAGTCAAAGTTAGTTCCGATTACTATGACAAGATAAGCAGATATCTAGACACGAACAAGAAAAGGTTCAGTGGGATGAAGTCTCATGACTGTCGTGCGATGATGATGCAGATACTACCTATTGCCCTTAAAGGGATAATGGACAAGCACGTCCGTGACACGTTTATTGGTCCCTGCAACTTTTTCGACGTCATCTCTCGAAAGTCGATCAGTGTGAAGCAGCTCCGAAGGCTACATGAAGAGATCGTTGTGATACTGACTGAGCTTGAGATGTACTTCCTGCCCACGTTCTTTGATGCCATGGTACATCTATGTGTCCATATTGTGGACGACATAATAGACCTGGGGCCGTCATTCCTGCACAACATGATGCCGTTTGAGAGGATGAATGGGATCATCAAAGGATTCGTTCGTAACATGTCCCGTCAGAATGGAAGCATCGTCCAGGGCTATCTGACATAAGAGTGCATCTCTTTTGCGAGAATTGTCTATATGGCGCAGACCAGGCGCCTGGTGTTGGTGTTGGTTTGCCCGCTAACAAGCACGATGGGAGGCTTGAAGGAGAACGTCACTCCAACAGTTGCAGGGAACTGCACGTGGCATACTCAGATCGATGCAACGACTTTGACAGAGCAAACTTTGTAGTGCTACAACACCTAGACGAGGTAGATCCTTTCGTGGCACTGTACAAAGAAATTATCGCAAAGAAGTATCATGACCGGGGGTATGCAGGACGGACGCCGAAGTTACTAGAGAGCACAACTACACTATCCTGCATTGGTCTAAAGATAATATTATTGCTAATCCCCCGAAAGAGGGCTCTATGGACGGATTGCTCATATACGCCTTAGCACATGGCCCATCGCCCAACCTCGTCACCTATCAGGCATACGATATCAACGGATGCACGTTCTACACGTAGGCCAAACATATGGACAGTGATGATCAGAACTCAGGGATTACGATGGAATGCATGACCGGAAGAGACAACGGCGCAATGAAGGGATTTTACGGAAGGGTCGAGGAGATCTAGGAGCTTCACTACACTGGACTGCACAACGTGACGATGTTCCGTGTCAGATGCGCTAAGAATGTCGAAAGAGAAAAATGGTATTTCACTACCATGACTATACCCGACGCGAAGAGCGCGACCATGATCGTTTTTGGAGCATCAATTTTGTTTTCATGATTTTAAAAATTGTGATTTCAAGATGAAATTTTGTGAGCACTTAAACGATTTGCCAATGTTTGTACCAAACAAGTCCAAAATGTTTTCACTTTTTTTCAACTTTCAGATTGTACTGTTCTTCCGAGCTTATTTGAGCTCGGGCTCAGAAACTCCACATCCGAGAAGAAACAAATAGAGTAACATACGTTTTTTAATGAACCTACAATATCTTCAATGTGAAGGTACAATCTTTTGTATGAATATTTAAAACAATTTCGGAACGAATGAATTGAAATTTTTACTTAATTAATATCTGCATTCGTATATCACTGTATTTCACGGACCATGAAAAGTGTCACACGTGTGGCACGAACACATGACAACTGGAAACATTTTTCATGACAAGTTTAGTGATGTGAGGATGTCAATTTAGCACTCAAGCATGGCAACTTCTTTTCGGATGACAAGTTTTAGTTATTTTGAGGGGTTTATTTTTTCTTTTCAGATGACAACTTTAGTTGGACAAAACGTCAAGGCCGGAGTGCTTCATGCAACACGTGTGACACTTATCACTTGGGTATTTCTTTTGACTCGATCTATTAGCAAATCTTTGAACGTTTTCATTCCTTTTATCAAAATAACTCTGTTCCTTTAGCCACACTCCAAAATCGCTCCATTATATTAAGACGTACTAGTAACAAAGAAAAAGATATAGAAGTCATACAATCAACGTTCAGCGCATTCAGGATATTGATCATTGTTTACCCATGATAAGTGAAAGCTGAAGGTGACACAGAAGTCACATTCAGCGCGTCGATCACCTAAAAGTCATTCGGCATATTGAGTATATTTCAGACTCTTCGCAACCTATATTCTTGTGCACACTTGCATTACTCAATTTTTACCCGGATGTTTCTGTAGGAAATCCCTCCGCAACCAAGTTCCCTCTTGCCAGGCTGCCATGTACAGCTACACCAACAAATGTTTCCAACTACCTGAGAAAACGAAAACAACACTTTATTATCCCAAATTAGGGAATGCCATTTTTATCTTGATCCTGTCCATCCGAACCACGCGCAAAAAAGAGAGTCGAATTTTGTGTATGCAAAATTTGCACTGTACTCAAGATGGGAATGATTTGTTTCTTATTTATTCATCGCCAAATCTGTTGGTGATTACACAAAATTCAGACAACTCTCACCAGACTCAACAAGAACAAGACACAACTGTAGCACAATCAACCAAACTGGCTCTGACCCAAATACTCAGCCGGAGATCTCGATGGCCTTCACCTCGGGCTTCTTCACCTCGGCCTTGGGCACGGTGACGGTGAGCACGCCGTTCTCCAGCCCGGCCTTCACCTCCTCCACCTTGGCGTCCTCCGGCAGCCGGAAGCGCCTCACGAACTTGCCGCTGCTGCGCTCCACGCGATGCCACTTGTCGTTCTTGTCCTCCTTCTCCTTAGTGCGCTCGCCGCTGACGACGAGCACATTGCCGTCCTCCACTTCCACCTTGACCTCCTCCTTCTTCACGCCGGGGAGGTCAGCCTTGAAGACGTGCGCCTCGGGGGTCTCCTTCCAGTCCACACGAGCATTGGCGAACACGGCAGTCTCGCTGTTGCCGCCTGAGATCGCCGGGATGATGGAGCGGAAGGTGTCGAAGGGGTCAGCCCAGAGGTCGGCGAAGGGGTCAAAGACGTTGCTACGCCTCACAATCGACATTGCCGGTCGGTGTTGCTTTGGTTTGTAGCTCGGGGAGAAAATCTGTATCGGACCGCAGGTAGGATGCTGTCTGCTTATGCTTGAAACTGATTTGAGTTTGGGTGGGAGGCCAGCTACTTATAGCGTCGCAGGTGCTGCTCTTGAAGCATCTCGAGCACTCTGCAATCGATGAGCGTTTGGTTATGTTTCGCTTTTCAGCTCGGCTCCACCAGCTTCTCCTTGTTTCTATTTACGGCCCATGAAAGTGCTACCGTGTTCCAGAGTATTCTCTGCTTTGGTGCTAGTTATGCCGGCGACTACTCTGGAATGTGATGGGGCCTCGGGCAGAAGAGCGTCAATCACATACCAAAGCTATGATCCAAATCAAACACTCGCAATCACTTGTGAGAGCACACATATCCACCGTTCGACAGTTCACACACAGCGAGAGAAGATGACAAAAGTAAGCTCTGTCTGCTGCAGTTGTTGTGTGCTGCCTTCATTTCTGTGGAGTTGCATATTATGTTCCTCCGTCCCAAAATTCTTGTCTTAAATTTGTCTAGATAGGGAAGTATCTAACACTGAAACGCGACTAGATACATTCGTATTTAGACAAATTGAAAACAAGAATTTTGGGACGGAGGGAGTACTAAACTCCCAGGGAATAGATGCAACCGTGCAAAAATAATCACAAATTTTTTAAATACATTCACGAGTTAAAACAATGTTTTAAATCATAAAACCGTGCAAATATTAACCTCTAGTGTAATGTATTTCTCATAGTATATTAAAGTCAACACACACACACCATCACTCTAATTACACGCCCTTTACAAATGTAAGATAGAGTCAGATCTTTTGTCCACATTTAACTTAAGCAATAGTGTACAGATCGCCGAGTAAAAGCAATGATAGATACAAAAGTAAAAAAAAAAAATATTCGCACCACCCAAATAAAGCGGAGTTGTAGCGACATGGGTCCCACATGGAAGCAACTTGCACTCTCACTCCGCAAATGTCATCCTTGACGGAGTTGTTCCTAACAGAAAAGTTGATCTCACAACACTTGAATCGTGTAACTTTGCAATTCAGTTCTAAATACCGTGTGGTTTTGGTCTCTCGAAGTGTATTTGATCAGAGTTGTGCTGATGTGTGGGCTCGTCGCTGAAATGGATGTATCTCGATGTATTTCAGTGCTACATACATCCGTTTGAGCGACAACTAATTTTGATCAGAGGGAGTATATTTTTTGTATACATCAGGAACATTTTATACATGTTTAATGTTTTTAATACTTAATTAAGTTTTTGAAATTTATTATTTTTATGTCTACAATTTCCAAACATATTGTTCATTTTTGGTATAGTACCGTTAACATTTTTATATACACATTTAACATTTTCAAAATACATGATTAACATTTTTTAACTTATTTTTTTAGGTCTACTTTTTGATATACATTGTACATATTTGGTACATATTAGGAATATTTTCTATATACTCCCTCAGTACCAAAATATAAGATCTTTTGCAGTTTAATTTGTACTGGAAATTTGTCTTATATTTGGTACATAGGTAGTAGATGTTTAACATTTTTCAAATATATGATTAAATATTGATTTTTTTATTTCTCTAATACATTTGTTTGTACACGTTTAACATTTTTCTAATGCTTTCTTTCAAGTTTTTTGTATATAAAGTGATGATAGATATATTCAGCCGAAACACAAGCAAAGCTAAATGATAAAACAAGCACTACAGGAATCGCAGGATACGCCTACGGTTAAAACCGTAGGCAAACAGCCAAATCCCGTAGGCATACGCTATGCCTACGGTGACCGTAGGCATATACCCGTAGGCATAAATAGCGTCGGTATACCTCCCCTGCCCGTAGGCATAGAAATCCGTCGGCAAAACAAAGTAACGGCGCGTCCGTCAAGCGCCGTCCGCGCACGTGCACACCTCGGATGTCGACACGTGTCCGATTTACGCCTACGGTTAAACCGTAGGCATATATCATATTATGCCTACCGTACTACCGTAGGCATAGATGCCTTATGCCTACGGGTAACCCGTAGGCAAACCCTACGCGTGGCATGATCTAGTGATTCGAATTGTCTATGCCTACGGGTTACCCGTAGGCATATATTTACACGCGTCGTGATCTGGTGATGCGATATGTCTATGCCTACGGTTTCCCCGTAGGCGTATATGTACACGTGTCGTTATCTGGTAGTACGGTGTGTCTATGCCTACGGTTTCCCCGTAGGCATATGTGTACACGTGTCGTGATCTGGTAACACAATGTGCCTATGCCTACAGTTTACCCGTAGGCATAGTTTTGGCCAGATTTTGCAATTTTAATGAAATAAGCACAGCACAGCAGCAAAATCAATATATATAACAGCATTTGCATCACACAAACTATATAGCATCATCACATCATCTATTGAAACAAAACATAGAGCATCCACTACATAGCATAAATATAGCATGAACATCAAAAGTAGAGCATCCATTACATGTCACATAGAGCATCCATTACATATCACATAGAGCATCATATGGTCCAGCACATCATCAATATCAACCATAGAGCATCATATCGAAGACCGTCGGCCGACGAACAACACCCACTGCCAGAACCCGAAGTCCATCTCCAAATAGCTTCCTCACTACAAAATGAAGAATCACAACAATTTAGGATGGCATTTAACATGGCATCTTGTCTAGTTCTAAGTTTGCCACTTTGGACATGTTATAACTATGGAAAATGCATCTTGAGAGCACGGTTCTTACAAAAAGAGGCGATCCACGGCACGAGGTAGAACCACCACCACTTGGGTTATGAACTGGGGTCATCGGGCTCCCAGAAGCAGGAGTACCATCACCAGGAGTGTAGGATGCTTGGCCTGATCCCTACATTGTGTTGGGACATTCAAAAGAGATCTCAAGCTACTTGTTGAAAAATGATAGGTAATGCTTGACATGTTTGGCAATGTACTAACCGGAGTCTCGTCGTCACCACGTGTCAAGAATTCCTCCATCGTTAGCATTACTGGGGTCGGCCCAGGATTGGGTGGTGCCGGTCCCATTGGTGCAGCCCGAGTGCCAGATTCCATCCAAATGTACATATTCTGCATGTTAGTTGTCAAAGCGAAGACGGAAGTCAAAAATAGTGAAAGCACAAAATTTAGCTAGATTGGCTATAAATGGTGAAAACTAACTAACCTGCAATTGTTGGGCACGGTACTCCTCGACTCGAACCCGTTTGGCTTCATGTTCAGCGAACTCTTGACGATAAGTTTTGACATACCTAGAGTAGGCCTACAATTTGACACAATGAAGCTAATCAGCATAACCATGAAGGAAAGAAATGTGTGAACGAGGATGAAAGGAGAGATGCTTATTTCTTCCTCTTTGGAACGACTAGGACGTGCCCGGGATGGGTTAGCCGCACTCGCGCCAGTGCTAGAAGTCCGGAGCTGGACGTAACTGATGGCGGGCTGGAACACGCCGTCAAGAACCCCCGAGCGGCCATGTGGTCTACCGTGTGCAGACATAACCATCGCCGTCTCGTCTGTCTCCGACGCTATGGGATCAACACCAGGAGGATTCCGCTCAATAAACGATGCCTTATAGTTTGTCAGATGCTCCTCTGACTTGCCATAGTAAGGGCTCTCCCCCTTCTTAGGATCCTTCCGCACACGGCCAAGCGACCACGCCTCAATATGTGAGATAGGCCTCTTCAACACGGCTTCCTGCAACGGCAAAAAGATGCTACACATGCATACCAACGTGACCGGAAATGAAAGCAATGGTGTTTCATATATATATATACCTTGTGCTTCTTGAAGCGATGGTGGCTTCGGTTTCCTTGAATGTGTGTTCCGTCAGATCCTCG
>LR738711.1:19452689-19481697 GCA_902687465.1 Secale cereale
TCTTGCAAAAGCAAAACCGTGACTCTCGCGAAAGAAAAAAAAACAGAAAATGCGTTTTTTCCCTTTCCGAGAGGCACGGCCGTGACTCTCGCGAAAGCACAACCGTGCCTCTCGCGGAAGCAAAACCGTGACTCTCGTGAAATAAAAAAAAACTGAAAATGCGTTTTTTCCCTTTCCGAAAGGAGATCTCTTCCGAAAGAGGCACGGCCGTGACTCTCGCAGAAGCAAAACCGTGACTCTCGCGAAAAAGAAAAAAAATATAAAACACATTTTTTTCCTTTCCGAGAGGCACGGCCGTGACTCTCGCGAAATCAAAACCGTGACTTTCACGAAAAAAATGTGTTTTTTCGCAAAATAAAAATTTGCTTTTTTTTTCATCGAAAAGCTAAGGAAGACAGTTGGAAAACCATAACGTAAAAAAAAGGGGAAAAACCATTCAATAAGCAGAAAACGCGTGCGGACAAATAAAAAATAAAATCCGAAGAAAGTGTCCAAAGCGCGACACGTGACGAATGGCTGAAAGCGCGCCAAGTGCTGCTGATCGCTACGAGGCTCCTGAAGGAGCACTCGTTAACTAGTTGCTCCCGGGCGCGGCCTGCTTGTTCGGTTCGCTTTAGAGAGCCAGGAGGGGGCGCGGCCCGTGAAGCTCTAAGAGCTTGCTCTTATCTGGCCCGCTTGTTCGGTTATGTGCCTCTGCTTACTGTTAGCTTAGGAAAAAGACCGTTTTATCAAAAAAAAAAGAAGGAAAAAGACAGTTTACCGCCTTTTTTGTAGTTCTGGAAGAACTCATAAAATAAACAAAGTTCATTGATTTACCAAAATTTTCTTGTAATTTTAAAATGTTTTTGAATTTTTAATATATTCATACACTTTTAAAATTGTTTGTGAATTAAAAAAACGTTTGCATGTTTTAAAAATGATAGTTAATTTTAAGAAGCGTTCGTGAATTTGAAAAAATACTTGCAAATATAAAAGTTCTTGACTTTGAAAAAATACATAGATTTTTAAAATATTTAACGGAATTGAAAAATATTAATGATTATTTTTGCGAATTTGAAAAAAATCATGAATTTGTAAAATGTTGAAATTGGAAAAACAATATTCATGAATTATAGAAAGAAACTAAAAACAAACAAAGAAAAAATTCCTAAAACCCAAAAAGTAAAAAAAAAACAGGAAGGAAAATAGAAAATACCGCATGTGGAACCTTCTAGAAGGTCCCAAAAGCAGAATACTCACCTACAGTGCAGTCTCAAAGAATGGGCCTGCTCGGTACACACCTTACTGGTATGCGACATGTACCGGTAAATCATTATTTGAAGGCTCGGGCACACAACATTTCTCTGCATCCGCCATGAAGGAGCTATGGCACCTCCGACCTCATTCGCAACAGGAGCTAGCTGCTAATGCAGCAAGGAGAAAACTGGTGGGAGGGGCGCTGGGACGCTGCATACGTGGGCATTCGCTGCCTGCACGCCACCACTACCGTTTTGCAAACAGGCTGATGCAGCCGCACCATTGCCGCAAGTGGCGGCAGGGTAAGCTCGCCGCCACACGACGGGGAGGTCGGGGGCGACGCCACTTCCCGTACTGTTGCAACGCAGCACGCATGAAGAGGTAGGTGCCATTCACCGCCGGCGCTGCAATTCAGCGGGTGTTGTTGCCGGCGGCGCTACTGCCTGCGGTGCTGCTCCGTGGGCGCGATGAGTTGAGGCGGTGACGTTGCATTGAAGCGCTGACCGTGTTGTGGCCAGCACTTCGCCAGCAGCGCTGCTCCAAGGGCGCGGCAAATCAAGGCAGACAAAGCTGCATTGAAGCGCCGGCCGTGTTGTGGTCCGTGCTTCTCCGTCTGCATTGCTCTGAGGACACGACGAGTCAAAGCGGCGATGCTATAATGAAGCATTGACCATGTTGTGGTCGGTGCTTCGCCGGCAAGGAGGGCGCTAATGCGGGCGTGCAACGAGTCGAGGCGGCGGTGCTGCACTAAAGTGTCGACCATGTTGTGGTTTGCGCTTCACAGGGAATGCTATGTGGAGGGCACTGTTGCGGGGGTGCGGCGACTCGAGGCGGTGATGCTGTGTCGACCATGTAGTGGTTGACACTTCACCAGCAATGCTGCGAGGAGGGTGCTGCCATGGCGAGTGGCGGTGGCGACACTGCAAATGAAGCTTTGATCGTGTTGTGGCTGGGGCGGCTCCAGGAGTATATGCAGCAAGGCGGGCGTTTGTTATGACATTGGGAGAACGATCATATTGAATCGATCCAAACTTGTTTTTTATGACTCGAGTTAATATCATTTGCAATCAATTGTAAACGGAGTGTTAAGGTGTGACATTGCTCCTTAGGCCATGAGTATAGTAGTCACTTCTTACCATATGGTGGGCTCTGGGGTTGCTCAAACGTCACCTTTAAACATGGTCATCATAACGACAACTTACAGGTTCATCGAAAAGTTTGACAAGGAACTAGATAGCTCGAGAGTAGGATTTGCTCCTTCGACGATGGAGTGATATTCTTAGGGCCCTATCGGTGTGACGGCATCAATCATCATTTGGTCAGACACCTGTGACTTCGTCACGGGGACGCCAAAACACAATAACAAGAAAGAAGAACAAAAACGATAACGAGGATTTCGGTACAGTGAGCATGGTGATGACTTAGAAAGATACCGATGCATCCCGGGTTTTGTGAAGTATCGCATTGCAGAGGGAACATCAAATGATAACCAAATTTTCACTTGAATATCATTCATATGCTCATATGGATTAATATGGACGTCCACGATCCCGCTGCCGATCGTTGAGCGAACGTTTCCGTTCATGTCTATGAGTTACCGAACCTACAGGGTCAAAAGCTTAAGGCAATCACGATCTGATGAGTTTTAGTAGGACGAGAGTCTTGAGAATATATTTGTATAATTATTTCAATAGTTTCGAGAGGATCTGGAAGCGTTTTAGGGTCACCGAAAGATTTCGGTGAGTATCAGATAATACCGAATATTTTTGATAAATTATATATAAGTGGAAAATATTTTCAGATATATATATATATATAATGGTTTTTAAGTATTTAGAACACTGTATATTTAATTTAAATATCAACAGGTTTAAAAAGGCCAAAAGGTGGAAGGCAAGGCCCAAGTGGAGGTAAAGGAAAGAGAATTGGACTAGGGGGAGGAATCCTCCTCCCTGTAGGACAGTGCCCCAAGGGGGCTCCTTCCCCCTTGTGATAGCCCCTCCTCCCCCTCTCGACCCTATCTATACTACGGGATTTTGGTCATTGAGACACACAAGTTTTGGAGTCTACTTTAATTCTTCTAGTTCTAATTCTAGTTCGTCCTAATTGACTAATTAGAGCTAAGCTAATTATGTTATCCTCATAATTAGAATCCTCGTGTGGTTCTAATCTTCTTCCTCTAATTCTTCGGCGATGATTGGCCATGGACGGCGAAACGCTGCCGGATCATGAAGGTTGCACGTTTACAGTCAAGTAGAGAGGCCGTATTTTCAGTCTTTGGTTCGAGTGACTCGCGGGATCGTTCATCGACGGTTCAAGGGACTTCAAATACGATATACACCAACACGTTCTTCTTCCGCCGCAACTCGGTGACGGTAACGACTGTGATCGCTACCCGTTATGCATCTTCATATTAATCTTGGGTGCTCTTAGACATGATTTTGTTGTTTTCTTCAATGTTTCCCAACAGAGCTCTCAAGAGATACATAGGGTACCCCTTCCGACCAAGCCCAAGTGGAGATTGGCGGCTAGGGATGTAAATAATAAAGATAATTTCCGCTGCGAGTCTGCACTCTGCACGAGAATCAAATCTAAGCCTCCACCAGAAGCTTTGTACCTCTCTTGAAAAAATGTGTATTTTTTTCTTTTCCGAGTGGTGCTCTTGGAAGCAAATCTTTGCCTTCCCGAGGAGTAAATATGTGCCTCTTTCGGAATAAAAAAATAAAACATGTTTTTTTAAGAGGCACAATTTGTCTTTCACGAAAGCAAATATGCTCCTTCACGATATGTAAATATATGCTTCTCTTTTTTTTTTTTTTGCGGGGGAAAGGGAGTTTTTATTGCAAAGTTATAGTGTTACAATCAAGAGGCCACAAGTCCTCAATACAAGGTGGAGCCGCCCGTAACCACACCGTTGTGGTTCTCTCGGAGCGGCTGTAAGTGGCCAACCGATCTGCGACACAATTCTGACTACGGTGAATTTTCTGAGGTAAAAACTCCCTACCACTCATCATCTCTTTAATCTCAATAACCAATTGCCCATAGACTGACTTCACCAGGCCATTGTTAGACAGGACTGAAAGAGCTTCAGCACAATCTGATTGAACGACCACTGGGAGCGACGTATGTTGTATAGCCAACGCCATTCCCTGCATGCAGCCACATAAATATATGCTTCTCATGGAAGAAAAAAACACGATTTTCTTTTGTTTTTCGAAAGGCACAGTTGCGCCTCTCGTGTTTTTTTCCCTTCTCCGAGTGCCTCCACCAAAATTAAATATGTGCCTCTTGCAGGAAAAAAAATACATATTTTCGCGCAAAATATTTTTTCCCAATTTTTTTGTCCAAAACGTAAGGAAAAATGGTGAAAAACCAAAAAAATCATCTAAAACCTGAAAACGCGCAAAGAAGCATAAAAATAAAAACAAAATCCCAAGGGAGCACCCAACATGTGACACGTGGTGGCGCCGGCTGAAAACGCGCCAAGTGGTGCACTCCTAACTTCTGTCCGTCGAGGATGACATTTGCGGGGTGAGAGTGCAAGTTGCTTCCGCGTGCGACCAAATTCGCTACAATTCCGCTTATTTCGGTAGTGAAAATAATATTGGTTTTACAATTTTAGCTATCATCGCTTTTAATCAAGCGGTCTGTACATATTACTACTACTGCTTAAGTTAAACCTGGACAAACGATTTGACTGTATCTTACATCAGGTTCATCAAAAAGTCATGTAATTGGATCGTAGCTTTGGTGTGTGATTGGTTGCTGGGTGCGCTCCTGAGGCATCTCGAGTTCTCCATGTCGTCTTCTAGAAAAGGCTCCATAAAATTCCAGAGAGAGAAATAATGGAGAAGGCCCACTGACATCAAAGAAGGAGAGTACTCTAGAACACGGCAGCACCTTCATGGGCCCAAAATAGAAACAAGTAGAAGCTCGTGGAGCCGAGCTGAAAAGCCGAACATAACCAAACGCTCATCGATTGCAGAGCACTCGAGATGCTTCAAGAGCAGCACCTGCCACGCTATAAGTAGCTGGCCTCCCACCCATCGCCCTCCACCCCAACTCAAATCAGCGTCTAGCAAAAGCAGACAGCATCCTACCTGCGATCCGATACAGATTTCCACCCCGAGCTACAAAGCTACAAACCAAAGCAACACCGATAATGTCGATCGTGAGGCGGAGCAACGTGTTCGACCCCTTCGCCGACCTCTGGGCTGACCCTTTCGACACCTTCCGCTCCATCGTCCCGGCGATCTCAGGCGGCAGCAACGAGACGGCAGCGTTCGCCAATGCTCGCGTGGACTGGAAGGAGACCCCTGAGGCACACGTCTTCAAGGCCGACCTCCCCGGCGTGAAGAAGGAGGAGGTCAAGGTGGAGGTGGAGGATGGCAACGTGCTCGTCGTCAGCGGCGAGCGCACGAAGGAGAAGGAGGACAAGAACGACAAGTGGCACCGCGTGGAGCGCAGCAGCGGCAAGTTCGTGCGGCGTTTCCGGCTGCCGGAGGACGCCAAGGTGGAGGAGGTGAAGGCCGGGCTGGAGAACGGCGTGCTCACAGTCACCGTGCCCAAGGCCCAGGTCAAGAAGCCCGAGGTGAAGGCCATCGAGATCTCCGGGTGAGTATTCGGGTCAGAGCCAGTCTGGTACTCTGGTTCATGTGTGTGCGAGTTCTGCAGCCTAAAAGTATGCTACAGTTGTGTCGTTGTTTTCGCCGAGCCTGGTGAGGCTTCTATGTATTGCGTTTCTTTCCGCAGCTGTGTCTGTACTTGTGTAATCGCCAACAGATTTGGCAATGAATAAATGAGAAATAAACTGTTCTGATTTTGAGTGCAATACAGACTTTGCACACGTAAAATTTGACCATTGTTTTGCTTGTGTTTCGGATGGACATGATCGACAGAAACATGGCCGTCGTCAGTGGCAAGCGGGAACTAGGTCGCCACGGAAAACTTAGCCACTGACAGGCTTTCTTCTACATAAACATTTGAAACATCTGCTTAAAGGATGATCGATACACTGAAAGTCTTCTGTCTCACACTCAGCTTTAAGCAAATGTCTACATTGATCAATACCCAATGCCCTGAATGTTGATTGTGTGACTTCAATGTCACCTTCAATTTTCTTTCTTCTTTCTTGAGAAATACCTTCAGTTTTCTTTGATCTTTTTTCTTTGAAAAATACATTTTTCAGGCACACACACGCATATCATGTTACGATCCTGGCAAGCGGGCCACAAGAGGAGGCAGCCCAAGTCCCACGGAAGTGCAACCGAAGGACCAGTAGCGGTTTCCCAGCCCACCAGTGGACCACCTAGCCACTACTTAAGCCGGTGGCGAGAGGAGTGAAGCAGGCAGAGGCGAGAGGACTGAAGCAGGCAGAGGCGAGAGGACTCCAGGCGGCGGAGACAACCCTATTCCTCGATCGATCCCCTTTCTCTCTTCGGCTTGAACCCTAGTTACCTACCAAATTCATGTAATCTGTGGGCTTATTGAACTAGATCGAACCTAGACCTTAACAGTCGGTAATCAGAGCCTTCCTCCCCAACACCTTCCTCTCGATTGTCACAAGCTGGCTGATCGATTTTCCTCGATTATCCAGATGAGGCACGGCAAGGCGACCACAACGGAGGAGCAGATCAAGGCCATGGTGGACCGGACAACGGCCACCTCGGCGATGTCGGCGAAGACTGACGAAATTCACCAATTGGTGCTCGATCTACCAGGGAGGAAGCCCGCGATCGAGCAGTCGGTCGACGAGCTCCGCGCGGAGGTGGACGATTCACATGCGATGTTGCAAGACAAGGGCAAGAGAACGGAGAGCGTGCCGACGGCTTCCCTTCTGTCACATCCACTATCACCGCCACCGCTCAGGCTGCTGGATCTGTCGCCCTTGATTCCTCAGGCAACAAAGGCGACCCTCTTGCGACCAACTGAGGGCCACAAATGCAAGGTGGCGGCAGCTAAGGGTCAATTGGCCACTGCAGGACTACATATCACTAGGGATGTCATCAGGGTACCGATCCCCGCGGCCGCCTCCGATCACGGGTACGTCCGATTCCAATCAGCCGTTCGATGAGAGCTCGTTCATGGGGGAGCGTGGGTTCAATTTTTCTCGCTATCCCCCGCCACCGCGCCTGGAATTTCCTCTGTTAGATGGTGATGGACCACGCGCATGGCGCCAGAAGTGCGAGGCATATTTTCGTGTTTGCACCTTGAGTTCGGATACATGTGTGAGTGCGTCGCGATGTATTTCACCGACGGGGCACTGTCTTGGTTACAATACACCAAGGCACACCTGATTCACACTGAGTGGGAGGCGTTTGCAAACGCGGTCTGTGAGCAATTTGGACGGGAGGAATTCTAGTCCCTGATACGTCCAAAACGTATCTATAATTTCTGCTTGCTCCATGCCACTTTTGGGTGATATTGCTATGATATTCATACGCTTCCATACACTTTTGATCATATTTGGACTAACTTACTAATCCAGTGCACCCCAGTGTCAGTTTCTGTTTTCGGCTGTTTTTGTATTTCAGGTATTCACATTACGAGAACTGTCAGGAAAAATCCAGAAAAAATATATAAAAAATCAGCGTTCCAGAAGCTACCGTGCGGCCAAAGTACAGCCGGGGGGGGGGGGGACCCACAGGGGCTCCAAGCGCCCTGTGGGCGTGCCCCCCCGGGCCGCGCCGGGGGGCGCCTGGGCCCCCCGAGGCTCCCCCGACGCCCTACTTTGGCATATATTTAAAGGACCCTCCGAAACCCTCAGAACCGGAACCCTTTTTCTCCAGACGCGATTCCGATCTCCGCCGCCATCTCCATCAAGCTTCGGGGGACCAGAATTCCTGCGCGGGCACCCTGCCGAAGTGCCCCCGGATCCATCTCAATCGACGTTGCTTCCTCCCTCCATGATGCGGGAGTAGTTCCTCCTCGGGGCTGAGGTTCTTACCAGTAGCTATGTGGTCAATTCTCTCTCCCATGATGTGATCTTCGTTGTGATCATAGGCTATGTTAATCTAAGATATTTCCCCTTCCTCTATGTATTGGATTGATGTACTCACTTGTCTTTATCTAGTATAATCCCCGAGACCAAGGTGACAGCGGTCTATTGGACATGGATTAGAACAATATTTTCATGAGTGATTTCCTCTCTTGTGTGTTGATTGAAGATTGAGAGTCTCTTGGTGCTTGTCTTTGACTATCCTTTAGATATGTATGGTGATTGTGGGACTCTCTTTGGATGGCCGCGGTGACATTGGGAAATCCTTAGATTGAGAACTACGAACTTTGAGGTGTGCTTTTGTAGCCCTACATAATTCTCGTCCTCTCTTGACCACGAAGGAATGATCTCCGAGTGTGTCCCCTTTGCATGTTTTATGGGAAATATCATGTGATTCGATTATGTTAATGTTGTTGGGAGTTGCCACTAGTGAAAGTATGAACCTTAGGTCTTGTTTCCACCATTGCAATACCGTTTGTGCTCACGTTTACTACTTGTTTGCTTGCTGCACTTTTTATTGCATATTTATATTACCTTGTTTTGCCACCCATATCACTTGCCATTTAACATCTCTTCGCCGAACTAGTGCACCTATACATCTGACAAGTGTATTAGGTGTGTTGGGGACACAAGAGACTTCTTGTATCTTAGTTGCAGGGTTGCTTGAGAGAGACCATCTTCAACCTCTACTTCCCTGAGTTCGATAAACCTTAGGTCATCCACTTGAGGGAAATTGCTGCTGTCCTACAAACCTTTGCGCTTGGAGGCCCAACATAGTCTACAAGAGTAGAAGCGTGTGTAGACATCAAGTTATTTCTGGCGCCGTTGCCGGGGAGGTGAGCGCTTGAAGGTATATCTTTAGATCTTGCAATTAAATATTTTTGTTTCTTGTTTTTATTTCACTAGTTATGTTTATGGAAAACCGTGCTATTGGATCGTTGCTTGCGGGAAGACACCCCACACCTGTGGTGGTTGCTCCTCCCCCTACTGAAATTGTGCCCTATAAAATACCGGTTGGTATTATCAATTATGTTTTGGCTAATCGTTATGCAGGAGACACACATCCCGGTGAACACTTGCTATATCTGTCACAACTATGTTCATTATTTAAGCTTGCAGGTGTATCGAGGGAGTTTGTCATGAGGAAATTATTTGCCTTGTCACTGAAAGGAAAAGCATTGGAATGGTATAGGGTACTAAATGACTCTCACCTGCTGGAGTGGGAAGAGATCCATTCTCTCTTTTACTCCAAGTTTTATCCTCTTCATGAAGTCTATAAGAATAGGAATTATGTTTATAATTTTTATCCTCATGACGGAGAGAGCATAGCTCAAGCTTGGGGGAGACTGAAAACGTTAATGCTAAAATGTCCTAACCATGGGCTCCCCAAAGATATTATTATTACTAACTTCTATGCGAGGCTCTCTCGACAGGATAAGGATTTGCTCGACGCTTCCTCTATGGGTTCTTTCACAAACAAAAAGATTGATGCTAAATGGGAACTCCTTGAAAGAATTCAACGCAACACTAAAGATTGGGAGATCGACAAAGGTAAAGAGTCAGGTATAATTTATGAGTATGATTGCATTAAGTCCTTTGTTGAAACTACAAGTTTTAACAAGTTTAGTGCTAAGTTTGGGCTAGATTCTCAACTCCTTGTTGATTTTCTCAAATCTTTTGCTTCACATCTTAATATGCCTAAGGAGGGTTGGATCAAGCATCATAAACCTTTTAAAGAGACTTGCAAAGAAAATGAAATTGTTCACGATGATTGCAACATGCATGATCCAATTCCTAAAAATGAAGTTTTATATAAGCATGTTAATTTTTGTGGAGTGGATAGACCTTGTGAAAGGCCTATGATTGAAGAAGAGAAGTATTGTAAGCAACATAAGCATGAAAGAACAATCACTTGGGTCAAAGATTTAAATGAAATTGCTAGAGAATTGTGTGACCTTTATCCTTTTACTTGTGAACTTTGCCGTACAGAGGGTCACTTTAATTTTCAATGCATGAACTTTCAAAACGTATCTGTTAACCGGTTGTGTGATGACATGATCACCTCTGATCTTTATGATGAGCTTATGTTATTTTTGATGTGTGAAGAGTTATCAGAAAAGACTTCTTGGCTGGATGGTAATGCCATAGGAATAAAAAACACTTTGCAAAATTGCCATCTCTATTGTGTTGTTAATTGCCATGAAAATGATTACATAAGTAAGATTAGAAAGGAGGGAACTTTACCAAAGTATAAAAATGTCTCTTATATTTCTGCTAATAAAAAGAAGAGTTTCTCCCAAGTTTCCCCTATTGTTTCTAATGATAAACCAGGATATGTGGAGAAGCTTCATCTCCAACCACCCCCTCCTAAGGTGAAGAAGAAGAAAAAGAAGAGGAGGAGGAGGAGGAGCAAGAAGGAAGAAGAATGGGCATCAACCTGGCCTGAGCATATTCCTCCTATCAACTTTTATCCTAACGGTTGTAAGTTTAAAGAAGAAGGTGAAGTTTATTGCCTTAATTATCATCTTGATGATACATCCGTAGGTACTATTGAAGATGATTTTGATTATGATATGCATGTTACTTATTGTGATTGGGAAAATGATGATAATGCTACTTATGATCTGGAAAATCTTTTTGTTACCAACTCTGAAAGTGAAGATATGGGAAGCTCTAAGCTTGGGGATGATAGGATTGCAAATCCTATCCCCACTAGTGATGTGATAATTGATAATTCTCTTGCTAGTAAGAATAAAGATAACATGTTTACAAATATAGTTGCTAGCAATGATAATGCTCTTCTCTACCATGATGATGTTATAACTCCAATCTATAGTGATTATAAAGGTACCTATGACATAAGGAGAAATTATCCTTATGAAACTTGTCATAATCATGAAGGGAATTACTCCCTTGTTGAACACCACCCTCCTGATATACAACTAATCTATAGTGTTCAAGTTGTTTATGATAGTCCTACTCCCACTATTACCAATGAGAAATATTATGCTTATGTGGGGAGTGAGAGTACCTTTTTGCATGTGGATCACGGTAACAATGCTTTATGTGATGCTTATATTGTTGAGTTCATCCATGATGCCACTGAAATTTATAATGAGAGAGGGAGGCTTGGTTCTAAATATCTTAATAATAAGAAGTTCCCTCTCTTTATGTTGAAGGTTTTGAAGCTGCACTTGTTTTGTCTTCCTATGCTTATTGCTTTGTGCTTCAATGAATTATTCTATTGCAATATTCCTATGCATAGGAAGCATGTTAGGCTTAAATGTGTTTAGTATTTGCTTCTTGATGCTCTCTTTTGTTCTTCAATTCTTATTCCTACAAGAGAATCATTAAAGTCCTATGCCTAGCTTAAAGGCATAAAAGAAAGCGCTTTTGGGAGGCAGCCCACAATGAATAAATTTTTTATATTTTGCTTTTGTTGTGTCTTGATGTTGTTTACTACAGTAGCATCATCATTGTATCTTTGATTTTCATATTTGTGCCAAGTATAGCCTCTGATTGCTAGAAAGTTTAAAAGTTGTGAGGTGCTGTCCAGGAAACAGATTCTGTCCTTGGATAGAAAAATTCGTATAAAATCACCAGATCATCTTTTTGGTCTGAATGTTTTCGACAGCGTTCTCTATATAATTGTATTTCGTGCGTCTGTTCTGAGTTTTTTGATTTGAGTTGCAGAAGTATCCCGAACAGATCAATTACTACCTGCTGTTCTGTTTTTCACAGATTCTGTCCTGTTTTGCCTGTCCTTCACTTTGCAAATCAAGAACTTGCTTTTTCTTTGCAAAAACCTTTTGGCAATCTTGAGAAACAGTAGAACTTCAAGAATATCATTATTTCCAGCAAGGTATAATTATTTTATTAAGGGTACTAACCTCGCTAATCAGATTATGATGAGTTATGTATGAAGGGAGTTTTCAAGTGTGCGAGGGAAGATGATAAAAAGATTCAGGAGTGTCAAGCGCTCAAGCTTGGGGATGCCCCCGTGCACCCCCAAGAAATATTCAAGGAGACTCAAGCGTCTAAGCTTGGGGATGCCCCCGTGCATCCCCTTCTCCATCAACATTATCAGTTCATCTTTCGTTTCGCTATATTTTTATCACTTCATGTGTTATGTGCTATGCTTGGAGCGTCTTGCTTTTAGTTTTCTTTTTAGTTTTTCATAACGAGTCGGAACTCAGCATTCCTTTATGTGGGAGAGAAACACGCTCCACTTCTACCTAGAACATTACATAGAATTTTCATGTCTATCTATGCTGTGTGTGTTCTTTATCTTTTAATAGCTACTATCATGCTCTGCTCTTAGTATTCATGCCTATCTTTTCAAAGAGCTTTTGTTTAGTTGGTTGCTTGAACTCTCTTTAATTACCATGCTCACCTTATTAAGAGAGTTTGCTTTCGTTGCATTGGTTAATGTGTCTATGATAAAGATGCTACTTTCATGATGGTGCTTAGTAGTTCAGGTTTTCTTTTGGTTAATCTCAAATAGCTGGGGGGTTCCCAATGTGTTATTGGAGTACCAACTTGGTTTGTTTGCCTATGATATGGTATGGTTTAGTAATATCTTCCTTCGAGAATTTATTTTGATTGACTTGGCGTATGCTCACGCATATTCAAGACTGTAAAGAAAGTCTGTCAAGCCTTGATGATCTTTTATTTCTGAGTAGCGATATAACTTCCATGCCTGATTCAATATTGCTTTGTCGCTCTGCATGATTATGACCGTCATTGCTCTCTTAGTTGGTCGCTCCCAGTCTTTTGCTAACCTCCACCTGTACTAAGCAAACTAACCATGCAATACATAGCTCATGGGAAAGTAGCCTAAAAACTATTGTGGTAAAGAATATGTTGCTTATGTATCTTATTTCTTATGAGTTGCTTGCTGAGCGGTAACCATGTTTCTGGGGACGCCATCAACTGTCACACTTTTGTTGAATATCATGTGAGTTGCTATGCATGTTCGTCTCGTCTGAAGTAAGGGTGATTTGCCGTGGGTTGAATTAATATGCATATTGTTAGAGAAGAACATTGGGCCGCCAACCAAAGCCATGCATCATGGTGGAAGTTTTAGCTTGGACCTTAATCCTCAATCTCTCATGAGAATATGCTTATGCATTAAAGCGGAGTCCGTCATCTATTTTCTATGTTGTCCCGGTATGGATGTCCTCAAGTTGAGATCTATCAAAAACGAGAAATCAAATGCGATCTATCTCCTTGGACCTTTGTACAGGTGGCATAGAGGTACCCCTTTGTGACACTTGGTTGAAACATATGCAATGCAATGATAACCCATGGGAATCCGAGCTAATTAGGACAAGGAGCGAGCACTATTGGTATTCGATGCATGAGGCTTGCAACTTATAGGATGTTTTATGCATGACACATATGAAGTACTACTACCGTTGACACAATTGCTTCCATGTTTTCAAAATAAAAAAAAACTCTAGCACATAACCTTTCTTTTACTTTTATGTTGAAGCACCAACTACTGAGAGCATGATTGTCATTCTGAGTGTAATGTGCATTGTCCCAAAGTAGCATTGTCTTTTGCATGATTGTGATATCGTTTATTCTGAAATGATTGTATCTAGTCATCACTTAAACCTTGAAGGTGCCCCTGCATTTATGTTTTGCATCACTAAAGGGGGCAAGCTAGATATCACTTTATCATATTTGCACATCATATTCATTGCAAATCTTTTTGATGTTTCAGTTTCATATTGTAAAACTTTCAGTCATTTGTGATTTTCTGATGAGGCAACTTAATTACTTTAGAATCATTGTCTCAGTAAGCTTTTGTCATATGACTATGAAAAAGTCCTATATGGTTAATAGCATGTCACCACAGAAATTATTCTTGTTATCATTTACCTACTCGAGGACGAGCAGGAATTAAGCTTGGGGATGTTGATACGTCCAAAACGTATCTATAATTTCTGCTTGCTCCATGCCACTTTTGGGTGATATTGCTATGATATTCATACACTTCCATACACTTTTGATCATATTTGGACTAACTTACTAATCCAGTGCACCCCAGTGCCAGTTTCTATTTTCGGCTGTTTTTGTATTTCAGGTTTTCACATTACGAGAACTGCGAGGAAAAATCCAGAAAAAATATATAAAAAATCAGCGTTCCAGAAGCTACCGTGTGGCCAAAGTACAGCCGGGGGGGACCCACAGGGGCTCCAGGCGCCCTGTGGGCGCGCCCCCCCTGGGCCGCGCCGGGGGGGCGCCTGGGCCCCCCGAGGCTCCCCCGATGCCCTACTTTGGCATATATTTAAAGGACCCTCCGAAAACCTCAGAACCGGAACCCTTTTCTCCAGACGCGATTCCGATCTCCGCCGCCATCTCCATCAAGCTTCGGGGGACCAGAATTCCTGCGCCGGCACCCTGCCGGGACGGGGAAGTGCCCCCGGATCCATCTCCATCGACGTTGCTTCCTCCCTCCATGATGCGGGAGTAGTTCCTCCTCGGGGCTGAGGTTCTTACTAGTAGCTATGTGGTCAATTCTCTCTCCCATGATGTGATCTTCGTTGTGATCATAGGCTATGTTAATCTAAGATATTTCCCCTTCCTTTATGTATTGGATTGATGTACTCACTTGTCTTTATCTAGTATAATCCCCGAGACCAAGGTGACAGCGGTCTATTGGACATGGATTAGAACAATATTTTCATGAGTGATTTCCTCTCTTGTGTGTTGATTGAAGATTGAGAGTCTCTTGGTGCTTGTCTTTGACTATCCTTTAGATATGTTATGGTGATTGTGGGACTCTCTTTGGATGGCCGCGGTGACATTGGGAAATCCTTAGATTGAGAACTACGAACTTTGAGGTGTGCTTTTGTAGCCCTACATAATTCTCGTCCTCTCTTGACCACGAAGGAATGATCTCCGAGTGTGTCCCCTTTGCATGTTTTATGGGAAATATCATGTGATTCGATTATGTTAATGTTGTTGGGAGTTGCCACTAGTGAAAGTATGAACCTTAGGCCTTGTTTCCACCATTGCAATACCGTTTGTGCTCACGTTTACTACTTGTTTGCTTGCTGCACTTTTTATTACATATTTATATTACCTTGTTTTGCCACCCATATCACTTGCCATTTAACATCTCTTCGCCGAACTAGTGCACCTATACATCTGACAAGTGTATTAGGTGTGTTGGGGACACAAGAGACTTCTTGTATCTTAGTTGCAGGGTTGCTTGAGAGAGACCATCTTCAACCTCTACTTCCCTGAGTTCGATAAACCTTAGGTCATCCACTTGAGGGAAATTGCTGCTGTCCTACAAACCTCTGGGCTTGGAGGCCCAACATAGTCTACAAGAGTAGAAGCGTGTGTAGACATCAGTCCCTGCTGCGCCAATTCAACAGGCTGTGGCAGAACGGTACAGTGACTAAGTATGCAGAGAAATCCACCGAGTTTATGCATAATTTCTTGGCTCATCATGAATCTTGGGTGCCCACCTACTTTGCTACGCATTTTATCGATGGATTACAGAAGGAAGTTTGTGCAGCTGTCATATTACATCGCCCAAAAACACTCGATACTGCTGTCGATCTTGCTTGTCTGCAGGAAGAAGTGATGGAGGCGATGCGGAGGGAGGAAAAGCGCGTTGATCGCCAGTACACATCATCCACGGCCACGCGCCCAGTACCCCGATCGGCGCTGCCACTGCCTTCCCTTTTGGGGAACGTAGTATTTCAAAAAAATTCCTACGATCACGCAAGATTTATCTACTAGAATCATAGCAACGAGAGGAGAGAGTGTGTCTACGTACCCTCGTAGACCGAAAGCGGAAGCGTCTAGTGACGCGGTTGACGTAGTCGAACGTCTCCGCGATCCAACCAATCCAAGCACCGAACGTACGTCACCTCCGCGTTCAGCACACGTTCAGCTCAATGACGTCCCACGAGCTCTTGATCCAGTTGAGCTTCACGGGAGAGTTTCATCAGCACGATGGGTTGGTAACGGAGATGATGAAGTTACCGACGCAGGGCTTCTCCTAAGCACCGCAACGATATGACCGAGGTGTGTTTCTATGGAGGGGGGCACCGCACACGGCTAAAACAATGTTGCTTGTGTGTCCTAGGTGCCCCCTGCCCCTGTATATAAATGAGCAAGGGGAGGGCTGGCCGGCCCTAGGGGCGTGCCATAGAGGGAGGTTTCCTACTCCTAGTAGGAGTAGGAATCCCCTTTCATATTCCTACTCCGAACTACCTTCAGTACATCAAAACTCATAATACCGATCGTCATCGAACGTTAAGCGTGCGGACCCTATGGGTTCGAGAACTATGTAGACATGACCGAGACTCATCTCCGGTCAATAACCAATAGCGGAACCTAGATGCTCATATTGGTTCCTACATATTCTACGAAGATATTTATCGGTCAAATAGCATGACAACATACGTTGTTCCCTTTGTCATCGGTATGTTACTTGCCCGAGATTCGATTGTCGGTATCATCATACCTAGTTCAATCTCGTTACCGGCAAGTCTCTTTACTCGTTCCATAATACATCATCTCGTGACTAACTCATTAGTCGTTTGCTTGCAAGGCTTATTATGATTTGTATTACCGAGAGGGCCCAGAGATACCTCTCCGACACTCGGAGTGACAAATCCTATTCTCGATCTATGCCAACACCACAAACACCTTCGGAGACACCTGTAGATCATCTTTATAATCACCCTGTTACGTTGTGACGTTTGATAGCACACAAGGTGTTCCTCCGGTATTCGGGATTTGCATAATCTCATAGTCATAGGAACATGTATAAGTCATGAAGAAAGCAATAGCAGTAAAACTAAACGATCAAGTTGCTAAGCTAACGGGTGGGTCTTGTCCATCACATCATTCTCCTAATGATGTGATCCCGTTTATCAAATGACAACTCATGTCTATGGCTAGGAAACACAACCATCTTTGATCAATGAGCTAATCTAGTAGAGGCATACTAGGGACACTTTGTTTTGTCTATGTATTCACACATGTACTAAGTTTCCGGTTAATATAATTCTAGCATGAATAATAAACATTTATCATGATATAAGGAAATACAAATAACAACTTTATTATTGCCTCTAGGGCATATTTCCTTCAGTCTCCCACTTGAACTAGAGTCAATAATCTAGATTACATAGTAATGATAACACCCATGGAGTCTTGGTGTTGATCATGTTTTGCTCGTGGAAGAGGCTTAGTCAACGGGTCTGCGACATTCAGATACGTATGTATCTTGCAAATTTCTATGTCTCCCTCCTTAACTTGATGGCGGATGGAATTGAAGCGTCTCTTGATGTGCTTGGTTCTTTTGTGAAACCTGGATTCCTTCGCCAAGATTATTGCTCTAGTGTTGTCACAAAAGATTTTCATTGGACCTGATGCACTAGGTATTACACCTAGATCGGATATGAACTCCTTCATCCAGACTCCTTCATTTGCTGCTTCCGAAGCAGCTATGTACTCCGCTTCACACATAGATCCCGCCACGATGCTCTGCTTGGAACTGCACTAACTGACAGCTCTAGCGTTCAATAAAAATACATATCCGGTTTGTGACTTAAAGTCATCCGGATCAGTGTCAAACGTTGAATCGACGTAACCGTTTACGATGAGCTCTTTGTCACCTCCATAAACGAGGAACATATCCTTTGTCCTTTTTAGGTACTTCGGGATGTTCTTGACCGCTATCAAGTGATCCATTCCTGGATTACTTTGGTACCTCCCTGCTAAACTTATAGCAAGGCACACATCAGGCTGGTACACAACATTGCATACATGATAGATCCTATGGCTGAGGCATAGTGAATGACTTTAATTTTCTCTCTATCTTCTGCAGTGGTCGGGCATTGAGTCTTACTTCACACCTTGTAACACATGCAATAACCCTTTCTTCGACTGATCCATTTTGAACTTCTTCAAAACTTTATCAAGGTATGTGCTTTGTGAAAGTCTAATTAAGTGTCGTGATTTATCTCTATAGATCTTGATGCCTAATATATAAGCAACTTCACCGAGGTCTTTCATTGAAAAATTCTTATTCAAGTATCCTTTTATGCCATCCAGAAATTCTATATCATTTCCAATCAATAATATGCCATCTACATATAATATCAGAAATGCTACAGAGCTCCCACTCACTTTCTTGTAAATACAGGCTTCTCCAAAAGTCTGTATAAAACCATAAGCTTTGATCATCTCATCAAAGCGTATATTCCAACTACGAGATGCTTGCACCAGTCCATAGATGGATCGCTGGAGCGTGCACACTTTGTTAGCACCTTTAGGATCAACAAAGCCTTCTGGTTGCATCATATACAACTCCTCTTTGACGTATCCATTTAGGAATGCAGTTTTGACATCCATTTGCCAGATTTCATAATCATAAAATGCGGCAATTGCTAACATGATTCAGACAGACTTAAGCATCGCTACGAGTGAAAAAGTCTCATCGTAGTCAACTCCTTAAACTTGTTGAAAACCTTTTGCAACAAGTCGATCTTTGTAGACAGTAACATTACCATCGGCGTCGGTCTTCCTCTTGAAGATCCATTTATTTTCAATGGCTTGGCGATCATCGGGCAAGTCAACCAAAGTCCACACTTTGTTCTCATACATGGATCCCATCTCAGATTTCATGGCCTCAAGCCATTTTACGGAATCTGGGCTCCTCATCGCTTCCTCATAGTTCCTAGGTTCATCATGGTCTAGTAACATGACTTCCAGAATTGGGTTGTCGTACCACTCTGGTGCGGAACTTACTCAGGTTAACCTACGAGGTTCAGTAGTAACTTGATCCGACGTTTCATGATCATCATCATTTGCCTCCTCGCTGATTGGTGTAGGAATCACTGGAACTAGTTTCTGTGATGTGCTACTTTTCAATTCGGGAGAAGGTACAATTACCTCATCAAGTTCTACTTTCCTCCCACTCACTTCTTTCGAGAGAAACTCCTTCTCTAGAAAGGTTCCATTCTTAGCAACGAATATCTTGCCTTCGGATCTGTGATAGAAGGTGTACCCAACAGTCTCCTTTGGGTATCCTACGAAGACACATTTCTCTGACTTGGGTTCGAGCTTATCAGGTTGAAGCTTTTTCACATAAGCATCGCAGCCCCAAAGTTTAAGAAACGACAACTTTGGTTTTTTGCCAAACCATAGTTCATAAGGCGCCGTCTCAACGGATTTAGATGGTGCCTTATTTAACGTGATTGCAGCTGTCTCTAAAGCATAATCCCAAAACGATAGTGGTAAATCGGTAAGAGACATCATAGATCGCACCATATCTAATAAAATACGGTTACAACGTTCGGACACACCATTACGCTGTGGTGTTCCAAGTGGCCAGAGCGGTGTAACTATTCCACCTTGTTTCAAATGAAGACCAATCGCGTAACTCAAATATTCGCCTCCATGATCAGATCGTAGAAACTTTATTTTCTTGTTATGATGATTAAATACTTCACTCTGAAATTCTTTGAACTTTTCAAATGTCTCAAACTTGTGTTTCATCAAGTAGATATACCCATATCTGCTCAAATCATCAGTGAAGGTTAGAAAATAACGATACCCACCGCGAGCCTCTACACTCATCGGTCCACATACATCAGTATGTATGATTTCCAACAAATCAGTTGCTCGCTCCATTGTTCCGGAGAACGGAGTTTTAGTCATCTTGCCCATGAGGCATGGTTCACAAGCACCAAGTGATTCATAATCAAGTGATTCCAAATGTCCATGAGTATGGAGTTTCTTCATGTGCTTTACACCAATATGACCTAAACGGCAGTGCCACAAATAAGTTGCACTATCATTATTAACCTTACATCTTTTGGCTTCAATATTATGAATGTATCACTACGATCGAGATCCAACAAGAATAAACCACTCTTTAAGGGTGCATGACCATAAAAGGTATTACTCATATAAATAGAACAACCATTATTCTCATATTTAAATGAATATTCTTCTCGCAATAAACAAGATCTGATATAATGTTCATGCTTAACGCTGGCACCAAATAACAATTATTCAGGTCTAAAACTAATTCCGATGGTAGATGTAGAGGTAGCGTGCCGACGACGATCACATCGACTTTGGAACCACTTCCCACGCGCATCATCACCTCGTCCTTAGCTAATCTTCGTTTAATCCGTAGCCCCTGTTTCGAGTTACAAATATTAGCAACCGAACCAGTATCAAATACTCAGGTGCTACTACGAGCATTAGTAAGGTACACATCAATAACATGCATATCAAATATACCTTTGTTCACTTTGCCATCCTTCTTATCCGCCAAATACTTGGGGCAGTTCCGTTTCCAGTGTCCAGTCCCTTTGCAGTAGAAGCACTCAGTTTCAGGCTTGGCTCCAGACTTGGGTTTCTTCGCGGGAGTAGCAATTGTCTTGCTATTCTTCTTGAAGTTCCCCTTCTTTCCCTTACCTTTTTTCTTGAAACTAGTGGTCTTGTTAACCATCAACACTTGATGCTCCTTTTTGAGTTCTACCTCCGCGGCTTTGAGCATAGCGAAGAGCTCGGGAATTGTCTTCTCCATCCCTTGCATGTTATAGTTCATCACGAAGCCTTTATAGCTTGGTGGCAGTAATTGAAGAACTCTATCAATAACACTATCTTCGTCAACTTTGGAACCAAGTTGAGTCATATGATTGTAGTACCCACACATTCTGAGCAAGTGTTCACTGATAGAACTGTTCTCCTCCATTTTGCAGCTATAGAATTTATTGGAGACTTCATATCTCTCAATTCGGGCATTTGCTTGAAATATTAACTTCAACTCTTGGAACATCTCATATGCTCCATGACGTTCAAAACGTCGTTGAAGTCCGGATTCTAAGCCGTAAAGCATGGCACACTGAACTATCGAGTAGTCATCAGAACAAGCTTGCCAGACGTTCATAACGTCTGGAGTTGCTCCTGCAGTAGGCCTGTCACCTAGCGGTGCTTCTAGGACATAATTCTTTTGTGCAGCAATAAGGATACTCCTCAAGTTATGGACCGAGTTCGTGTAGTTGCTACCATCATCTTTCAACTTAGCTTTCTCTAGGAATGCATTAAAATTCAAGGGAACGGTAGCACGGGCCATTGATCTACAACAACATAGATATGCAAAAACTATCAGGACTAAGTTCATGATAAATTAAAGTTCAATTAATTTACTAAAGAACTCCCACTTAGATAGACATCCCTCTAGTCATCTAAATGATCACGTGATCCAAATCAACTAAACCATGTTCGATCATCACGTGAGATAGAGTAGTTTTAAATGGTGAACATCTTATGTTGATCATTCTACTATATGATTCACGCTCGACCTTTCGGTCTCCAGTGTTCCGAGGCCATGTCTGTACATGCCAGGCTCGTCAAGTTTAACCCGAATATTCTGCATGTGCAAAACTGTCTTACACCCATTGTATTGGAACGTAGAGCTTATCACACCCGATCATCACGTGGTGTCTCGGCACGACGAACTTTCGCAACGGTGCATACTCAGGGAAAAACACTTGTACCTTGAAATTTTGTAAAGGATCATCTTATAATGCTACCGCCGTTCTAAGCAAAATAAGAAGCATAATAAGATAAACCTCACATGCAATCAAAATATGTGACATGATATGGCCATCATCATCTTGCGCTTTTGATCTCCATCTCCAAAGCATCGTCATGATCTCCATCGTCACCGGCTTGACACCATGATCTTCATCGTAGCGTCGTGGTCGTCTCGCCAACTATTGGTACTACTACTATCGCTAACTCATAGTGATAAAGTAAAGCAATTACATGGCCTTCGCAATTCATACAATAAAGATACAACCATAAGGCTCCTGCCGGTTGCCGATAACTTTACAAAACATGATCATCTCATACAATAACGTATAACTCATCACGTGTTGACCATATCACATCACAACATGCCTGCAAAAACAAGTTAGACGTCCTCTACTTTGTTATTGCTAGTTTTACGTGGCTGCTACGGGCTTAGTAAGAACCGTTCTTACCTACGCATACAAAAACCACAACAATTTTTTGTCAAGTATGTGATGTTTTAACCTTCACAAGGACCGGGCGTAGCCACACTCGATGTGATGGACTATCATGTGGCCATCATGCACAAAAGGCCATACCGCTGTAGTTCGGCACAAAAGGATGAGGTGGACTATCATGTGGCCGACATGCTTGCCCAGGGCATCATCGTGTCAAGCTCCAGTCCGTTCGCGTCCCCAGTTCTGATGGTTCAGAAGAAAGACCTCACCTGGTGTTTTTTTGTGGACTAACGGCACCTTAACGCGATGACAGCGAAGAACCGCTAGCCCCTGCCGGACATCGATGAGCTGCTCGACGAACTCGCCGGTTCCAAATTCTTCACCAGCCTTGACCTGCGTGTGGGGTACCACCAAATCCGCATGCGGCCGGAGGAAAAGCACATGACCACTTTCAAGACCCACAATGGTCATTACAAATTCCGAGTGCTGGCATATGGGCTCACCGGTGGTCCAACAACCTTCCAGGGTGGCATGAATACGGTCTTGGCACCTCTCAACCGCCACGGTGTCCTTTTCTTCATCAACGACATTCTGGTCCACAACGCTACGTTGGCGGAACATGTCTACCTGCTGAGGCAAGTGTTCCAATGACTCGATGAGCACGAGTTAAAGATCAAGCTCAGCAAGTGTTCGTTCGCGCGCCCCAGCCTCACTTACCTTGGCCACGAGATCAGCGGCGATGGAGTATGGACCGACAGCAAGAACATTGCCTCGGTTCAAAAATGGCCAACTCTGGTGAATGTCAAGGAGGTATTGTTGGAAATATGCCCTAGAGGCAATAATAAAAGTATTATTATTATATTTCCTTGTTCATGATAATCGTCTGTTATTCATGCTTGAATTGTATTGTACGGAAACAGCGATACATGTGTGAATACATAGACCACAATGAGTCCCTGGTAAGCCTCTAGTTACCAGTTCGTTGATCAACAGATGGTCATGGTTTCCTGACCATGGACATGGGATGTCAGTGATAACGGGATCACATCATTAGGAGAATGATGTGATGGACAAGACCCAATCCTGAGCATAACACGAGATCGTATAGTTCGTAATGCATAAGCTTTTCGGTGTCAAGTATTTATTCCTTAGACCATGAGGTTGTACAACTCCCAGATGCCGTAGGAATACTTTGGGTGTGCCAAACGTCACAACGTAACTGGGTGGCTATAAAGGTACGCATCGGGTATCTCCGAAAGTGTCTGTTGAGTTGGTACGAACCAAGACTGGGATGTTGTCACTCCGTATGACGAAGAGGTACCTCTGGGCCCACTCGGTAAGACATCATCATAATGAGCTCAATGTGACTAAGTAGTTAGTCACGGGATGATGGATTACGGATCGAGTAAAGAGACTTGCCATGACGAGATTGAACAAGGTATCAGGAATACCGACGATCTAATCTCGGGCAAGTACCGTACCGATGGACAAAGGGAATGACATACGGGATTGAGTGAATCCTTGACACGGTGGTTCATCCGATGAAGATCATCGAGGAACACGTGGGAACCAACATGGGTATCCAGATCCCGCTGTTGGTTATTGACCGGAGAGTGGTCTCGGTCATGTCTACGTGTCTCCCGAACCCGTAGGGTCTACACACTTAAGGTTCGGTAACGCTAGGGTCGTAGAGATACATGCACGTGGAAACCCGAAAGTTGTTAGGAGTCCCGGATGAGATCCCGGACGTCACGAGGAGTTCCGGAATGGTCCGGAGGTAAAGAATGATATATAGGAAGTCCAGTTTCGGCAATCGGGTGATCTCCGGGGGTCACCGGGAGTGTCCCGGGACCACAGGAGGGGTCCCGGGGGTCCACCGGGTGGGGCCACCCATCCCGGTGGGGCCCCTAGGCTGCGTGGGGGAAGTGGCCAGCCCCTGGTGGGCTGGCGCACCACATGGGCCCCCTCCCCATGCGCCTAGGGTTGAAACCCTAGGGGGAGGGGGCGCCCCCCTTGCCTTGGGGGGCAAGACTCCCCCCAGGCCGCCGCCCCCCTGCAGATGCCATCTGCAGGGCATGGCGCACCCCCTGGCCCCCTATATATATGTGGGGGGGGGGAGAGGGCAGCCGCACCCTTGCCCTGGCGCCTCTCCCCCTCCCGTCACACCTCCGCTTCTCAACGCAGGGCGCCCGACGAAGCCCTGCAGGAATCTCCACTGCATCCACCACCATGCCGTTGTGCTGTTGGATCTCTGACGACTTCTCCTCCCCCCTTGCTGGATCAAGAAGGAGGTGACGTTGCTGTACCGGACGTGTGTTGAACGCGGAGGTGCCGTCCGTTCGGCGCTAGATCATCGGTGACGAAGAACGTGAAGAGTACGACTACTTCATCCACACTTCTTTGAAAGCTTCCGCTCGCGATCTACATAACGGTATGTAGATGCACTGTTATTTGCTCGTTGCTAGATGTCTCCTTAGTTGGATCTTGGTGAAAGCGTAGAATTTTTTTGAATTCTGCTACGTTACCCAACAGTGGTATCAGAGCTAGGTTTAATGCGTAGCATCTTGCACGAGTAGAACACAAAGTAGTTGTGGGCATTTGAGTTTGTTCAACTTTCTTGCCGTTACTAGTCAATCTTGATTCGGTGGTATTGTGGGATGAAGCGGCCCGGACCGACTTTACACGTACGCTTACGTGAGACTGGTTCCACCGACAGACATGCACTAGTTGCATAAGGTGGCTGGCGGGTGTCTGTCTTTCCTACTTTAGTCGGATCGGATTCGATGAACAGGGTCCTTATGAAGGGTAAATAGAAATTGACAAATCACGTTGTGGTTTTGGCGTAGGTAAGAAACGTTCTTGCTAGAAAACCTATAGAAGCCACGTAAAAACTTGCAACAACAATTAGAGGACGTCTAACTTGTTTTTGCAGCATGTGCTATGTGACGTGGTATGGCCAAAAGAAGATGTGATGAATGATATATGTGATGTATGAGATTGATCATGTTCTTGTAATAGGGAATCACGACTTGCATGTCGATGAACTTGACAACCGGCAGGAGCCATAGGAGTTGTCTTAATTATTGCATGACCTGCGTGTCACTGAATAAACGCTATGTAATTACTTTACTTTATTGATAAACGTTAGCCATAGTAGTAGAAGTAATAGTTGGCGTGACGACTTCTTCAAGACACGATGATGGAGATCATGAAGATGAAGATCATGGTGTCGAGCCGGTGACAAGATGATCATGGTGCCTCGAAGATGGAGATCCAAGGAGCAAGATGATATTGGCCATATCATGTCACTTTAATTGATTGCATGTGATGTTTATCATGTTTATGCATCTTGTTTACTTAGAACGACGGTAGTAAATAAGATGATCTCTCACTAAAAATTTCAAGAATTGTGTTCCCCCTAACTGTGCACCGTTGCTAAAGTTCGTTGCTCCGAAGCACCGCGTGATGATCGGGTGTGATAGGTTCTAACGTTCGCATACAACGGGTGTAAGCCAGATATACACACGCGATACACTTAGGGTTCACTTGACGAGCCTAGCATGTACAGACATGGCCTCGGAACACGGAAGACCAAAAGGTCGAACACGAGTCGTATAGAAGATACGATCAACATGAAGATGTTCACCGTTGATGACTAGTCCGTCTCACGTGATGATCGGACACGGGCTAGTCGATTCGGATCGTGTATCACTTAGATGACTAGAGAGATGTCATTCTGAGTGGGAGTTCATTAAAATTTGATTAAGATGAACTTAATTATCATGAAATTATTCTAAATTCTTTACAATATCTCTTGTAGATCAAATGGCCCATGCTCCAGTTTCCCTCAACTTCAACGCGTTCCTAGAGAAAACCAAGCTGAAAGACGATGGTAGCAACTATACGGATTGGGTCCGTAACCTGAGGATTATCCTCATAGCTACCAAGAGATCATATGTCCTTGAAGCACCGCTAGGTGATGCACCTTCTCCCGATGCGGCCCAAGACGTTTTGAATGTCTGGCAGTCGCGTAGTGATGATTACTCCCTGGTTCAGTGCGGCATGCTTTACAGCTTAGAGTCGGGGCTCCAAAAACGTTTTGAGCACCACGGAGCATATGAGATGTTCGAAGAGCTGAAAATGGTTTTCCAAGCTCATGCCCGAGTCGAGATATATGATGTCTCTGACGCATTCTACAGCTGTAAGATGGAGGAAAACAGTTCTGTCAGTGAGCACATCCTGAAGATTTCTGGATTGCACAACCGCTTGTCTCAGCTGGGAATGAATCTCCCAGATGAAGCGGTCGTTGACAGAATCCTCCAGTCGCTCCCACCAAGCTTCAAGAGCTTCGTGTTGAACTTCAATATGCAGGGGATGGAGAAGTCCATTCCCGAGGTGTATTCGATGCTGAAATTAGTGGAGGTGGACATCAAGAAAGAACATCAAGTGTTGATGGTCAATAAAACCACTAAGTTCAAGAAAGGCAAGGGTAAGAAGAACTTCAAGAAGGACGGTGTAACACCCCTTTGTACTAACCACTGAGATGTAATGTTAATCATGCCATATCATGATCATTTGCAAAGCTAATCACAGTGGTTAAATAATGCAACTCAAATTTGCCCTGAAAATTCAAATTCAAATTCAAATGCAAAATGAAGTTGTTCCAAAATTTTTGGAAAAATGTCCATGTTGTTGCAAATATTCCAAAACCATTGTTCCTGGTGAAAACAACATCACCAGCAACCTCATTAATGGGCTAGGGCATTTAAACAGTGCCAATACAGCACTTTAATATGCCTTTTCATTTTTGTAAATTTCAAAAATGATCCAAATTAGTCCAAACCAATTTTTGGTGATGAGGAATATTGCAACATCATTTTAGGAACAGCTCACACTTTTTGCAAAAATCATTCGATGGCCCTACCTTTTCCTTTTCTCTCTGTTGATGAAATAAAAGGAAAAAGAAGAGAGAAGACTTACCTGCCGCCTCCCTCTGGCCCGAAGCCGGCCCAGCCCACCTCTTCTCCCCTGTTTCACCTGCTCCCCCCCTCGTGTCGTCCCCGCCATGGCCGGCGCGCGCCCGAGCCGCCGCAGCTCGCCACGCCGCGACGGAGCAGGTGGGAGAGGATAAGGGCGCCTCTTCCCCTCTCCCCCTGAGCTCCCCCTGGTCATTCTCCCCACTCACCGCTCTCTCCCTTCCCCTCTCCCACCAGATCCGAGCGCTGCCGAGCGCCATCGCCGCCGCAACTCCGGCGCCACCGCGGCCACCTTCCCCGCCTCGCCTCGCCTCTGTGTCCAGCACCTCCGCCGTGCTCGACCACGTCGCCAGGCGCCCTCAGCTGTTGCGGGGAGGCGCTACAGCTGCTGAACGGCGCCGCCCCCTTTTTCTCTGCCTCCGGCTCGATTCCGGCGACGCCACGGTGCTGCAGCTACTAAACCCATCGCCGGGCCTTCGTGTGCGCCTGCCCGGTAAGCTGCTTCCCCTCCTCTCTCTTGCCTCGCCGCGGTAGCACCGTAGATGGCCATCACCGTAGCCGTGCTCTGGCCGCCGCCGACGAGCTCGTGCTCGTGGCCATGGCCACTGCCATGGCCGGCTAAGCACTGCACCGTGCTCCTGGCGACCCCAGGAGTTGAACGCGCCCCTGCACGTGCTCGCCCGTGCTCTCTTTCGCCTAGCTCCATGCGTGCCCGAAGCCTTCGCCACCCGTCTTCATCTCCGATGACTCTCCGGTGACCTATTGGTCACGGGGCCAGTCGCGTTGCGCTCGCCGCATCGCGCAGTGCCTCCCCAGCCTCTCCGTTTGCCCCGTAGCTCGCCGTAGCCGCGTCTCCGTCTGCACCCGAACGCCGCCGTCCGCCTCGCCGCTCGCCGTCGCCGCTCCAGCGAGTTTCCGGCGATGCCACCGCCACCCTTCGACGCGCGGGTGAGTCCCCGATCGAACGCGCCTAGCCGCGCGCCAAACGGCGCAGTGTAGCAATTTTCCGACGAGGGCCGTGGCCCTCCGCCGTGTTTTGGCGTCGTCGGCGGCGAAGCGCCGGCCACTGCCGACATGGCAGGTGGGCCCCGCCCTCAGTGTCACTGACTGTGGGCCCTGGGGGCCCCGTTGACTGGGTTGACCCAGTCAACTTTGCTGACTGGGCAACCCCAGTCACTGACATGTGGGGCCCCTGCGGTTAAAATCTAATTAAAACGTTTTAAAAATAAAAACTATTTAGTTTAACTAATAAGTCTATGACAGGTGGGTCCCACACCCCTAATTAACCTGTTTAGTTAGTTTAAAACTCTGTTAAAGTAACAGAGACTGACATGTGGGTCCCACTGGACCCACAGGTCAGGTTTGACCTCGTCAGCCGTTGGCTGACGTCATGCTGATGCAATAATTCTTTTCTGTTATTTAAAATAATTCCAGAAAATCTTTTAAACTTCGAAAATTCATAACTTTTAAACCGTAGCTCGGATCGAAAAACTTTCTATATGAAAGTTGCTCAGAACGACGAGACGATTCTAACCGTGCTATCTGTTTCCGTATCGGGACCCTCTACGGAGGTGAACCCGCAACTTTTAGCCTGTTTCCGGTAGATGAATAGTGCACATACACCGGTTAATAATTCCAGATAAATCCTAAAAATAACCAATATGACTTAGACATGTTTTTAGGCAACCCTGCACTGCACGTTAGCTTAGCACGCTCTGTGTTGCATATGTTTTGTGTATTTATCTGTTTCTCCCCCCTCTTCTCTCTCGGTAGAG
>LR738711.1:19493914-19576190 GCA_902687465.1 Secale cereale
TAAGCGATTTGGATATTTGATCCGAGGGGCCTCCGGGTCCGATAGCACTAACCACCACGTGGGTGTGAGTGGGTGCTCTGCGTCGTATACATCAGCCGGAGTCGTCACGACGTCAGCGATTGAGCGGCCCGTTCGGATTGGACTTAGGATGCAACTGCGTGCTTGTATAAGGGGTTGCTAGGTCTGCTACCGAACGGCCTCGCAACGTGCGGAGTGTCCGGGGCGACGGCCATGACCCCCGGGGGCATAGGATTAGTCCGGCGTGCTCGATCCTCTCTGGCGGTATCCGGTCGGGTTGCGTCGTATTGTTTAGCCGAGGGCGGGCACGACCTGATGGTGTGTCCGGCCGGAGTTAAGCGAGCGTGGTGGGTAACTTGGTGCACCCCTGCAGGGAAGAAACAATCTATCGATAGCCTGTCCTACGGTAACGGACACTCGGAGTTGTATCCACTTCGGTACAACTAGAACTGGTGACTTGAGATATGAGGTTGATATTGCTATGAACACTATACATTATGATGAACTATTCTGCTCCCTTCTAATTGCTGCAAGACCCTGAAGATGCTAGTCTTCGTCAGGACTAGGCTTTTCCCCTCTCTGCTCTGGCTTTCTGCAGTCTAGTCCACCCACATAAAGCCTCCTTTGAAAATGATGCATTGCTTAGTATAGATCTGATGTAAGTCTTGCTGAGTACTTTGGATGAGTACTCACGGTTGCTTTGCTTCCTCTTTTGTCCTACCCGCATGATAAACCAGACGACGGATCCATGGTGCCTACAGCCCCCGTTGATGACTACTACTACCAGCCCGAGGCTGGCTACTACTACTACCCGGCCGGCGAGTACTTCTACGAGGAGCCGGCGGACGACGACCAGGAGTAGGATCGGAGGTCCCAGGCAGGAGGCCTGCGCCTTTTCGATCGTAGCTTTTATTTTGCCCCGCCTTTGCGAAAGGCCTATCTTCTACTGTGTTGTATCTGTACCCAGATACCTAACGCTTCCGCTGACTTGTGTGTGACACTTGTTATGTATTCGAGCCCTCGAGGCCCCTGGCTTGTAATATATAACTTGCATGTATTTATTTATGTTTTAGAGTTGTGCTGTGATTCCTTCACGTGAGTCCTTAGGCTTGATCGTGTGCATTTGCGTGTATGATTAGTGCACGGTCGGGCCGGGGTCGTCACAGACGGCAAGGGAGTTGCCGCGCCCGGTAAGCCTGTTACCGGGAAGAAGCCAAAGCATGGACCCAAGCCTGAGACAGAGTGCTTTTATTGCAAGGGAACTGGTCACTGGAAGCGGAATTGCCCCAAATATTTAGCAGACAAGAAGGCCGGAAACGTCAAAGGTATATATGATATACATGTTATTGATGTGTACCTTACCAGCACTCGTAGTAGCTCCTGGGTATTCGATACCGGTGCAGTTGCTCACATTTGTAACTCAAAACAGGAGCTGCGGAATAAACGGAGACTGGCGAAGGATGAGGTGACGATGCGCGTCGGGAATGGTTCCAAGGTCGATGTGATCGCCGTCGGCACGCTGCCTCTACATCTACCCTCAGGATTAGTTTTAAACCTCAATAATTGTTATTTAGTACCAGCTTTGAGCATGAACATTGTATCTGGATCTCGTCTTATGCGGGATGGCTACTCTTTCAAATCGGAGAATAATGGTTGTTCTATTTATTTGAGAGATATGTTTTATGGTCATGCCCCGCTGGTCAATGGTTTATTTTTGATGAATCTCGAACGTGATGATACACATATTCATAGTGTAGATGCCTGTCACATCCCTAGTTAGCACTTGCATTAGGACTAGCAAGAGTGTGCATCATGTTTACTTATCAAAGAAACTTGAAATGGGAATGACAGAAACCCCAGCACCCCTCTTCTAACAACTAGGGTTTGATAAAATCTTTTCCAATGTACCCAAAATGCCCTTCAAAAATGTCCATCATTTCTGCCTTGGTCTTAAACCTCTGCCAAAAATGGTGCACAATTTTCTAGGACATCCAAGGTCTTTGGATTAAATCATATGGTATTTGCATTTGGGCATTTAAATGCTATAAAATATTTTAAATGCTCAAATAATCATAAACTATAATGTTCCATGCTGTTCATATTATATACAGTGGGCATGACAAGTTTTATGAGTTATAAAAATGTTCTGGCATTTTTATTAATTAAACAAAGTTGCAAAAGAAATGAAACAGAAAAGAAATAGGAAAAGGGAGAGAGAGAAAGGTTACCTGACGCCCCACCCGGCCCACCTGCCGGCCCAGCCCAGCTGCCGCTCCAGCGAGCTGCTTGGCTCGGTCAGGTGATGGGCCTCGAACCCCTCGTTGGTTACCCCAAGTGGAAGGTGTAAGATGCAGTAAGTAGAAGTGTTTTCCCCTAGCAAAGATGCCAAGGATCGAATCCCCAGAGACTCCTAGGTTCAACAAGTAGGTGTCAATTGCTAACGGCGCAATTAGCAATCAACGTGGACCTGCACACAGATACAAATAACTTTGCTCCCAACGAGTACAGAGAGGTTGTCAATCTCTCCGGCCTTGTAGTTCACAAAGGGTTAAAAGCAATATGATAGTAGTGATAGATAGTGTTTTGCAATAGTAAGTAAATAGCGAAAAGTAAATAGTGGATGTGATCAATGATGGTAATATGGACCGGAGTCTCATGATGTTCACTAGTGATGTCTCTCTCCCAAAAGACGATAAAACAGCTATGTGAGGTAAACAAATTACAGCTGGGCAATTGACAGGACCACGAACGCAAACCAATGCTGATTACATTGCAAGAAAGGTTGAGGTTCAAAGCATGGGTGGTACGCCAAAGTAAGTAGACCGAAATCCATCAATATCTACTACTAATCATCCACCTTGAGATATCTATCCAGAACATCTTGCTGGTATTAAGTTGCGAGTCCCACCCATAGTGTAAACTCAATGCAACAGACAACTGCATTAAAAGAACTTTGCGTAAAGTAAAAAATCCTTGCACCCGCGGGCACAAGCACCGTTGTTTTCCCCCTTGTGGCAACAGCACATCCCCTAGACTCATGTTTCTGTCACTCAAGCTAGTCATCGAGGGGCATGAACCCACAATCGAGCATAACGTTCCCTCTTGGAGTCACTACCTATTACTCGGCCAAAGCAATAAATAACAACGGAGAACATGCAAGAATTACTTATGAACTAAAATATAAAAGAGGTGAATCAAATATATTACTCAAGATCAATCTGAACATAATCTCATAATCCATCGGATCCCAGCAAACTCAACATAGCAACAGCATAAGGATTACATAGGTGCCTCGATCATGTAGGGAAGCTCACGAGGACTAATTAGTGAAGCACAAGAACGGGAGGAGAACATCACATAGCTACTGGTCATGGACTCATGGTCCAAGGGAGACTACTCACGAGTCAGCCGGGAGGCGTCCATGGTGGTGGAGAAGCTCCCGGTGGTGATCCTCCCCTCCGGCAGGGTGCCGGGAAGAGTTCTCCTGGTGCTCCTGATCTTGGAAGCGGCGGCGGCGGCGGAACAGAGATGGGATCGCGAAAAGAAGTCCTGTTTCGAGGGTTTCGGAGAGTCCTTTAAATATATGCCAAAGTAGGGCACCGGGGGACTCTCGGGGGGCCGAGGCGCCCCCCCGGCGCGGCCCAGGGGGGGGGGGCACCCACAGGGCGCCTGGAGCCCCTGTGGCCCCCCCAGGCTGCCCTTCGGACGCAGTGTTGTTTCCGATACGCTGATTTTTTATATATTTTTTCTGGATTTTTCTGGGCAGTTCTCGAAACGTGAAAACCTGAAATACAAAAACAGCCGAAAACAGAAACTGGCACTGGGGTGCACTGGATTAGTAAGTTAGTCCAAATATGATCAAAAGTGTATGGAAGTGTATGAATATCATAGCAATATCACCCAAAAGTGGCATGGAGCAAGCAAAAATTATAGATACGTTTTGGATGTATCAACATCCCCAAGCTTAATTCCTGCTCGTCCTCGAGTAGGTAAATGATAACAAGAATAATTTCTGTGGTGACATGCTATTAACCATATAGGACTTTCTCATAGTCATATGACTAAAGCTTACTGAGACAATGATTCTATAGTAATTAAGTTGTCTCAAGAGAAAATCACAAATGACTGAAAGTTTTACAACATGAAACTGAAACATCAAAAAGATTTGCAATGAACATGATGTGCAAATATAATAAAGTGATATCTAGCTTGCCCCCTTTAGTGATGCAAAACATAAATGCAAGGGCACCTTCAAGGTTTAAGTGATGACTAGATACAATCATTTCAGAATAAACGATATCACAATCATGCAAAAGACAATGCTACTTTGGGACAATGCACATTACACTCAGAATGACAATCATGCTCTCAGTAGTTGGTGCTTCAATATAAAGGTAAAAGAAAGGTTAAGTGCTAAAGCTTTTTATTTGAAAAAATGGAAGCAATTGTGTCAACGGTAGTAGTACTTCATATGTGTCATGTATAAAACATCTTATAAGTTGCAAGCCTCATGCATCGAATACCAATAGTGCTCGCTCCTTGTCCTAATTAGCTCGGATCCCCATGGGTTATCATTGCATTGCATATGTTTTAACCAAGTGTCACAAAGGGGTACCTGTATGCCACCTGTACAAAGGTCCAAGGAGATAGATCGCATTTGATTTCTCGTTTTTGATAGATCTCAACTTAAGGACATCCATACCGGGACAACATAGAAAATAGATGATGGACTCCTCTTTAATGCATAAGCATATTCTCATGAGAGATTGGGGATTAAGGTCCAAGCTAAAACTTCCACCATGATGCATGGCTTTGTTTGGCGGCCCAATGTTCTTCTCTAACAATATGCATATTAATTCAATCCACGGTGAATCACCCTTACTTCAGACGAGACGAACATGCATAGCAACTCACATGATATTCAACAAAAGTGTGACAGTTGATGGCGTCCCCAGAAACATGGTTACCGCTCAGCAAGCAACTCATAAGAAATAAGATACATAGGCAACATATTCTTTACCACAATAGTTTTTAGGCTACTTTCCCATGAGCTATGTATTGCATGGTTAGTTTGCTTAGTACAGGTGGAGGTTAGCAAAAGACTGGGAGCGACCAACTAAGAGAGCAATGATGGTCATAATCATGCAGAGCGACAAAGCAAATATTGAATCAGGCATGGTAGTTATATCGCTACTTAGAAACAAAAGATCATCAAGGCTTGACAGACTTTCTTTACAGTCTTGAATATGCGTGAGCATACGCCAAGTCAATCAAAATAAATTCTCGAAGGAAGATATTACTAAACCATACCATATCATAGGCAAACAAACCAAGTTGGTACTCCAATAACACATTGGGAACCTCCCAGCTATTTGAGATTAACCAAAAGAAAACCTGAACTACTAAGCACCATCATGAAAGTAGCATCTTTATCATAGACACATTAACCCATGCAACGGAAGCAAACTCTCTTAATAAGGTGAGCATGGTAATTAAAGAGAGTTCAAGTAACCAACTAAATAAAAGCTCTTGAAAAGATAAGCATGAATACTAAGAGGAGAGCACGATAGTAGCTATTAAAAGACAAAGAACACACACAACATAGAAAAACATGAAGATTCTATGTAATGTTCTAGGTAGAGGTGGAGCGTGTTTCTCTCCCACATAAAGGAATGCTGAGTTCCGACTCGTTATGAAAAACTAAAAAGAAAACTAAAAGCAAGACGCTCCAAGCATAGCACATAACATATGAAGTGATAACAATATAGCGAAACGAAAGACGAACTGATAATGTTGACGGAGAAGGGGATGCACGGGGGGCATTCCCAAGCTTAGACGCTTGAGTCTCCTTGAATATTTCTTGGGGGTGCACGGGGGCATCCCCAAGCTTGAGCGCTTGACACTCCTGAATCTTTTTATCATCTTCCCTCGCACACTTGAAAACTCCCTTCATACACAACTCATCATAATCTGATTAGCGAGGTTAGTACCCTTAACAAAATAATTATACCTTGCTGGAAATAAGGATATTCTTGAAGTTCTACTGTTTCTCAAGATTGCCAAAAGGTTTTTGCAAAGAAAAAGCAAGTTCTTAATTTGCAAAGTGAAGGTAAGGCAAAACAGGACAGAATCTGTGAAAAACAGAACAGCAGGCAGTAATTGACCTGTTCGGGATACTTCTACAACTCAAATCAAAAAACTCAGAACTTACGCACGAAATACAATTATATAGAGAACGCTGTCGAAAAAATTCAGACCAAAAAGATGATATGGTGATTTTATACGAATTTTTCTATCCAAGGACAGAATCTGTTTCCTGGACAGCACCTCACAACTTTTGAACTTTCTAACAATCGGAGGCTATACTTGGCACAAATATGAAAAGAAAAGATACAATGATGATGCTACAGCAGTAAACAACATCAAGACTCAACAAAAACAAAGTTTTTATTCATGTGGGCTGCCTCCCAAAAGCGCTTTCTTTTATGCCTTTAAGCTAGGCATAATGCATAGATCAAGTTTTATCAAGAGTAAAAGAATAACTAGCCCGTACCACGGACTCAAAAGGTAACTTGACCTTCTTACGAGGGAAGTGTTCCATCCCTTTCTTGAGAGGAAACTGAAATTTAATATTACCCTCTTTCATGTCAATGACAGCACCAATGGTGCGCAAAAAGGGACGTCCCAAAATAATTGGACATGAAGGATCACATTCAATATCCATAATAGTGAAATCAACGGGCACATAATTATCATTGACAACAATAAGAACATCATCGATCCTCCCCAAAGGTTTCTTTATGGAAGAATCAACGAGAGCATTACCAAAAGAACAAGAATCAAAAGATTTTAATTTAAGCATATCATATAGTCTTTTGGGCATAATGGAAGTACTAGCTACAATATCACATAAAGCAAAGCATGAGAAGTTGTTTATCTTAATTTTAATCATAGAATCCCAACCATCTCCTAGCTTTCTAGGTATGGAGGCTTCTACTCTAAGTTTCTCCTCCCTAGCTTTGATAAGAGCATTAGTGATATGCTCTGTGAAGGCAAGATTAAGCGTGCTAGTGTTGGGATCCTTAGCCATTCCTTGTAGAAAGGCAACAACTTCTGAGATACTACAATTATCAAAATAAATTTTATCATTAGTGGGCAGAATTGTAGTGTCATCCTCTTTGTTTAATTCGCTCTCTATTATAAGAGTTTGAACATCTTCCCAAGTTTCGGGAAGCTTAGGAGCAATTTTAAACTGAGGCTCATACTTTTTTCCTGGGAGTCCATGCCATGGGCATAACTCTCCGTCATAACTAGTGTAATCACAAGGTTTATCTTTTTTGTAAACCCCGTCAGAGATAAGTGGGGCAATGGAAGTAGGGGTGTACTCCTCCCATTTAGTGTTTTTTGGTAGAACCCATAGTAGCAAGCAAGCAAGATAACTATTTTTGTGATTTTCGATAAAAGGAACTAAAGCAAAAATGAAAAGTAAACTAACAAGACTAAAAAGCAAAGGTAAAAGATAGCATGCAACTCCCCTATCCTGAAGAGTGGAGTCCCCGGCAACGGCGCCAGAAAATACTCCTTGATGGGCCTCGAACCCCTCGTTGGTTACCCCAAGTGGAAGGTGTAAGATGCAGTAAGTAGAAGTGTTTTCCCCTAGCAAAGATGCCAAGGATCGAATCCCCAGAGACTCCTAGGTTCAACAAGTAGGTGTCAATTTATAACGGCGCAATTAGCAATCAACGTGGACCTGCACACAGATACAAATAACTTTGCTCCCAACGAGTACAGAGAGGTTGTCAATCTCTCCGGCCTTGTAGTTCACAAAGGGTTAAAAGCAATATGATAGTAGTGATAGATAGTGTTTTGCAATAGTAAGTAAATAGCGAAAAGTAAATAGTGGATGTGATCAATGATGGTAATATGGACCGGAGTCTCATGATGTTCACTAGTGATGTCTCTCTCCCAAAAGACGATAAAACAGCTATGTGAGGTAAACAAATTACAGCTGGGCAATTGACAAGACCACGAACGCAAACCAATGCTGATTACATTGCAAGAAAGGTTGAGGTTCAAAGCATGGGCGGTACGCCAAAGTAAGTAGACCGAAATCCATCAATATCTACTACTAATCATCCACCTTGAGATATCTATCCAGAACATCTCGCTGGTATTAAGTTGCGAGTCCCACCCATAGTGTAAACTCAATGCAACAGACAACTGCTTTAAAAGAACTTTGCGTAAAGTAAACAATCCTTGCACCCGCGGGCACAAGCACCGTTGTTTTCCCCCTTGTGGCAACAACACATCCCCTAGACTCATGTTTCTGTCACTCAAGCTAGTCATCGAGGGGCATGAACCCACAATCGAGCATAACGTTCCCTCTTGGAGTCACTACCTATTACTCGGCCAAAGCAATAAATAACAACAGAGAACATGCAAGAATTACTTATGAACTAAAATATAAAAGAGGTGAATCAAATATATTACTCAAGATCAATCTGAACATAATCTCATAATCCATCGGATCCCAGCAAACTCAACATAGCAACATCATAAGGATTACATAGGTGCCTCGATCATGTAGGGCAGCTCACGAGGACTAATTAGTGAAGCACAAGAACGGGAGGAGAACATCACATAGCTACTGGTCATGGACTCATGGTCCAAGGGAGACTACTCACGAGTCATCCGGGAGGCGTCCATGGTGGTGGAGAAGCTCCCGGTGGTGATCCTCCCCTCCGGCAGGGTGCCGGGAAGAGTTCTCCTGGTGCTCCCGATCTTGGAAGCGGCGGCGGCGGCGGAACAGAGATGGGATCGCGAAAAGAAGTCCTGTTTCAAGGGTTACGGGTGTAGGATCGAAAGTAGGTCTAGAGGGGGGGTGATTAGACTACTTGACAATATAAAAAATCTGCCTTTAGATCATGCAAAGTTTTTGGCAGTTTCACAAACAAGATCAATTCAAGTAACACCCTACACATGCAATTCTAGAGTATATGCAGCGGAAAGTAAATTGCACATGTAAAAGAGAGGTGGAGAAGATCAAACGCAGTTTGGTGACACGGAGATTTTTGTCGTGGTTCCGATAGGTGGTGCTATCGTACATCCACGTTGATGGAGACTTCAACCCACGGAGGGTAACGGCTGCGCGAGTCCACGGAGGGCTCCACCCACGAAGGGTCCACGAAGAAGCAACCTTGTCTATTCCATCACGGCCTACGCCCACGGAGGACTAGCCTTACTCGGGGTAGATCTTCACGAAGTAGGCGATCTCCTTGCCCTTACAAACTTCTTGGTTCAACTCCACATCATCAAGACGGAGGCTCCCAAGCGACACCTAACCAATCTAGGAGGCACCACCCCCCAAAAGGTAATAGACGGTGTTGATGGTGATGAACTCCTTGCTCTTGTGCTTCAAATGATAAACTCCCCAACACTCAACTCTCCTCACTGATATGGCTGTGGTGGAAGAAAGGTTTGAGTGCAAAGCAACTTGGGAAGGCTAGAGATCAAGTTTCATATGGTAGGAATGGAATGGCTTGATCTCAACACAAGGGTAGGTGGTTCACTTCTCAGAAAGTGTATGGTAGGAATGGTAGTACTTTCTGATGGCTCTCCTCACGAATGAGGAGGGGGTGGAGGGGTATATATAGCCTCCACACAAAATCCAACCGTTACACACACATTTGACCAATCTCGGTCAGACCGAAGTGAAAACTCGGTTAGACCGAAAGTTCAAATATAGTGAACGTTGGGATTTTCGGTGGGACCGAAAATACCATCTCGGTGAGACCGAAAGTGTATCTGATATGAACGTTGGAGATTTTCGGTGAGACCGAGAAAGAAAACTCGGTTGGACCGATTTGAGAAAGAGTAGGAACATGCCAGAATCGGTTTGACCGAAAATTGATTATCGGTGAGACCGATTTGATCCAAGACAAGCTTGTCCATTTCGGTGAGACCGATAATACAAACTCGGTTATTCCGAAATGATGTGAAGTGGTTACAGAAGGTTGGCAGTTCAGTTTCGGTGTGACCGATCTCAAACTCGGTAAGACCGATTTTTCTAGGGTTTGGAATATGGCAGAAGTGGTTCATCTCGGTGGGACTGAGTTGAAAGAATCGGTGTGACCGAGATGTTAGGGTTTGTAGAGATAACTTCATCTCGGTGAGACAGAGTTGGTTTGACCGAGATTACTTATGGGTGTGTGTTAAGTAGTGAATAGTGCTGATAGTTGAGGGAGTTAGATCACCAAGCACTTGAGCAACAAGAACATTAACACAACCTCATCCCCTTTTAATAGTATTGGCTTTTCCTATGGACTCAATGTGATCTTTGATCACTAAACCAAAAATGGAGTCTTGAGCTTTTGCCAATGCTTGTCTTAGCACTTGAGGGGTCCACTTCTTCAATCATCTTGCCATACCAATGTGATTGGGTTTCCTGAAACATACTTGATAAAAGTATTAGTCCAACCACAAAGTATGTTGTCATTAATTACCAAAACCACCCGGAGAGCAAATGTGCTTTCACGAGCGAGCGTCGGAGAAGGCTCGCGCTACCGCCAGGGCGGAATTGTCCTACCTCCACCAGCAAGTGGAGGACGTTTCCACCCTCGTGGCTCGAACCTTTGAGGAGGTTGCACGAGTCCGTGGAATGCAGCACACCCGCTCGGAGATGTTTGAGGCCCTGCGGCACCGGGTCGGTCGGGCCCTAGGAGAACTTCTTGGCTCGGGGTTCGCTGGCTGATGGGCCTCGAACCCCTCGTTGGTTACCCCAAGTGGAAGGTGTAAGATGCAGTAAGTAGAAGTGTTTTCCCCTAGCAAAGATGCCAAGGATCGAATCCCCAGAGACTCCTAGGTTCAACAAGTAGGTGTCAATTGCTAACGGCGCAATTAGCAATCAACGTGGACCTGCACACAGATACAAATAACTTTGCTCCCAACGAGTACAGAGAGGTTGTCAATCTCTCCGGCCTTGTAGTTCACAAAGGGTTAAAAGCAATATGATAGTAGTGATAGATAGTGTTTTGCAATAGTAAGTAAATAGCGAAAAGTAAATAGTGGATGTGATCAATGATGGTAATATGGACCGGAGTCTCATGATGTTCACTAGTGATGTCTCTCTCCCAAAAGACGATAAAACAGCTATGTGAGGTAAACAAATTATAGCTGGGCAATTGACAGGACCACGAACGCAAACCAATGCTGATTACATTGCAAGAAAGGTTGAGGTTCAAAGCATGGGCGGTACGCCAAAGTAAGTAGACCGAAATCCATCAATATCTACTACTAATCATCCACCTTGAGATATCTATCCAGAACATCTCGCTGGTATTAAGTTGCGAGTCCCACCCATAGTGTAAACTCAATGCAACAGACAACTGCATTAAAAGAACTTTGCGTAAAGTAAACAATCCTTGCACCCGCGGGCACAAGCACCGTTGTTTTCCCCCTTGTGGCAACAGCACATCTCCTAGACTCATGTTTCTGTCACTCAAGCTAGTCATCGAGGGGCATGAACCCACAATCGAGCATAACGTTCCCTCTTGGAGTCACTACCTATTACTCGGCCAAAGCAATAAATAACAACGGAGAACATGCAAGAATTACTTATGAACTAAAATATAAAAGAGGTGAATCAAATATATTACTCAAGATCAATCTGAACACAATCTCATAATCCATCGGATCCCAACAAACTCAACATAGCAACAGCATAAGGATTACATAGGTGCCTCGATCATGTAGGGCAGCTCACGAGGACTAATTAGTGAAGCACAAGAACGGGAGGAGAACATCACATAGCTACTGGTCATGGACTCATGGTCCAAGGGAGACTACTCACGAGTCATCCGGGAGGCGTCCATGGTGGTGGAGAAGCTCCCGGTGGTGATCCTCCCCTCCGGCAGGGTGCCGGGAAGAGTTCTCCTGGTGCTCCCGATCTTGGAAGCGGCGGCGGCGGCGGAACAGAGATGGGATCGCGAAAAGAAGTCCTGTTTCGAGGGTTTCGGAGAGTCCTTTAAATATATGCCAAAGTAGGGCACCGGGGGACTCTCGGGGGGCCGAGGCGCCCCTGTGCCCCCCCCAGGCTGCCCTTCGGACGCAGTGTTGTTTCCGATACGCTGATTTTTTTTATATTTTTTCTGGATTTTTCTGGGCAGTTCTCGAAACGTGAAAACCTGAAATACAAAAACAGCCGAAAACAGAAACTGGCACTGGGGTGCACTGGATTAGTAAGTTAGTCCAAATATGATCAAAAGTGTATGGAAGTGTATGAATATCATAGCAATATAACCCAAAAGTGGCATGGAGCAAGCAGAAATTATAGATACGTTTTGGACGTATCACCAGGCAGGCACGCAGGTGCTCGACGGCGGCCGCAGCGCGCGCCACGCAGCTGCCCGCCGCCCTGCTTCCTCCCCTCGCCGCCCTGGAGGCCTGGATCGAACGTCCACCTCGCCCCCGACCTCGCAGACACTCTCCACTCTCCCCAGCTCCTCTCCTTCGCCCTCCCCGCACCATGGCCGACGCCGCCGTGCTCGCACCGTCGTAGTAGCCGCGCCCACCGTCATCCCTAAGCCCCGTCGCCGTGTCCGTCGTCTCCGCCGTCCTCGACTACTTCGAGCAGGCCGAGCCCCAAGCGCTCGCCCGCCCTGGAGACGCCCCCGACCCCTTCTTCCCCAACTCCGGCCGCGGAGATCCCCCTCGCCGTCCCGCTCAGCTCCGACCACCCCCAAGCCCGCTCCGGCGTCTGCTGCAACCTCTGTGAGCCCAGCTTCGTCCTCCCCCTCTCCGTTGGCTCTCTACTACCCTGGAACGCACCACACGAAGCTCACCTGCACGCACCGCCGCGGAGCTCGTCGCCGACGAGGCTCCGGCCATCCAATGGTCCGGCCACCGTGCCTATCAGCTTCACTGTCACGCGTAGGTGCTGTAGGACCAATCCACGCTCCTCTACGAGCACCGCACCGTCATTTTCGACTTCGCCGAACTCCGGCAGCCGCTGGACTCGTCGCCGGCGTCATCTCTGGCGACCCCGAGGCCAGCCACCACCTCCATTCGATGCGGTTTGCCTCCAGCTACCCGTAGGTGTGCTCCGCCGTCGTTTTGGCACCGGAGCACAAAACCCGCACCTCACCGCCGTGTTTGGCCTCGCCGGCGGCTAAACGCCGGCGAGTTGGGCCTGTTTGACCACGGGTTTGACCCCCCTGGGTCACTGACATGTGGGCCCTGCCTGCTAGTCAAACCTAGTTTAGGTGTTAATTTAATTCTAATTAGTTAATTAGTTAACTGTGACACTGACCAGTGGGTCCCACTGGTCAGGTTTGACTTGGGCCGCCCTGTTGACTGACTGACGTCAGCATGATGTCATGCTGACGCAGTAAAGGATTTTCTGGGATTTTTAGATTTAAAAATAATTCAGGAAATTCCAGAAAATGCCTAAACTTCAAAAAATCATATAAATTCAACAGTAGCTCAGATGGAAAAGATTTATATATGAAAATTGATCAGAAAAATCCAATCTTTCCAATGGCACTGGTTTCATGCATGTTTGAGCAAGTTAACCTTGCTGTATACTTTAAAACATGATAATGCACTTAATTATATAATAACTGAAGTGCCAATTTGAACCTTTGATTCAAATAGGCTCAAACCCTTCTGGTTATAGTTGCATTAGCCCAAAACACATGCATCTTGCCATGTCATGAGCATGCATCATATTGTTGCATTTGTTTGTCTAATGATTGTATCGCCGGTATTCTCCGTGTTAGGTCCTGCTCCCGAGGATACTGCTGCGTATCCAGCTGAAGAGCAGTACCCGACAACCACTTTGTCAGGCAAGCAATCATTGATCATTCCGATACAAACCCAATCTCCTCGCTCCTGCTCTCTTTTACTGCATTAAGGCAACATCGTGTGAACTGCTACTTGCTGCGGTAGTTGAATCCTATTCCCTTGCATGACCTGTCATTGCCACAGTAAATAGTTGAAACCCACTAGCATGTGTAGGAGTTGATTGAGCCATGTGATGTGTGATCCACCATGCTATTTGCTTACGTTGCCTGCTATGCTTAGAGTTGTGTCTGGTCTGGTTCATCTGGGTGATGGATCAGAGTGAAACAATCATTTCGATAAAGAGAAAGAAGTGTGTAACACGTTTCGTTAAGGTATCGATGAAAGGCCATGTAGGAGTACACAGCGCTGACCCTCGGGGTGGGTTGTGATGCGACAGGTACGTGGCACGGTGTACCGGTTGCCCGTTTGGTGACTCGGGAACCCTGTACACATCGTTTGGGGCCGTGAGCGACACCCCGGCCGGATCTCCCCACGGATGGAACCCAAATAGGCGATAAGCCTGGACGAGAGACTTGAGTAGTTAGTCAGGTCGTGGCCGACACCCTCGCTGGGCTTCCGCTTGAAGGTTGCCGAGTACATGTCGAGTAAACGACGATAAGTGGTGAAAGCAAGTGTGAAGAGGTACACCCCTGCAGGGTTATCAATCTATTCGAATAGCCGTTGTTCGCGGTACAGACTACTTGGTTACTCTTACAGTTCATAGACAAGTTGATGGATACTACTAAAAGCCTCAAGATAAGTGTGAGTACCGTGGATGGCCCTTTCGTAGGATGACGGAAGAGGATCCTCGGTGGTGTATTTTTGTGGTGAGTAGAGGACTCGTGTTCGTAATAACATCTTGCAATCCGTTGAGAGTTGTAGTATAGGTTAGCCAAGAGTCGAAGCTGGCTTTCTGCTATGAACTCCACTACCCCCTTTGATAATGTTGCATGTATGATAGGTTCTGTGGTAAGACTTGCTGAGTACCTTTGTACTCATGTTTGCTTAATAACTGTTGCAGAGGAGAACCCTACCCCTGCTGATGGGTTCTACATAGACGTTGACGTCGACGAGTAGCTTGACACCCAGACGGAGATCTGGAGCTTGTGAAGGGCCTTGTAGATAGTCAGGTTACATCAAGCCTGTTTTATTTTCTAAGTTGTCTGTACTCAGACATGTAGCTTCCGCTTGTGCTTGTATGACTGTATGACTTGAGTGTTGGGTCATGTGACCCCTACCTGTATGGATATGTTATGTATGGCTCTTGGAGCCTCTTAAATAAAGTACTTTGAGTCATAGAGTTTTGTTGTGATGCAATGTTGTATTTGCACATATTGAGCATATTGTGTGTATGGTTGAAATGCTTAGTATGTGTGGGATCCGACACCTAGTTGTTTTCCTTTGGTAGCCTACCTTACAGGGAAATGCCTCCTAGTGATTCCAATGAGCCTTGGTAGCTTGCTACTGCTCGGAACACGTAGGCTGGCCGGCATGTGTCCTTCTTCGTTCCTGTGTCTGTCCCTTAGGGGAAATGTCACGCGTTGTTCCTTTAACTCCATGTAGCTTGCTACGACTTGGGTTCATACGTTGATGACCGACACGTTCGTTGCTGGGTCATGGATGCCTGTCTCTGTAATCTAGTGCCACTTTTGGTTTATAACTAGCCATGTCGGCCCGGGTTCTCTGTCATATGGATGCTAGCGACACTGTCATATACGTGTGCCAAAATGCGCAAACGGTCCCGGGCCAGGTAAGGTGGCAACCGTGGGGTTACCGTGCGTGAGGACGCAAAGTGATATGACGTGTTACAGCTAGATTGGTGTGACTTAGGATCGGGGTCCTGACAGCGTTGGCATCAGAGCTGGACTGCCTGTAGGTTTCTCAAGCCAAACTGGTCGATGTTGAGTCTAGAAAAATTCTTAGTTATATGTAGGGGAATTGATTGTGGAAGGGAACGTAAGGCTCTTTTTACTCCTTTACCTTATGCCCTTCTGATCTGAGTCAGTCTATTCTTTCTACGGGGATTTAGGACTAGGCCTCTTATCCTTACTAGGTTCACGTGTTACTAATCCGTAGACTCTTAGGATTGTTGGTTTTAAGCCTCAGTTCAGTTTCTATCCTTTTAGTATGATGATTGTTGGACCCGGAACCTTGATATGGAATTGTGGAGTGGCTATGCTATCATTTGTATGATGTCTCAAATCTTTGTTTGAGCATTTACAGTTGTTATGCTGCCCGATTTCTTCCAGAAACACTAATGCCTTCGCATTACCTCGTGTTTCAGATGTCTGGCCGCACCCCTCACCAAGTGGTTCGTTTGACTCGGTGCATTAATGTGCCCGGACACACGAACATGCTAGTCCGTGTGCTGACTGAGACCGGTTATCGTTGGTATCCTGAGTACACCATGGAGGAACAGTACCGGGATTTCAATCAGAGTCAGTATTTCTGCACAGTCCGGATATACCCCTCATATCCCGGAGCTAACGACCCTATACATTGGTCTTATGGACTTGGGGTTACCATCGAGATGGCAGTGCAGGATGCCGCCTATTCAATGATGACCATTCTCCGGGCTAGGCATGCCCTGTTGCTGAACACTGAGTTCTGTTACATGCCAGCCTCACTTCCCGGAGAGGAAGGCTACTACACTGGTGTGTATACTAATGCTGCTCATGAAGAGCCACTGCTTCAGACTACTGTTCAGATGCTGGAGGATAGGGACCGTGAGGTCCATGCCCTCCGAATGGAGCTGTATAACACTCGAGCTGCCCACTGGACTACTTTGACACGGCTTGCACCTATTGTGCACGCCAGATATCTGGACATGCGGGATTTGTACCCCGTGCGGACTCGTCTGCCTGATCGCATGGATTGGCGTGACGTTGGGGGTATTACACCTCCACGTGGGCGTCGGTTACCACCAGCATCGGGACCGAGGCCACATCCATGTCCTTATGTTCCACAGCCTTCGAGTGCTCGCGAGTTTCAAGATCCGTATGTTCCACTTCCAGGCTACGGTGGTAATCTTTACGAAGATTACTACGGGAATGTCTGAGCTAGACCGTGGTAGTAGTAGTATTGTAGTAGTTGTATTCCACAGTCCTGCGCGTCTGGTGGAATATGACTTAGTGTGAATTGAGTTCCGGAGGTGTAGTTAAATAATGTATAGGAGCTTGGAATGCCTCTGATGGGATGTATCTTCTTTCACCGCAGTTGTACTTTAGCCTTGGCTTGTACTAAACTATGTATGGTGTGTATGACCACTGGTGTATATATGGCAGTTGCTATATTACCATGTCGTACGGATGAACATCTTTGCATTCCGTGTCATCCATTACATTCTGCACTCCTATGTCAATTTTTTTGCCATCCTTGTCTAAACCTTTGTTTTGTTTTCTTAGGATGGTCAACACTCGCAACACTCCTGCTGCCCAGGAGCAGGGTGAGGCTAGTGGGGCTAGAGATGGGAATCTGCCCCAGCCACCCTCCTTGGCGGAAGTTGTGCTCGAGGCAGAACGGAACAAGAGGGAGACCAACCGTCTGCTGGAACGCAGAGAGCAGAACACTGGGTTCCGCCAGAGGAATGACGTGGTATCAATCAATGACTTTATCAAGATGTGCCCACCGAAGTTCCATCACTCCACTGAACCTCTGGATACGGATGACTGGCTACGTAGTATCACCCACAAGCTACACTCTGCCCGTGTGGCCGAATCTGACAAGGTTACCTACGCCGCCTACCATCTTGAGGGCCCTGCCAGTCTTTGGTGGGAAAACTTTGAAGCTATGCGTCCTGCTGGCCAAATCACTACTTGGGTTGAGTTCAGTGAGGCATTCCGTGAACATCACATTCCGGAAGGTCTCATGGATCGCAAGTGGGAGGAATTCTACAATTTCACCCAGGGCCGGTTAACTGTAGATGGCTATAGTCGCGAGTTTGGCAACTTGGCACGCTATGCACCTGAGGAAGTATCCACCGATGCCAAGAAGCAGGCAAGGTTCCGCAAGGGACTCAGCCCTGAACTCCGCCGAGACCTACGTCTGCATGAGTGCACTTCCTTCCAGAAGTTGGTAAACAAGGCTATCAGTGCTGAAACGGGCCAGACCGACTTCGAGGCCACACGCAAGCATACTCGAGACTTTGGTTCCTCATCCGGCTCTGGCTCTCACAAGCGCCGTGTGTGGGTTCCTAAAACTACTCTGCCGCCCAAGTACACACCGAGGCCATCCTATGAGGCGCCTCGCCCAACTCAATAGTTTGCACCTGCTAAGACCTATGGAGGACCACCTTCCAACTTTGCTCCACGCACTAGCACTGTGACCTGCTTCAAGTGTGGAGAACCGGGACACTACATGCGTGAGTGTCCTCAGAACCAACCAGGAAAACCCGTTGGCCGTGGTAAGCCAACCGGCAAGGTGAATTATGTCAAGCCAATCCCCACTGCACGTGGTCATGTCACCTATGTCTCTGCTGAGGAAGCTTATGAGGATCCTAACATCGTCCTTGGTACGCTTCTCGTTAACTGCCATCCGGCATCTGTTCTTTTCGATACTGGAGCATCCCATTCGTTCATATCTGAAAGCTATGCCCGAATGCACAACATGACTTTTTGTGACATGCCTACTTCCATGGTTATTCAAACTCCTGGTTCAAAGTGGCAAACCTCTAGGGTAAGCCATGGAAATGAAATGCTTGTCGATAGACTTGTTTTCCTTGCATCTCTAATCGCTCTCAAGTCCTCGGACATAAACATCATTTTGGGTATGGATTGGATGACAACTCATTACGCCAAGATTGATTGCTATACTAGGACCGTTCAACTTACACACCCATCCGGCAAGATAGTCAATGTCTTGACCCGAATGGCTGAGCGTCAGCTCTACTCTCTTAATGCCAGCCCTCTACCAGAACTCGAAGATATCCCGGTAGTCCGTGACTTTCCGGATGTTTTTCCAGAAGAACTGCCAGGAATTCCACCTGACAGAGATGTCGAATTCGTGATAGATCTTATCCCTGGAACTGTCCCAATCTCTAGGAGACCTTATAAGATGGCACCCCTAGAATTAGCTGAGCTTAAGAAACAACTCGATGAGTCCTTGCAAAAAGGTTTCATCCGTCCTAGTTCCTCCCCTTGGGCTTGCCCCGTCCTCTTCGTCAAGAAGAAGGATGGAACGGAGCGGATGGTTGTAGATTACCGACCTGTCAATCTGGTCACCATAAAGAACAAGTATCCGCTCCCCAGGATCAACGACCTGTATGATCAGCTCGCTGGATCCTCAGTCTTCTCTAAGATGGATTTGAGGTTGGGTTACCATCAAATCAAAATCAAGAACGGGGACATCCCTAAAACGGCTTTTGTTACTCGTTATGGCCAATATGAGTACACCGTCATGTCCTTCGGGTTAACCAATGCCCCAGCCACCTTCTCCCGGCTCATGAATTCTATATTCATGGAGTACTTGGAGAAATTCGTCGTGGTATACCTCGACGATATACTCATTTACTCCAAGAACAAGGAAGATCATGCCGAGCATTTAAGGCTGGTATTGACAAAACTTCAAGAGCACCGTCTTTACGCCAAATTCTCTAAATGTGAATTCTGGTTGCCGGAAGTGACCTATCTAGGTCATGTGATTTCTGGCAAGGGTATTGCTGTCAATCCCGAGCGAGTTCAAGCCGTCCTTGATTGGACTCCCCCTGAATCGGTCAAGCAAGTTAGGAGTTTTCTTGGCTTAGTGAGCTATTGCCGACGCTTCGTCGGAAATTTCTCCAAGGTTGCTAAACCTCTAACTGAACTCCTCAAGAAAGATAAAAAGTTTGAGTGGACCCCACAGTGCGAGTCCAGTTTTCAGGAACTGAAAAGACGCTTGACGTCTGCACCTGTACTGGTACCACCAGACTTTTCCAAGGATTTTATAATCTACCGTGACGCCTCGCGACAAGGACTAGGTTGCATACTCATGCAAGATCGTCAAGTGATTGCATACGCATCTCGACAGTTGCGTCCACATGAGGATAACTATCCTACTCATGATTTAGAGCTTGCAGCTGTAGTCCATGCACTCAAAACATGGCGACATTGCCTCCTTGGTAATCGCTGTGAAATCTTCACTGATCATCAAAGTTTGAAGTACATCTTCACCCAACCGGATCTAAATCTCAGGCAAAGACGTTGGGTTGAGTTCCTCATAGATTACGACTTAGGAATCACTTACACCCCTGGGAAGGCCAATGTCATGGCTGATGCACTAAGTCGTAAGTCTTATTGTAACAACTTGATGTTACAACAAGGACAACCACTTCTCCACGAGGAATTTTGTAAGCTTAACCTTCACATTGTTCCTCGAGGATTCCTTTCCACCTTGGTGGCGGAACCTACCCTTACGGATCAGGTCATCAAAGCACAGAAGGTTGACCCGGGAATTTCCCGTATTAAGAGGAACGTCAAGAAAGGAGTCACGGGATGTTTCTCAATTGATGATCAAGGAGTTGTATTCTTTAGCAACCGTTTAGTGGTTCCTAAAGTACGAAACCTGAGACGTTTGATCCTTAAGGAGGCTCATGAATCTCCTCTCACAATTCATCCCGGTAGTACCAAAATGTATCAGGACCTACGTCAGAGATTCTGGTGGACTAGGATGAAGAGAGAAATCGCTCAATTCATTGCTAACTGCGACGTTTGTCGTCGAGTCAAAGCAGAGCATCAACGGCCTGCTGGCACCCTTCAACCTTTAGCTATTCCTGAATGGAAATGGGACAAAGTCGGTATGGACTTCATTACCGGGTTTCCCAGGACCAGGAAAGGGAATAATGCTATCTTCGTCGTTATCGACCGCCTCTCTAAAGTAGCTCATTTCCTGCCTGTTCGAGAGAGTATTACCGCTAGCCAGCTAGCAGACTTGTATGTCTCTCGGATAGTATCACTTCATGGTGTGCCATTGGAGATTAACTCAGATCGTGGAAGTCTTTTCACTTCACAATTTTGGGAAGTTTCCAGAATGCTATGGGAACTCATCTCTCTTTCAGTACTGCCTTCCATCCCCAGTCAAGTGGTCAAGTGGAACGAGTCAATCAAATTCTGGAAGACATGCTTCGAGCCTCTGTCATCTCTTTCGGTATGGATTGGGAGAAGTGTCTTCCATTTGCCGAATTTGCTTATAACAATAGTTATCAAGCCAGCCTGGGTAAAGCCCCCTTCGAAGTTCTATATGGACGAAGGTGTCGAACACCTCTTAACTGGTCAGAAACCGGGGAAAGACAATTCTTTGGCCCGGATATGATCCAGGAAGCAGAAGAGCAAGTTCGCATCGTTCGTGAGAAATTGAAAACAGCCCAGTCTCGCCAGAAGAGCCAATATGATAGTCATCATAAGGCTGTGACTTTTGAAGTCGGCGATAAGGCTTACCTTCGGGTTACCCCTCTTAAGGGAACCCATCGCTTCGGTATCAAAGGCAAATTGGCCCCTCGTTACATCGGTCCTTTTCGCATTCTGGCCAAACGAGGAGAAGTTGCCTACCAATTGGAACTACCTCCGCACCTATCCAGAGTTCATGACGTGTTCCACGTCTCTCAACTCAGGCGTTGCTTCTCGGATCCTATCCGCGGAGTGGACCACGAAACGCTTGATCTCCAGAACAATCTCACATATCGAGAATACCCCGTTCGTATTCTTGATCAAACCGAGCGCACCACTCGACGCCACAATATCAAGTTTCTCAAGGTTCAATGGTCACATCATTCCGAGAGTGAAGCTACTTGGGAAAGGGAGGATCGTCTTCGACTTGAGTACCCCACCCTCTTTCCGGAGGAACCCGAATCTCGGGACGCGATTCTTTTAAGTGGGGGTGAGTTGTCACATCCCTAGTTAGCACTTGCATTAGGACTAGCTAGAGTGTGCATCATGTTTACTTATCAAAGAAACTTGAAATGGGAATGACAGAAACCCCAGCACCCCTCTTCTAACAACTAGGGTTTGATAAAATCTTTTCCAATGTACCCAAAATGCCCTTCAAAAATGTCCATCATTTCTGCCTTGGTCTTAAACCTCTGCCAAAAATGGTGCACAATTTTCTAGGACATCCAAGGTCTCTGGATTAAATCATATGGTATTTGCATTTGGGCATTTAAATGCTATAAAATATTTTAAATGCTCAAATAATCATAAACTATAATGTTCCATGCTGTTCATATTATATACAGTGGGCATGACAAGTTTTATGAGTTATAAAAATGTTCTGGCATTTTTATTAATTAAACAAAGTTGCAAAAGAAATGAAACAGAAAAGAAATAGGAAAAGGGAGAGAGAGAAAGGTTACCTGACGCCCCATCCGGCCCACCTGCCGGCCCAGCCCAGCTGCCACTCCAGCGAGCTGCTTGGCTCGGCCAGGCAGGCAGGCAGGTGCTCGACGGCGGCCGCAGCGCGCGCCACGCAGCTGCCCGCCGCCCTGCTTCCTCCCCTCGCCGCCCTGGAGGCCTGGATCGAACGTCCACCTCGCCCCCGACCTCGCAGACACTCTCCACTCTCCCCAGCTCCTCTCCTTCGCCCTCCCCGCACCATGGCTGACGCCGCCGTGCTCGCACCGTCGTAGTAGCCGCGCCCACCGTCGTCCCTGAGCCCCGTCGCCGTGTCCGTCGTCTCCGCCATCATCGACTACTTCAAGCAGGCCGAGCCCCGAGCGCTCGCCCGCCCTGGAGACGCCCCCGACCCCTTCTTCCCCAACTCCGGCGGCGGAGATCCCCCTCGCCGTCCCGCTCAGCTCCGACCACCCCCAAGCCCGCTCCGGCGTCTGCTGCAACCTCTGTGAGCCCAGCTTCGTCCTCCTCCTCTCCGTTGGCTCTCTACTACTCTGGAACGCACCGCACGAAGCTCACCTGCACGCACCGCCGCGGAGCTCGTCGCCGACGAGGCTCCGGCCATCCAATGGTCCGGCCACCGTGCCAATCAGCTTCACTGTCACGCGTAGGTGCTGTAGGACCACTCCACGCTCCTCTACGAGCACCGCATCGTCGTTTTCGACTTCGCCGAACTCCGGCAGCCGCTGGACTCGTCGCCGGCGTCATCTCCGGCGACCCCGAGGCCAGCCATCACCTCCATTCGATGCGGTTTGCCTCCAGCTACTCGTAGGTGTGCTCCGCCGTCGTTTTGGCAGCCGGGGCACAAAACCCGCACCTCACCGCCATGTTTGGCCTCGCCGGCGGCTAAACGCCGGCAAGTTGGGCCTGTTTGACCACTGGTTTGACCACCCTGGGTCACTGACATGTGGGCCCTGCCTGCTAGTCAAACCTAGTTTAGGTGTTAATTTAATTCTAATTAGTTAATTAGTTAACTATGACACTGACCAGTGGGTCCCACTGGTCAGGTTTGACTTGGGCCGCCCTGTTGACTGACTGACGTCAGCATGATGTCATGCTGACGTAGTAAAGGATTTTCTGGGATTTTTAGATTTAAAAATAATTCAGGAAATTCCAGAAAATGCCTAAACTTCAAAAAATCATATAAATTCAACAGTAGCTCAGATGGAAAAGATTTATATATGAAAATTGATCAGAAAAATCCAATCTTTCCAATGGCACTGGTTTCATGCATGTTTGAGCAAGTTAACCTTGCTGTATACATTAAAACATGATAATGCACTTAATTAAATAATAGCTAAAGTGCCAATTTGAACCTTTGATTCAAATAGGCTCAAACCCTTCTGGTTATAGTTGCATTAGCCCAAAACACATGCATCTTGCCATGTCATGAGCATGCATCATATTGTTGCATTTGTTTGTCTAATGATTGTATCGCCGGTATTCTCCGTGTTAGGTCCTGCTCCCGAGGATACTGCTGCGTATCCAGCTGAAGAGCAGTACCCGACAACCACTTTGTCAGGCAAGCAATCATTGATCATTCCGATACAAACCCAATCTCCTCGCTCCTGCTCTCTTTTACTGCATTAAGGCAACATCGTGTGAACTGCTACTTGCTGCGGTAGTTGAACTCTATTCCCTTGCATGACCTGTCATTGCCACAGTAAATAGTTGAAACCCACTAGCATGTGTAGGAGTTGATTGAGCCATGTGATGTGTGATCCACCATGCTATTTGCTTACGTTGCCTGCTATGCTTAGAGTTGTGTCTGGTCTGGTTCATCTGGGTGATGGATCAAAGTGAAACAATCATTTTGATAAAGAGAAAGAAGTGTGTAACACGTTTGGTTAAGGTATCGATGAAAGGCCATGTAGGAGTACGTGGTGGGTTGTTTCATTGGAACCGTACATAGGACCCGAGATCTGTATGTGTGGTTCAAGTTCCAGCTACTACCATGCATTGGGCCCGAAACCAATGGACCCTCTCGGCTTATTAATTACCCTCGATCTCTGTCCAGGAGTTGCAACTAGTTTTTGGTGTTTATAGTTTACTGGAGGTCGTGCACAGCGCTGACCCTCGGGGTGGGTTGTGATGCGATAGGTACGTGGCACGGTGTACCGGTTGCCCGTTTGGTGACTCGGGAACCCTGTACACATCGTTTGGGGCCGTGAGCGACACCCCGGCCGGATCTCCCCACGGATGGAACCCAAATAGGCGATAAACCTGGACGAGAGACTTGAGTAGTTAGTCAGGTCGTGGCCGACACCCTCGCTGGGCTTCCGCTTGAAGGTTGCCGAGTACATGTCGAGTAAACGGCGATAAGTGGTGAAAGCATGTGTGAAGAGGTACACCCCTGCAGGGTTATCAATCTATTCGAATAGCCGTTGTTCGCGGTACGGACTACTTGGTTACTCTTACAGTTCATAGACAAGTTGATGGATACTACTAAAAGCCTCAAGATAAGTGTGAGTACCGTGGATGGCCCTTTCGTAGGATGACGGAAGAGGATCCTCGGTGGTGTATTGTTGTGGTGAGTAGAGGACTCGTGTTCGTAATAACATCTTGCAATCCGTTGAGAGTTGTAGTATAGGTTAGCCAAGAGTCAAAGCTGGCTTTCTGCTATGAACTCCACTACCCCCTTTGATAATGTTGCATGTATGATAGGTTCTGTGGTAAGACTTGCTGAGTACCTTTGTACTCATGTTTGCTTAATAACTGTTGTAGAGGAGAACCCTGCCCCTGCTGATGGGTTCTACATAGACGTTGACGTCGACGAGTAGCTTGACACCCAGACGGAGATCTGGAGCTTATGAAGGGCCTTGTAGATAGTCAGGCTACATCAAGCCTGTTTTATTTTCTAAGTTGTCTGTACTCAGACATGTAGCTTCCGCTTGTGCTTGTATGACTGTATGACTTGAGTGTTGGGTCATGTGACCCCTACCTGTATGGATATGTTATGTATGGCTCTTGGAGCCTCTTAAATCAAGTACTTTGAGTCATAGAGTTCTGTTGTGATGCAATGTAGTATTTGCACATATTGAGAATATTGTGTGTATGGTTGAAATGCTTAGTATGTGTGGGATCCGACACCTAGTTGTTTTCCTTTGGTAGCCTACCTTACAGGGAAATGCCTCCTAGTGATTCCAATGAGCCTTGGTAGCTTGCTACTGCTCGGAACACGTAGGCTGGCCGGCATGTGTCCTTCTTCGTTCCTGTGTCTGTCCCTTAGGGGAAATGTCACACGTTGTTCCTTTAAGTCCATGTAGCTTGCTACGACTTGGGTTCATACGTTGATGACCGACACGTTCGTTGCTGGGTCATGGATGCCTGTCTCTGTAATCTAGTGCCACTTTTGGTTTATAACTAGCCATGTCGGCCCGGGTTCTCTGTCATATGGATGCTAGCGACACTGTCATATACGTGTGCCAAAATGCGCAAACGGTCCCGGGCCAGGTAAGGTGGCACCCGTGGGGTTACCGTGCGTGAGGCCGCAAAGTGATATGACGTGTTACAGCTAGATCGGTGTGACTTAGGATCGGGGTCCTGACAACGTTGGCATCAGAGCTGGACTGCCTGTAGGTTTCTCAAGCCAAACTGGTCGATGTTGAGTCTAGAAAAATTCTTAGTTATATGTAGGGGAATTGATTGTGGAAGGGAACGTAAGGCTCTTTTTACTCCTTTACCTTATGCCCTTCTGATCTGAGTCAGTCTATTCTTTCTACGGGGATTTAGGACTAGGCCTCTTATCCTTACTAGGTTCACGTGTTACTAATCCGTAGACTCTTAGGATTGTTGGTTTTAAGCCTCAGTTCAGTTTCTATCCTTTTAGTATGATGATTGTTGGACCCGGAACCTTGATATGGAATTGTTGAGTGGCTATGCTATCATTTGTATGATGTCTCAAATCTTTGTTTGAGCATTTACAGTTGTTATGCTGCTCGATTTCTTCCAGAAACACTAATGCCTTTGCATTACCTCGTGTTTCAGATGTCTGGCCGCACCCCTCACCAAGTGGTTCGTTTGACTCGGTGCATTAATGTGCCCGGACACACGGACATGCTAGTCCGTGTGCTGACTGAGACCGGTTATCGTTGGTATCCTGAGTACACCGTGGAGGAACAGTACCGGGATTTGAATCAGAGTCAGTATTTCTGCACAGTCCGGATATACCCCTCATATCCCGGAGCTAACGACCCTATCCATTGGTCTTATGGACTTGGGGCTACCATCGAGATGGCAGTGCAGGATGCCGCCTATTCGATGATGACCATTCTCCGGGCTAGGCATGCCCTGTTGCTGAACACTGAGTTCTGTTACATGCCAGCCTCACTTCCCGGAGAGGAAGGCTACTACACTGGTATGTATACTGATGCTGCTCATGAAGAGCCACTGCTTCAGACTACTGTTCAGATGATGGAGGATAGGGACCGTGAGGTCCGTGCCCTCCGAATGGAGCTGTATAACACTCGAGCTGCCCACTGGACTACTTTGACACGGCTTGCACCTGCTGTGCACGCCAGATATCTGGACATGCGGGATTTGTACCCCGTGCGGACTCGTCTGCCTGATCGCATGGATTGGCGTGACGTTGGGGATATTACACCTCCACGTGGGCGTCGGTTACCACCAGCATCGGGGCCGATGCCACATCCATGTCCTTATGGTCCACAGCCTTCGAGTGCTCGCGAGTTTCAAGATCCGTCTGTTCCACTTCCAGGCTACGGTGGTAATCTTTACGAAGATTACTACGGGAATGTCTGAGCTAGACCGTGGTAGTAGTAGTATTGTAGTAGTTGTATTCCACAGTCCTGCGCGTCTGGTGGAATATGACTTAGTGTGCACTGAGTTCCGGAGGTGTAGTTAAATAATGTATAGGAGCTTGGAATGCCTCTGATGAGATGTATCTTCTTTCACCGCAGTTGTACTTTAGCCTTGGCTTGTACTAAACTATGTATGGTGTGTATGACCACTGGTGTATATATGGCAGTTGCTATATGTTGGGGAACGTAGCATAATTCAAAAAATTTCTACGCTTTCACCAAGATCCAACTATGGAGACATCTAGCAACGAGCAAGTAAGAGTGCATCTACATAACGTTATGTAGATCGCGAGCGGAAGCTTTCGAAGAAGCGTGGATGAAGTAGTCGTACTCTTCGCGTTCTTCGTCACCGATGATCTAGCGCCGAACGGACGGCACCTCCGCGTTCAACACACGTACGGTGCAGCAACGCCACCTCCTTCTTGATCCAGCAAGGGGGGAGGAGAAGTCGTCAGAGATCCGGCAGCACGACGGCGTGATGACGGATGCAGTGGAGATCGCAGCAGGGCTTTGCCGGGCGCCCTGCGTTGGAGTATGGAGGTGTGACGGGAGAGGGAGAGGCACCAGGGCAAGCGTGCGGCAGCCCTCTCCCCTCCCACATATATATAGGGGCCAGGGGGGTGCGCCAGGGCCCCTGCAGATCCAATCTGCAGGGGGCGCGGCGGCCAGGGGGGAGTCCTTGCCCCCCAAGGCAAGTGGTGGCCCCCCTCCCCCTTAGGGTTTTAACCCTAGGCACATGGGGAGGTGGGCCACTAGTGGTGCGCCAGCCCAGAGGGGCTGGACACTTCCCCTTGCGGCCTAGGGGCCCCACCAGGATGGGTGGCCCCACCCGGTGGACCCCCGGGGACCCTCCGGTGGTCCCGGGACGCTCCCGGTGACCCCCGGAGATCACCCGATAGCCGAAACTGGACTTCCTATATATCAATCTTTACCTCCGGACCATTCCGGAACTCCTCGTGACGTCCGGGATCTCATCCGGGACTCCGAACAACTTTCGGGTTTCCACGTGCATTTATCTCTACGACCCTAGCGTTACCGAACCTTAAGTGTGTAGACCCTACGGGTTCGGGAGACACGTAGACATGACCGAGACCACTCTCCGGTCAATAACCAACAGCGGGATCTGGATACCCATGTTGGTTCCCACGTGTTCCTCGATGATCTTCATCGGATGAACCACCGTGTCAAGGATTCACTCAATCCCGTATGTTATTCCCGTTGTCCATCGGTACGGTACTTGCCCGAGATTCGATCGTCGGTATTCCCAATACCTTGTTCAATCTCGTCATGGCAAGTCTCTTTACTCGATCCGTAATCCATCATCCCGTGACTAACTACTTAGTCACATTGAGCTCATTATGATGATGTCTTACCGAGTGGGCCCAGAGGTACCTCTCCGTCATACGGAGTGACAACATCCCAGTCTCGGTTCGTACCAACTCAACAGACACTTTCGGAGATACCCGATGCGTACCTTTATAGCCACCCAGTTACGTTGTGACGGTTGGCACACCCAAAGTACTCCAACGGTATCCGGGAGTTGTACAACCTCATGGTCTAAGGAATAAATACTTGACACCGAAAAGCTTATGCATTACGAACTATACGATCTCGTGTTATGCTCAAGTTTGGGTCTTGTCCATCACATCATTCTCCTAATGATGTGATCCCGTTATCACCGACATCCCATGTCCATGGTCAGGAAACCGTGACCATCTGTTGATCAACGAGCTGGTAACTAGAGGCCTACCAGGGACTTATTGTGGTCTATATATTCACACATGTATCGCTGTTTCCGTACAATACAATTCAAGCATGAATAACAGACAATTATCATGAACAAGGATATATAATAATAATGCTTTTATTATTGCCTCTAGGGCATATCTCCAACACTATATTACCATGTCGTACGGATGAACATCTTTGCATTCCGTGTCATCCATTACATTCTGCACTCCTATGTCAAAAAATTTGCCATCCTTATCTAAACCGTTGTTTTGTTTTCTTAGGATGGTCAACACTCACAACACTCCTGCTGCCCAGGAGCAGGGTGAGGCTAGTGGGGCTAGAGATGGGAATCTGCCCCAGCCACCCTCCTTGGCGGAAGTTATGCTCGAGGCAGAATGGAACAAGAGAGAGACCAACCGTCTTCTGGAACGCATAGAGCAGAACACTGGGTTCCGCCAGAGGAATGACGTGGTGTCAATCAATGACTTTATCAAGATGTGCCCGCCGAAGTTCCATCACTCCACTGAACCTCTGGATGCGGATGACTGGCTACGTAGTATCACCCACAAGCTACACTCTGCCCGTGTGGCCGAAGCTGACAAGGTTACCTACGCCGCCTACCATCTTGAGGGCCCTGCCAGTCTTTGGTGGGAAAACTTTGAAGCTATGCGTCCTGCTGGCCAAATCACTACTTGGGTTGAGTTCAGTGAGGCATTCCGTGAACATCACATTCCGGAAGGTCTCATGGCTCGCAAGCGGGAGGAATTCTGCAATTTCACCCAGGGCCGGTTAACTGTAGATGGCTGTAGTCACGAGTTTGGCAACTTGGCACGCTATGCACCTGAGGAAGTATCCACCGATGCCAAGAAGCAGGCAAGGTTCCGCAAGGGACTCAGCCCTGAACTCCGCCGAGACCTACGTCTGCACGAGTGCACTTCCTTCCAGAAGTTGGTAAACAAGGCTATCAGTGCTGAAACGGGCCAGACCGACTTCGAGGCCACACGCAAGCATACTCGAGACTTTGGTTCCTCATCCGGCTCTGGCTCTCACAAGCGCCGTGTGTGGGTTCCTAACACTGCTCTGCCGCCCAAGTACACACCGAGGCCATCCTATGAGGCGCCTCGCCCAACTCAATAGTTTTCACCTGCTAAGACCTATGGAGGACCACCTTCCAACTTTGCTCCACGCACTAGCACTGTGACCTGCTTCAAGTGTGGAGAACCGGGACACTACATGCGTGAGTGTCCTCAGAACCAACCAGGAAAACCCGTTGGCCGTGGTAAGCCAACCGGCAAGGTGAATTATGTCAAGCCAATCCCCACTGCACGTGGTCATGTCAACTATGTCTCTGCTGAGGAAGCTTATGAGGATCCTAACGTCGTCCTTGGTACGCTTCTCGTTAACTGCCATCCGGCATCTGTTCTTTTCGATACTGGAGCATCCCATTCGTTCATATCTGAAAGCTATGCCCGAATGCACAACATGACTTTTTGTGACATGCCTACTTCCATGGTTATTCAAACTCCTGGTTCAAAGTGGCAAACCTCTAGGGTAAGCCATGGAAATGAAATCCTTGTCGATAGACTTGTTTTCCTTGCATCTCTAATCGCTCTCAAGTCCTCGGACATAAACATCATTTTGGGTATGGATTGGATGACAACTCATTACGCCAAGATTGATTGCTATACTAGGACCGTTCAACTTACACACCCATCCGGCAAGATAGTCAATGTCTTGACCCGAATGGCTGAGCGTCAGCTCTACTCTCTTAATGCCAGCCCTCTACCAGAACTCGAAGATATCCCGGTAGTCCGTGACTTTCCGGATGTTTTTCCAGAAGAACTGCCAGGAATTCCACCTGACAGAGATGTCGAATTCATGATAGATCTTATCCGTGGAACTGTCCCAATCTTTAGGAGACCTTATAAGATGGCACCCCTAGAATTAGCTGAGCTTAAGAAACAACTCGATGAGTCCTTGCAAAAAGGTTTCATCCGTCCTAGTTCCTCCCCTTGGGCTTGCCCCGTCCTCTTCGTCAAGAAGAAGGATGGAACGAAGCGGATGGTTGTAGATTACCGACCTGTCAATCTGGTCACCATAAAGAACAAGTATCCGCTCCCCAGGATCAACGACCTGTATGATCAGCTCGCTGGATCCTCAGTCTTCTCTAAGATGGATTTGAGGTTGGGTTACCATCAAATTAAAATCAAGAACGGGGACATCCCTAAAACGGCTTTTATTACTCGTTATGGCCAATATGAGTACACCGTCATGTCCTTCGGGTTAACCAATGCCCCAGCCACCTTCTCCCGGCTCATGAATTCTATATTCATGGAGTACTTGGAGAAATTCATCGTGGTATACCTCGACGATATACTCATTTACTCCAAGAACAAGGAAGATCATGCCGAGCATTTAAGGCTGGTATTGACGAAACTTCGAGAGCTCCGTCTTTACGCCAAATTCTCTAAATGTGAATTCTGGTTGCCGGAAGTGACCTATCTAGGTCATGTGATTTCTGGCAAGGGTATTGCTGTCAATCCCGAGCGAGTTCAAGCCGTCCTTGATTGGACTCCCCCTGAATCGGTCAAGCAAGTTAGGAGTTTTCTTGGCTTAGCGAGCTATTGCCGACGCTTCGTCGGAAATTTCTCCAAGGTTGCTAAACCTCTAACTGAACTCCTCAAGAAAGATAAAAAGTTTGAGTGGACCCCACAGTGCGAGTCCAGTTTTCAGGAACTGAAAAGACGCCTGACGTCTGCACCTATACTGGTACCACCAGACTTTTCCAAGGATTTTATAATCTACTGCGACGCCTCGCGACAAGGACTAGGTTGCATACTCATGCAAGATCGTCAAGTGATTGCATACGCATCTCGACAGTTGCGTCCACATGAGGATAACTATCCTACTCATGATTTAGAGCTTGCAGCTGTAGTCCATGCACTCAAAACATGGCGACATTACCTCCTTGGTAATCGCTGTGAAATCTTCACTGATCATCAAAGTTTGAAGTACATCTTCACCCAACCGGATCTAAATCTCAGGCAAAGACGTTGGGTTGAGTTGCTCACAGATTACGACTTAGGAATCACTTACACCCCTGGGAAGGCCAATGTCATGGCTGATGCACTAAGTCGTAAGTCTTATTGTAACAACTTGATGTTACAACAAGGACAACCACTTCTCCATGAGCAATTTCGTAAGCTTAACCTTCACATTGTTCCTCGAGGATTCCTTTCCACCTTGGTGGCGGAACCTACCCTTACGGATCAGGTCATCAAAGCACAGAAGGTTGACCCGGGAATTTCCCGTATTAAGAGGAACGTCAAGAAAGGAGTCACGGGATGTTTCTCAATTGATGATCAAGGAGTTGTATTCTTTAGCAACCGTTTAGTGGTTCCTAAAGTACGAAACCTGAGACGTTTGATCCTTAAGGAGGCTCATGAATCTCCTCTCACAATTCATCCCGGTAGTACCAAAATGTATCAGGACCTACGTCAGAGATTCTGGTGGACTAGGATGAAGAGAGAAATCGCTCAATTCATTGCTAACTGCGACGTTTGTCGTCGAGTCAAAGCAGAGCATCAACGGCCTGCTGGCACCCTTCAACCTTTAGCTATTCCTGAATGGAAATGGGACAAAGTCGGTATGGACTTCATTACCGGGTTTCCCAGGACCAGGAAAGGGAATAATGCTATCTTCGTCGTTATCGACCGCCTCTCTAAAGTAGCTCATTTCTTGCCTGTTCGAGAGAGTATTACCGCTAGCCAGCTAGCAGACTTGTATGTCTCTCGGATAGTATCACTTCATGGTGTGCCATTGGAGATTAACTCAGACCGTGGAAGTCTTTTCACTTCACGATTTTGGGAAAGTTTCCAGAATGCTATGGGAACTCATCTCTCTTTCAGTACTGCCTTCCATCCCCAGTCAAGTGTTCAAGTGGAACGAGTCAATCAAATTCTGGAAGACATGCTTCGAGCCTCTGTCATCTCTTTCGGTATGGATTGGGAGAAGTGTCTTCCATTTGCCGAATTCGCTTATAAAAATAGTTATCAAGCCAGCCTGGGTAAAGCCCCCTTCGAAGTTCTATATGGACGAAGGTGTCGAACACCTCTTAACTGGTCAGAAACCGGGGAAAGACAATTCTTTGGCCCGGATATGATCCAGGAAGCAGAAGAGCAAGTTCGCATCGTTCGTGAGAAATTGAAAACAGCCCAGTCTCGCCAGAAGAGCCAATATGATAGTCATCATAAGGCCGTGACTTTTGAAGTCGGCGATAAGGCTTACCTTCGGGTTACCCCTCTTAAGGGAACCCATCGCTTCGGTATCAAAGGCAAATTGGCCCCTCGTTACATCGGTCCTTTTCACATTCTTGCCAAACGAGGAGAAGTTGCCTACCAATTTGAACTACCTCCGCACCTATCCAGAGTTCATGACGTGTTCCACGTCTCTCAACTCAGGCGTTGCTTCTCGGATCCTATCCGCGGAGTGGACCACGAAACGCTTGATCTCCAGAACAATCTCACATATCGAGAATACCCCGTTCGTATTCTTGATCAAACCGAGCGCACCACTCGACGCCACAATATCAAGTTTCTCAAGGTTCAATGGTCACATCATTCCGAGAGTGAAGCTACTTGGGAAAGGGAGGATCGTCTTCGACTTGAGTACCCCACCCTCTTTCCGGAGGAACCCGAATCTCAGGACGCGATTCTTTTAAGTGGGGGTGAGTAGTCACATCCCTAGTTAGCACTTGCATTAGGACTAGCTAGAGTGTGCATCATGTTTACTTATCAAAGAAACTTGAAATGGGAATTACAGAAACCCCAGCACCCTTCTTCTAACAACTAGGGTTTGATAAAATCTTTTCCAATGTACCCAAAATGCCCTTCAAAAATGTCCATCATTTCTGCCTTGGTCTTAAACCTCTGCCAAAAATGGTGCACAATTTTCTAGGACATCCAAGGTCTCTGGATTAAATCATATGGTATTTGCATTTGGGCATTTAAATGCTATAAAATATTTTAAATGCTCAAATAATCATAAGCTATAAGGTTCCATGTTGTTCATATTATATACAGTGGGCATGACAAGTTTTATGATTTATAAAAATGTTCTGGCATTTTTATTAATTAAACAAAGTTGCAAAAGAAATGAAACAGAAAAGAAATAGGAAAACGGAGAGAGAGAAAGGTTACCTGACGCCCCACCCGGCCCACCTGCCGGCCCAGCCCAGCTGCCGCTCCAGCGAGCTGCTTGGCTCGGCCAGGCAGGCAGGCAGGTGCTCGACGGCGGCCGCAGCGCGCGCCACGCAGCTGCCCGCCGCCCTGCTTCCTCCCCTCGCCGCCCTGCAGGCCTGGATCGAACGTCCACCTCGCCCCCGACCTCGCAGGCACTCTCCACTCTCCCCAGCTCCTCTCCTTCGCCCTCCCCGCACCATGGCCGACGCCGCCGTGTTCGCACCGTCGTAGTAGCCACGCCCACCGTCGTCCCTGAGCCCCGTCGCCGTGTCCGTCGTCTCCGCCGTCCTCGACTACTTCGAGCAGGCCGATCCCCGAGCGCTCGCCCGCCCTGGAGACGCCCCCGACCCCTTCTTCCCCAACTCCGGCGGCGGAGATCCCCCTCGCCGTCCCGCTCAGCTCCGACCACCCCCAAGCCCGCTCCGGCGTCTGCTGCAACCTCTGTGAGCCCAGCTTCGTCCTCCCCCTCTCCGTTGGCTCTCTACTACTCTGGAACGCACCGCACGAAGCTCACCTGCACGCACCGCCGCTGAGCTCGTCGCCGACGAGGCTCCGGCCATCCAATGGTCCGGCCACCGTGCCTATCAGCTTCACTGTCATGCGTAGGTACTGTAGGACCACTCCACGCTCCTCTACGAGCACCGCACCGTTGTTTTCGACTTTGCCGAACTCCGGCAGCCGCTGGACTCATCACCGGCGTCATCTCCGGCGACCCCGAGGACAGCCACCACCTCCATTCGATGCGGTTTGCCTCCAGCTACCCGTAGGTGTGCTCCGCCGTCGTTTTGGCAGCCGGAGCACAAAACCCGCACCTCACCGCCGTGTTTGGCCTCGCCGGCGGCTAAACGCCGGCAAGTTGGGCCTGTTTGACCACGGGTTTGACCCCCCTGGGTCACTGACATGTGGGCCCTGCCTGCTAGTCAAACCTAGTTTAGGTGTTAATTTAATTCTAATTAGTTAATTAGTTAACTGTGACACTGACCAGTGGGTCCCACTGGTCAGGTTTGACTTGGGCCGCCCTGTTGACTGACTGACGTCAGCATGATGTCATGCTGACGCAGTAAAGGATTTTCTGGGATTTTTAGATTTAAAAATAATTCAGGAAATTCCAGAAAATGCCTAAACTTCAAAAAATCATATAAATTCAACAGTAGCTCAGATGGAAAAGATTTATATATGAAAATTGATCAGAAAAATCCAATCTTTCCAATGGCACTGGTTTCATGCATGTTTGAGCAAGTTAACCTTGCTGTATACATTAAAACATGATAATGCACTTAATTAAATAATAGCTAAAGTGCCAATTTGAACCTTTGATTCAAATAGGCTCAAACCCTTCTGGTTATAGTTGCATTAGCCCAAAACACATGCATCTTGCCATGTCATGAGCATGCATCATATTGTTGCATTTGTTTGTCTAATGATTGTATCGCCGGTATTCTCCGTGTTAGGTCCTGCTCCCGAGGATACTGCTGCGTATCCAGCTGAAGAGCAGTACCCGACAACCACTTTGTCAGGCAAGCAATCATTGATCATTCCGATACAAACCCAATCTCCTCGCTCCTGCTCTCTTTTACTACATTAAGGCAACATCGTGTGAACTGCTACTTGCTGCGGTAGTTGAACCCTATTCCCTTGCATGACCTGTCATTGCCATAGTAAATAGTTGAAACCCACTAGCATGTGTAGGAGTTGATTGAGCCATGTGATGTGTGATCCACCATGCTATTTGCTTACGTTGCCTGCTATGCTTAGAGTTGTGTCTGGTCTGGTTCATCTGGGTGATGGATCAGAGTGAAACAATCATTTCGATAAAGAGAAAGAAGTGTGTAACACGTTTGGTTAAGGTATCGATGAAAGGCCATGTAGGAGTACGTGGTGGGTTGTTTCATTGGAACCGTACATAGGACCCGAGATCTGTATGTGTGGTTCAAGTTCCAGCTACTACCATGCATTGGGCCCGAAACCAATGGACCCTCTCGGCTTATTAATTACCCTCGACACTACTAGGAAAAGGGCTATAGATGGAATTGATACTAATGGCGCACCAGACAGGCAGTGCGCCATTAGTATATAGTAATGGCGCACCAGCAACAGATACGCCATTAGAGTTCGAAGTACTAATGGCGCACCTTGCCCGGAGTGCGCCATTAGTATCAAGAAGTTTTTTTTTAACTAGCGCGCCTGTCCAAACATACTAATGGCGCATCCATGCATAGTGCGCCATTACAAGTTGTAACTAGTAATGGCGCACCTGCAGTAAAGTGCGCCATTAATGCTCTTTTTTTATGATATTTTTTATTCTTTTTTTTACAAAACTACTAATGGCGCACTGTCCCAGAGTGCGCCATTACTAGTTTGAACTAGTAATGGCGCACTATGCGACAGTGCGCCATTAGTATGTTTTTTTTTTGCAAAACCTGTAATGGCGCATCAACTATAAATGCGCCATTAGTAACCTTGATTACTAATGGCACATTTATAGTTGGTGCGCCGTTAGTAAGCGGGCAGCAACAAGATATTTTGGACAGCCTCTCTACCACACTCACTTTCCCCCCCCCCCCACTTCTTCATTCTCTCCACCTCCTCTCCTCTCGGGCCCCTCCTCTTTTTCACCTCATTTCCACCATATATTCATTCAAATTAAGTGGTTAAATTACCTTGTTTTGATAGGTAAGTAAGAGGGGAAGCTATATTTATGTTGTTCTCCATACAACAATGTGCACATGCACTTTTATGGCCTAGCTAGATCTATGTATGTTTGTGGTGTTGCACCAGTTTGTTGTGTTGCATATGTGTTTGTGTTTGGAGGTGTACCGGTATTTGAAATGCGATAGTTGCCAATATTTTCCCGGAATGTTGATTCATTTCCGTTTCGGTGAGAATTTTGGCATTAAGCATTCATTTTTGTCCTATTTTTAGGGAAAGTCATGGCAAAAAATTTCTTGGTTCTAAAATATCGTTTTGCTCTACCCCGCAGGGCGACCATGGTGCGCACGATGACCGAAGGCATCGTGAATAGGTTTTTGAGGTCCGCGAAGGCCGAGATGCTTCAAAAGAACGAGACGGAGATAAGATGTCCGTGTCGAAGATGCAAGCTGAAGAGCCTTATTGCGGACCCGGATTCCGGGCAGGTGCGGGACCACCTGCTCTTGCGTGGTTTCATGGATGGCTATCGGTGGCAAGGTGATGAAGATGACTACGAAGTCGTCCATGGGGGCCGGGCAAGAAATGAGGAAGGGCAGCAAGACAACCACCGCGGCTCGGGCGGGCGAGAAGACGAATAATCCCCAGGAGATGATCACGACGGTGATGCTGTACACAGTCATCATGTAGAAGATGCAGGACATGATGATGAGGAAGATGCCGGAGCAGACGACGGGCATAATCATGAAGATGATGATGCCGGCGGAGCAGACGACGCTGAACCATCGATGGGCTGGGTGCAGGACACTCATATTCAAGAGCTGCTTCTCAAGCAGACCGATAACGCAAGAGCTGCCGCCCGAGAGAAAGCCAAGATGGATCAACTTGAGTTAGACGCGGTTACTCCATTGTATGAAGAATGCAGGCCCGAGGATACCCGCCTGAAAGTAACGCTCATGGCTCTGGAGATGAAGGTAAAACACAAAATGACCGACACATGCTTCGACGAGAACATGTCATTCTGGCACGAACGTCTTCCCAAGGGGAACAAGTGCCCCACCAGTTTGGAGGAGGCGAAGAAAATCGTGTGTCCTCTGGATTTACCGCACGTGAAATACCATGTGTGCATGAACAATTGCATCATTTATCGGGACGAGCACGCGGAGTCTACCATATGTCCGGTGTGCGGCGTCACTCGATACAAGAAGAGGAAGAAAGCTCCTCGAAAAGTGGTGTGGTACTTTCCGATCACTCCTCGTCTGCAGCGGTATTTCGTGGACCCTAAGGTAGCAAAGCTCCTGCGTTGGCACGCGGATAGGGAGGAGAAGAAGCGAGAAGATGACGCAAATGATCCGGAGATAGATAAAAAAGACAAGATGCTGAGTCACCCTAAGGATGCGAGCCAGTGGCAAGCGTTGAACTTCGAAGACCTAGAATTTGGGAACGATCCAAGGAACATCGTGCTGGGCGCGAGCACCGATGGATTCAACCCGTTTGGCAGCCAGAGAAGCACACATAGCACCTGGCCTGTGTTTGTGTGGATGTACAACCTTCCCCCCTGGTTGTGCATGAAGAGGAAGTACATTCACATGAGTATGCTAATTGAAGGACTGAAACAACCAGGGAACGACATCAATCTGTATCCGGGGCTGCTGAAAGAGGAGCTAGACACGCTGTGGAAAACGCCAGCCAATACGTGGGACGCCGCAAAGAAAGAATATTTCCCTATGAGAGCCGCGCTGCTCACGACGGTGCACGACTATCTCGGTTACGGATATGTCGCGGGGCAGGTGGTCCACGGATTTTCTGGATGCGTCAGGTGCATGGATGACACAACATATCGCCAGCTAGATAGAGATCCCGGGTCTTCGAAAACCGTGTTCATGGGACATCGAAGGTGGCTTCGCGATGATGACCTGTGGAGAAAACGCAAGGATCTGTTCGATGGTGAAACCGAACCCCGAGGACGCCCGCGTACGAGGAGCGGCGAGGAAATAGACGAGCTGTTGAAAAATTGGAAAGATTGCCCATAGCCGGGAAAGAAGCAAAAGGCGCCAGAGCCGGGAAAGAAGCGATAGGCGCCAGAGCCGCTGCTGAAGGTATGGAAAACGAGGTCTATTTTCTGGGACTTGTCGTACTGGAAGATCCACCGTGTGCCTCACAGCCTTGATGTAATGCATATCACGAAGAACGTGTGCGAGAGTCTCCTTGGTACCCTGCTCAACATGCCAGAGAGGACCAAAGATGGGCCGAAAGCAAGGGCAGACTTGAAATCAATGGGCATCAGGCAGGAGCTTCACGCTATATATGATGATCATGATGATGATGATGATGATGAGGCGAAGCAGGACACGGAAAGTCGCCGCAAAGGCAAAAAGGCCAAGAAGACCGGAAATGACTACCCTCCAACTTTTTACATTTACAAGCTGCATCATCCAGTCTTGCTCCTGTAAACAAACAAGTCACGTGATATATAAAATCCACAGGCTTAGCATCCACGCCTTGTGCATCCAACTTTTTTGCATCCAACTCCTCACTATCCTTACCTTCCAAGTCATTGGGATCCTTAGCATCCATGTTTTTTGCATGCAAGTCCACACCATCCTTGCCTTCCAAGTCATTGGGTTCCTCAACATCCAAGTTTTTTTTGCATGCAAGTCCTCAGCATCCTTACCTTCCAAGTCATTGGGATCCTCAGCATCTAAGTTTTTGCATGCAAGTCCTCAGCATCCTTACCTTCCTTACCTTGCAGTTCTGTAGCATCCCTGCCATATGGGACTTTATCATATGGGACTTTGCGCAAAACTCCAAACACGACCAAACCATCACAAGCTACCCGGTATGTGACCTGCCAATTTGTTCCTTCGACAATCGGACGCTTTACCGTGGAAACATCATAGTTGTATAAATATAAGAGGCAGCAATCTCCAGAGGGTGTGCATTCAGCTTAGTGAAGGGTATCGTATGTGTCGCTACTGCGTCTAATGCTGCTTCATTCTTATGCATTATGGATACACAGTGCTCAACATGCTGCAACAAATCAACAAGCTGCATCTTCCTGTTCAGGTGCACATGAAGCCTTGAGTTGAGAGACTCACTCCTCTGATTAATCATCATGCCTAGGAAATATCTACCCTTTGTGTACACAGTAGCCCATTTGTGTCGCAGCTCGTACATCCTGTTAACCCAGGACGACCTCTTCCCCGTTGGTTTTATTTTGAACGGAACCTTATAAGCCTCCCATCTTTTCTCAAACTCATCAACATCCCAACGACGCTAAATGAATTCCCTAATTTCCTTAAGCTTTTTCTTGCGGAGGTGCATCACCATATTCTCCTCGATATGCCACGTGCACAAACAATGATCTGTTCCAGTCCAGACAGTAGCTATTGCTTTAGCCATTGCATCATCCCCATCGGTGATTGCTGAAATGGGTGCCGTCTGGGGCATTGCCTCCAAAAATACATGAAGAAGCCATTGGTATGATGCAACTGTCTCGTCTGACACTAGACCGACCCCAAACAAAACTGTGTTGTGGTGATGGTTCAGACCAACAAATGGAACAAACGGAAGCATGTACTTGTTAGACCGATATGTATTGTCGAACACCACGATAGCACCAAAGGCAACAAAGTCAATCCGGGATTGTGAATCAGCCTAGAATACGTTCCTCAAATGGCCTTCGCCGTCTTTTGTGTATTTGAAAAAGAATTTCGGGTCTGCTTTTTTCTGTGCAATCATATAGGTGAGCAAATATCTAGCATCACTGCCTTTTATCTTGTGCTTCTTCTGGATTGAAACATGATTGTATAGGTCTTGATCTATAAATCCAAGCTTGTCGGGACCTCCGGCATTCTTCTCCATTACATTCATAATCTGATGTGTTCGAAGTCCACCGACAGCATACTCGATGACATCGGCCTTTTGTGCATCATTCATTCTACGATGAGCCGATAAGTAGGGAGTCAGGTCAGCAGGGTCAAACAGATGGTTATGCTTGTCCACAAAATTCTTGACGAACCAGAGGCCACTGCTATCTTGTAGCTCAACCTGAAAAAGAGCGGGACACCCACGCCGAGAAAGACCCCTCGGTGTTCTTTTTCTTCCAGCTCAGTTAAAGTGCTTAAGGGCCCGCCATACTTGTTTGCAGCACTTGTATGTCCTTCTGTATGCATTTTGTTTTGGACCCGGACCCCTGTACTTCAGATCATCCTTTCTAACACCAAACACTTTTTTTTCTCGCATAGCCTATGTAGAACATGTAGGCTTCTTCCTCAGTCCTGAAAGTCTTGTTCACAATCTCTAAGTATTCCATTTACTCATTCAGATCTGAACCAGCCATGCCTTTATTATCAATTCCTTTACCTTGCGTGTGTACATCATCCATGTCTATGCCATCCTTGTCTGCATTGTCATTATCATTATCATCCGTTCACATACCATCCATTCCTTTGCCTTCGTTTCGTCTATCACCCATGTCCCTGTTATCCTTGCCTGTATCACCCAAGTTTTCGCCATCGTTGCCTTTATCATCCATGTCGTTATGCTGTCAACGAAAACAGATAGTCAATGTTACGGATGGATAGCATACATAATAATTATGCACTACTCTGCTTAAATAATGGATTTAATTTTTCATATCGAATTCATGTACCAAACTTAGTCCTTCAAAAGCTGTAAGTAAGTATAAAATATGCCCTTACTAAATCCAGAAATATTTAATTGATTGTACTTGATGTAACTGATGATCTCCTAACTAAATCCAAAGTGACTCCATTCAAAATTGTCCACTAAGTAAATCCAAAATTATCACCTAACTAAATCCAAATTATCTCCTAACTAAATCCAAAATAACTCCAAACTCCATACAAAAATAATTATCTCCTAACTAAATCCAAAATATCTCAAAACTCAATTCAAAAGCAGCTCCTAACTAAATCCAAAATAACTTTCTTTGAATCCAAATCTGCTGACAACTTTCTCATACCACACAACCCTAACTAAGTCCTTCAATATGTCCTAACTAAATCCGACTTACACTTCCTTTGAATCAAAATCTTGTCACAACTTTCTGAAACCATAAACCCTAACTAACTACATCAATATGTCCTAGCTAAATCCAATTTACACTCCCTTTCAGTCGAAATCTCGTCACAACTTTCTGAAACCATAAACCCTAAACCTCACATGCATATCCTAAACCCTAAGCAAATCCAACCCCTATTGGTACTATATGCATAAGGGGCCAGAAAAGATTTGAGATGGCTAGGCACTTACAACGAAGATCCAGTGTGAAAAAGTTGATGCATGATCTGGCGCCGCGACCCGAGTGGGGTGACTTGCAATGGAGGGGGGAGGGGGGAGTAGGAGCGGGAGGAAGGAGTGAAACGTCGAGTGCGATCAGCGGCGATCGAGGGAGCCGGGGGCGATCGGCGGCGATCGAAGATGCCGGAGGCGATCGGCGGCGATCGAAGGCGCCGAGGTTAGGGTTCGAGAGGAGGAGAGAGGACGAACCGCTCGAACCGAAATTCAAAAGAGTACACATGATTGGACCTCTATAATGAAGTGTTTTATTAATGCAATTAATTTAATCGAAAAATTTAGGATGGAAATACCCCTGGACTTAATTGGGTTGATTAAAGGTACAAAAAATTCAGATCGAAAATACCCTTGGGCTCAAAAAAGCCCAGTTATTGTCATCCGTTAGATCGCCCATATAATACACGTGCTCTGATGTATTATAATGCACCGTAAAATCATTCATTAGCAAAATAAGAGTACCAACCATGCCGCTCTGGCATCAATAGAGGACAACTTTTTTAAAGCAAATAACACAAATGAGATGTGCATTATTGGTAGGGCAGTAGGTGGCCTCAATGATTTTGTTGTTGGTCACACACACACACACACATTAATATTATTATCGGTAGTACAGTATATGACCCGTGGACTGAAGGAGCTGCTGGTGAGAGCAACTCCAACGCAGTCCCACCAAAACACCTCCAAGATCGGAAGAAAAAAAATTCAGTGGAATCTGTAGATCGGTCCACTAGCTCACCGAATATGCTCTCATTTTGCAAAATTGTCGGAATTTTGGCTGGAATCGAAGAAAAAGGGATCGATAGTTCCAATAGTGGTTCGTTTTTTTGCTAAACTTGTTGAAAAGGGTCATGTTTGTCGATTTTTTTGGCAGAATCTGTGGGCAGCAACTAGTAAGATTTGACGGTCTCCTCATGTACGTTGCGTCAATCATATATACTCTACTCCAGTGGGCAAGTTGGAAGTTGTGTGATGAGAACAAGACTCTGCCTGCTGTTTCTCACACACTTTTGATAAAGAAGTACTGATATAGTATATTTTATGGATATTACGAGTAGGGGAAAGTTGTATGTATGCGTGGTGTGCATGTACCCGACGACCACGACTCAATCAAGTCATCGGTCGGTACGACCAAGCCCGTCAATTAATCCGTGTCCCGGACAAACTAGCAGGTAGGAGTGGTATTTATATATTACTCTGTTGCGTGTCTGTGATGAGCATCTATGCATAAGCAAACAACATACTCCCTCCGTTCGACGAAGAGTGTATATTTAGTTTTAAAATTTGACCTGTGAGGGCAGATCGCAGCATCGTGATCCAATCGGACGGCTCACGTGTGGCTTGAAAAACACACGATCCATGTACTTGGAGCTGATTCGTGCAGATACTACGGGACATAGTTTGGTCTTGCATACATTAGATTAGGAGTGGTATTATAGATGCTCATCACAGACATAGTTTGGTCTTGCATACTGGGTGCTACTCGTGATAAGTGGAGCCGCCCACATGGCCAATGACCAGTCAAAGTGCTAGCTTAGCATGCATGTATATTAAGGTGACACCGTGCCATGAAGTTTGACAGAAGGCATACACCAATACCCATGGAGACCTCCCCTTTGATAAAGCTCACCCTCCTACTAGCAGCCAGCTGGTTTTCCTCGGCCATGGCTGGGCCATCTTTGGAGGAACAGGCAGGAGCTCTTCTTGCCTGGAAAGCCGCACTAGAAAGCCAACCAGCCCAACTCCAACTGCAATCCTGGGAAAACACCTCATGGCCGTGTAGCTGGCATGGCATCAGCTGCAGCAGCAAGCATCAACAACAACCAAGGCTCCAGCCGGTGATCACCGGGATCTCTCTGCGAGGCTTGGGGCTCAGAGGGGAGCTCCACACCCTCAACTTCTCGGCGTTGGCAACCCTGACCAGTATCCAACTCGCGCAAAATCAGATAAGGGGCTCCTTACCACCTTCTTTAGCATCATCCTTGCCAAACCTCCGGCATCTAATGCTCCAGGCAAATCAGCTCTCCGGTGAAATACCAAGGCATATCAAACACCTAGAGGGTCTTGTGGCGCTGGATTTGTCAAACAATCACTTGTTTGGTCCCATTCCCAGCGAACTAGGCTACCTAAGGAAGCTGCGTACATTAGACTTTTCCAACAACAACCTCACGGGCCCTATCCCAAGAAATTTAGGGAATTTAACCATGCTCACTAACTTGTCCCTGGCTGATAACCAAATATCGGGGTATCTTCCTCCAGAACTAGGTTACCTCGTGAATTTACGATGGTTAGTTCTTAGTCAAAACAAACTGATGGGTTCTATCCCGGCTACCTTGGGGAGATTGGTTAATCTCACTGTCTTGTACCTATATTATAACCAATTTTCTGGACATATCCCTCGAGAACTAGGTTACCTCGTGAACTTAGAAGAGTTAGATTTTACCGGCAACAACCTCACAGGCCCAATCCCAAGAAATTTAGGGAATTTAACCAAACTCAATAACTTGTTTCTTAGTGATAACCAATTGTCTGGATATCTTCCTCCAGAACTAGGTTACCTGGTGAATTTAGGAGGGCTGCATCTTTGGCAAAACAAACTCATGGGTTCTATCCCCGCTACCTTTGGGAGTTTGCTTAATCTCACCAGCTTGTACCTAAGGTATAACCAACTCTCTGGGCACATTCCTCGAGAACTAGGTTACCTCGTGAAGTTATTTGAGCTAGAACTTCAACACAACAAACTCATGGGTTTCGTTCCTGATATATTTGGAAATTTGACCAAGCTCAGTTACTTGTACCTGGGCGACAACCAACTTTCCGGACATGTTCCTCGAGAACTTGGGTACCTAGGGAATATGAGAAAGTTAGATCTTAGGAACAACAAACTCATTGGTTCTATCCCTTCTACCTTTGGGAGTTTGGTTAATCTCACTAGCTTGGTCCTATGGAACAACCAACTCTTTGGACGTATTCCTCCAGAATTAGGTTATCTCGTGAACTTAGAAGAGTTAGGACTTAGCAACAACAAACTCGTGGGTTCCCTCCCTGATATGTTTGGAAATTTGACCAAGCTCGCTCTCTTGCACCTGGATGGTAATAAATTTTCCGGACATGTTCCTCGAGAAATTGGTACCTTAATGGATCTCCAATATCTACAGTTGAATGGTAACAATTTCTCCGGTCCCTTGCCACCTGACTTGTGTGCTGGAGGCAAGCTCGAGAGATTGACTGCATTTGATAATAACCTGAATGGACCTTTGCCGTCAAGTCTGGTACATTGCTTAAGCCTCGTTAGAGTTCGTCTTGAAAGGAATCAAATAGAAGGAGATATCTCTGAGTTGGGAATTCATCCCAATATGGTGTATATGGATATGAGCTCGAATAAACTATATGGGCAGTTACCTAACCATTGGAGGGAGTGGCGTAATCTTACCAAGCTGAACATCTCAAACAACAACATCATGGGTAATATACCCACAAGTATGGGACAGCTGTCTCAGTTAAAGGTGCTCGATCTTTCATCAAACAAACTTGAAGGGGAGCTTCCAAGTAAACTGGGCAATGTAAAAAGTCTGTTCCATTTGAGCCTCGCTGATAATTTGCTCTATGGTAGCATTCCACAAGAAATTGGAGCATTGTACAATCTAGAGATCCTAGATTTGTCATCAAATAACCTAAGTGGTTCGATAAAAGGTTCAATTGAACATTGTCTCAAGCTTCGCTTTTTGAAGTTGAGTCATAATAACTTTGAAGGAAACATCCCTACCGAGCTAGGCGTGGTGTCAAGCTTACAAGGACTGTTAGATTTAAGTGACAATTCATTTGTCGGGGCGATACCAAGCCAACTTAGTGGCCTGAGCATGCTAGATACTTTGAATCTTTCACGCAATGAATTGAGTGGCTCAATTCCATCATCATTTGGGAGCATGGAAAGTTTAACATCCATTGATGTATCCTATAATGAATTGGAAGGACCGGTCCCAGAGAGTAGGCTTTTCCTGAGAGCTCCACTCCAGTGTTTCATGCATAATAAGATGTTATGTGGTGTAGTGAAAGGACTGCCCCACTGTAGTAGTGCAACTCAGAGCGAAGGACAACGGACACCTTATGGAAAAATTGTACTAGCCACAGTCCCTATTTTGATATCTCTTGTTCTTGTCGTAGCTATACTTAAATTCCGGCATCAAAGGAGGAAATCAAAGGCAACTTCCACTGATAATGTAACACAATTAGCAAGCATGTTCTCTGTTTGGAGCTTTGATGGGACAAATGTGTTCAAGCAAATTGCTGAGGCAACTGACAATTTTAGCGAGGTACATTGCATTGGAACCGGGGGATATGGGTCTGTGTACAAAGCTAGACTTGCAACATGTGAAATATTTGCAGTGAAGAAGATACGCATAATAGAAGATGAGTATGGCGTCAATGAGTCAATGTTCAATCGCGAGATCGGGGCATTGGTGCAGATTCGACATCGAAACATCGTAAAACTATTTGGGTATTGTTCCTCAAGCGAAGGCAGATTTCTTATCTATGAATACATGGAGAGAGGAAACTTGGCGGAAACACTTAGAGCCAGCAAAAGGGCAATTGAATTGGACTGGAAAAGGCGGGTAAATATTGTGTTGGACGTGGTTCATGCTTTGGCATACATGCATCATGATTGTCCATCACCAATAGTTCACCGAGATATAACAAGCAACAACATTTTGCTTGATGTGGAATTTAGAGCGTGCATCTCTGATTTTGGTACGGCGAAAATCCTCAATGTTAGTGGCCCGAATATCACAAGGCTTGCTGGTACAAAAGGCTATCTTGCTCCAGGTAAAAATAAAATAGATCCTTTTCTGTATTATTTTCTAGACTTACATATGTGTCATATATCTTGCTTTTGCACATGTCATGTGTGATGTATCCATGTGAACAATGAAAATTAATTGCAACATTAATTAACTGACCTATATTTATTGCAGAGCTAGCGTACACAGAGAATGTGACGGAGAAATGTGATGTATATAGCTTCGGAGTGCTCGTTATTGAGCTTTTTTTGGGATCCCATCCAGGCGATTTGCTCTCATCTATCTACTTGACAACCAATAAGAATGATCTGTATCTGAAGGATCTGCTGGACTCCAGGCTCGAGCTTCCGGGCGCTGAAACTGCTAGAGAAATATACAACGTGCTCAGCGTTGCAGTTCGGTGCCTAGAGCCTAACCCATCACACAGACCAACAACACGGCGTGCTAGTGATGAGCTATCTTCTCGGAACCAAACATGTGAAGGTCATCATGTTGATTATCTACACGCCAACCTCACCATTCCTACCTAGTAGTGCCTATGGCTACGGATGATGAATTGATATTGTATTGTGTCTAGTTTCTTCTATGCTACCTACAATACTTGCTTAAAATTTGTTTAACTGGTAAGAAAAGCAGAGTTCCGGTATTACAAGACTACTAGTAAACTTGTATCAATGGATATCATACTACTCGCGCTTCTTTTGTTAAACGATAAGGCTTAGAGTTATTATTCGATTATAATAATCGGTGTGATGTAAACTGATCTTGTTTATCCCCTTTTGTAGATCTATTGTAACAATCGTTGTTGTAATTCTTGACCATTCGGCCCCTATATTAGCACGAAGGCATGCCGAAGTAAAGGCATTGTTTCAATCAACCTACCTAGTCTTCTTATACGGTATCAGAGCTAGACCTCGCCGACACATCCATGACTGGCTCCTCCTCCATCGCCGCCCTCGGCAACTTCTCCTTCACCCATGCTATCACCGAGAAACCGACAAAGGGGAACCACATCTTGTGGAAGGCCTTCATCGACTCCAAGCCAGAGGCTGGGGGCAACTCGTTGTATGACTCCTGACGCGGCTAGCCTACCAGCTGCAAGGATGGTGGCCCAGAAAATCAACAATCGGACAACGATCTCACTGTCGCCTCTTGTACTCTAGTGGCCGGTGTGGGTAAGCTAGCCTATCAGCTGCACGATCCCCTGCGATCAGTTGGAAGCCATCGAGCAAATAGCATCCTGCAGACAGGGCCGGTCCAGAGGGGGGCAGGAGGGGCGACCGCCTCGGGCCCCCACAATCGAGGGGCCCCTCCCACCAGGTACGTACGTGTACCCTGTAGTGTATGCACGCAGTGCAGCCGAGCGCACGATTCTAACCAAAAAAATGCAACCGAGCGCACGTAGTGCTTTCATTCGTCTCCGATCGTTGAATGCCCAAGGTAGTTGGGCCTGTACTGGATCGCTCCACCTAGCCCAAGTAGTAATAGCTACGTTGATGTATCTGGAGCGTCTAATCCCCTTTTAAAAAGCTGGACCGTCGGTCAGGATCGGGGGCTAGGAGCCAGGGCACATTCCACTAGCACGCACTGCCCTTTTTGCCTAGCGATGAGATCGCCACAGTTAACCTAACCCTTGCTCGAGGAGGAGACCCAAAGATACATGGCTGTGCGTCGGAGCCGGCGGAGCACCGGCATGTAGTTTGTGGATCTGAGCGTTGTCTGCCAGGTCAATTTCTTTCGTTGTACGTATCACCGACAAATATGCTTCTACAGTTTGGGAACATGGATTTTATGGTGTAGATCTCAAATAGATTAAGAACAGGATGATGTTCTGGATGCAAATGGTGACGAGTAGTTTTCGGTTGAATTGTAGGATGGCACAATAAATTTGCACAACTAGTAGGATCAACTTTGCACGGTTGCAGATTTGATTTCTAGTCTATTCGCACAAAAGAAAAAGATTTGATTTCTAGTCTATGAAGAATATTTTGCATATCATTTACTCCCTCCGTCCCATAATGTATCAAAAAGCGTCTTACATTATGGGACGGAGGGAGTATTTATTTGCTCCTCTAATCTTAATTTCTTGGACACTGATATTTATAGAATAATAATCTTACCATTAAGCAGTCCAAGAACAACTATTCTTTTTGATCAAATTTCTTTAAGCACAGCCATTGTCTTCGATCCTTCGGTACCTTAAACCACGTTCTAGTTAGCTTGACAATTAACATGTCTTCGTATTTCCAAGGATCTTATGATAACGATCTTCATATATTATAAGATCACAATGACGCAAATATCAAGTGTTCACCAAAAACATTATATATATAGGGATACTTATAAGATCACAACCACGTGTATTGATTATTATTAAGGACCCCAAAATTTAGTTTCGCCCCGGGCCGCTAAAATCTCAGGACCGGCCCTGCCTGCAGACCGCGTTGCACTCCATGGTGACATCCAGCTTAAGTGCCCGGCGGGCGGCGTAACGTGGGGCTCTTTCACACCATCTGTCTCACGCACGGCTTTGTCTATGAAGAATTGATATTTTATGGATGTCACACACCACGAGTAGTGTGCTCTGCTGAAAGTTGGATGCTATCGTGGTGTGCATCTACCCGACGACGACTCAACCCAAGTCATCGACAGGTAGGAGTAGTAGTAGTACTAGTCGTCTGCGTTAGAAGGGAGAGAGAGATTTGTTGAAATCGTTATTGTATTTCTTGAGCCTCGTGGGCATATATGTAGTAGTACCAGGCAAGGTGGAGTAAATCCTACGCTATCCTATGTTTGTTGGGGAACGTAGCAGAATTCAAAAAAATTATATGCTTTCACCAAGATCCATCTAAGGAGACATCTAGCAACGAGCATATTAGAGTGCATCTACATACCCTTTTGTAGATCACGAGCGGAAGCTTTCGAAGAAGCGTGGATGACGTAGTCGTACTCTTCGCGTTCTTCGTCACCGATGATCTAGTGTCGAACGGACGGCACCTCCGCGTTCAACACACGTCCGGTACAGCAACGTCACCTCCTTCTTGATCCAGCAAGGGGGAGGAGAGGTCGTCGGAGATCCAGCAGCACGACGGCGTGGTGGTGGATGCAGTGGGAAATCCTGCAGGGCTTCGCCGGCGCCCTGCGTAAGGAGATGGAAGTGTGACGGGAGGGGGAGAGGCGCCAGAGGATTGGGTGCGGCTGCCCTCTCCCCCCCACATATATATAGGGGGCCAGGGGGTGCGCCAGCCCCTGCAGATCCAATCTGCAAGGGGGGCGGCGGCCTAGGGGGGAGACTTGCCCCCCAAGGCATAGGGGGCGCCTCCCTCCCCTAGGGTTTCAACCCTAGGCGCATGAGGGAGGGCCCAGTAGGGTGCGCCAGCCCACCAGGGGCTGGCCCCTTCCCCTTGCGGCCTAGGGGCCACACCGGGATGGGTGGCCCCACCCGGTGGACCCTCGGGACCCCTCCGATGGTCCCGGGACACTCCCCGTGACCCCTGGAGATCACCCGATGGCCGAAACTGGACTTCCTATATATCATTCTTTACCTCCGGACCATTCCGGAACTCCTCGTCTCGTCCGGGATCTCATCCGGGACTCCGAACAACTTTCGGGTTTCCATGTGCATGTATCTCTACGACCCTAGCGTCACCGAACCTTAAGTGTGTAGACCCTACGGGTTCGGGAGACACGTAGACATGACCGAGACGACTCTCCGGTCAATAACCAACAACGGGATCTGGATACCCATGTTGGTTCCCACGTGTTCCTCGATGATCTTCATCGGATGAACCACTGTGTCAAGGATTCACTCAATCCCGTAGTTATTCCCTTTGTCCATCGGTACGGTACTTGCCCGAGATTCGATCGTCGGTATTCCCGATACCTTGTTCAATCTCGTCATGGCAAGTCTCTTTACTCGATCCGTAATCCATCATCCCGTGACTAACTCCTTAGTCACCTTGAGCTCATTATGATGATGTCTTACCGAGTGGGCCCAGAGGTACCTCTCCGTCACACGGAGTGACAATATCCCAGTCTCGGTTCGTACCAACTCAACAGACACTTTCGGAGATACCCGATGCGTACCTTTATAGCCACCCAGTTACGTTGTGACGTTTGGCACACCCAAAGTATTCCTACGGCATCCGGGAGTTGTACAACCTCATGGTCTAAGGAATAAATACTTGACACCGAAAAGCTTATGCATTACGAACTATACGATCTCGTGTTATGCTCAAGATTGGGTCTTGTCCATCACATCATTCTCCTAATGATGTGATCCCGTTATCACTGACATCATATGTCCATGGTCAGGAAACCGTGACCATCTGTTGATCAACGAGCTGGTAACTAGAGGCCTACCAGGGACTCATTGTGGTCTATATATTCACACATGTATCGCTGTTTCCGTACAATACAATTCAAGCATGAATAACAGACGATTATCATGAACAAGGAAATATAATAATAATACTTTTATTATTGCCTCTAGGGCATATTTCCAACAGTCTCCCACTTGCACTAGAGTCAATAATCTAGTTACATTGTGATGAATCGAACACCCATAGAGTTCTGGTGTTGATCATGTTTTGCCCGTGGAAGAGGTTTAGTCAACGGGTCTGCAACATTCAGATCCGTATGCATTTTACAAATATCTATGTCTCCATCTTGAACATAATTCCGGATGGAGTTGAAACGGCGCTTGATGTGCTTGGTCTTCTTGTGAAACCTGGGCTCCTTGGTAATAGCAATAGCACCAGTGTTGTCACAGAAGAGAGTCATCAGGCTTGACGCGCTTGGAATGACTCCCAGGTCGGTGATGAACTCCTTCATCCAGACTCCTTCCTGCGCTGCTTCGCAAGCAGCTATGTACTCCGCTTCACATGTAGAATGCGCCACCACGCTCTGTTTGCAACTGCACCAGCTGACTGCTCCACCATTCAAAATATACACGTATCCGGTTTGTGACTTAGAGTCATCCAGATCTGTGTCGAAGCTAGCATCGACGTAACCCTTTACGACGAGCTCTTCATCACCTCCATAAACGAGAAACATATCCTTAGTCCTCTTCAGGTACTTTAGGATGTTCTTGACCGCTGTCCAGTGTTCCATACCGGGATCACTTTGGTACCTCCCTACCAAACTTATGGCAAGGTTCACATCAGGTCTGGTACACAGCATGGCATACATGATAGAACCTATGGCCGAGGCATAGGGTATGACACTCATCTTTTCTCTATCTTCTGCCGTGGTCGGCGACTGAGCCTTGATCAATCTCATACCTTGCAAAAACAGGCAAGAACCCCTTCTTGGACTGATCCATATTGAACTTCTTCAATATCTTGTCAAGGTATGTACTTTGTGAAAGACCAATGAGGCGTCTTGATCTATCTCTATAGATTTTGATGCCTAATATGTAAGCTGCTTCTCCAAGGTCCTTCATTGAAAAACTCTTATTCAAGTAGGCATTTACAGTTTCCAAGAATTCTATATCATTTCCCATCAGCAATATGTCATCCACATATAATATGAGAAATGCTACAGAGCTCCCACTCACTTTCTTGTAGATACAGGCTTCTCCATAAGTCTGTATAAAGCCAAACGCTTTGATCACATCATTAAAGCGAATATTCCAACTCCGAGATGCTTGCACCAGCCCGTAAATTGAGCGCTGGAGCTTGCATACCTTGTTAGCATTCTCTGGATCGACAAAACCTTCCGGCTGCATCATATACAACTCTTCCTTGAGGAAGCCATTAAGGAATGCCGTTTTGACGTCCATTTGCCATATCTCATAATCATAGAATGCGGCAATAGCTAACATGATTCTGACTGACTTCAGCATCGCTACGGGAGAGAAAGTCTCGTCGTAGTCAATCCCTTGAACTTGTCGATAACCCTTAGCGACAAGCCGAGCCTTATAGATGGTCACATTACCATCTGCGTTGTCTTCTTCTTAAATATCCATTTATTTTCTATGGCGTGCCTATCATCAGGCAAGTCCACCAAAGTCCATACTTTGTTTTCATACATGGATTCTATCTCAGATTTCATGGCTCCAAGCCATTTATTGGAATCCGGGCCCGCCATCGCTTCTTCATAGTTCGAAGGTTCACCGTTGTCTAACAACATGATTTACATGACAGGGTTGTCGTACCACTCTGGTGCAGAACGTGCCCTTGTGGACCTTCGAAGTTCAGTAGTAACTTGATTTTTTTTCTTCATGATCATCAGCATTAGCTTCCTCCCTTGTTGGTGCAGGCACCTCAGGAACAATTTCCTGCGCTGCGCTACTTTCCGGCCCAGGAGGGGTGACTGTCACCTCATCAAGTTCTACTTTCCTCCCACTCACTTCTTTCGAGAGAAACTCTTTCTCCAGAAAGGATCCATTCTTGGCAACAAAGACCTTGCCTTCGGATCTGTGGTAGAAGGTGTACCCAATCGTTTCCTTTGGGTATCCTATGAAGACGCATTTTTCCAATTTAGGTTCGAGCTTTTCAGGTTGAAGTTTCTTGACATAAGCATCGCAACCCCAAACTTTCAGAAATGACAGCTTCGGTTTCTTGCCAAACCAAAGTTCATATGGTGTCGTCTCAACGGATTTCGACGGAGCCCTATTTAAAGTGAATGCGGCAGTCTCTAAAGCATAACCCCAAAAAGATAGCGGTAAATCGGTAAGGGACATCATAGATCGCACCATGTCCAACAGAGTACGATTTCAACGTTCGGACACACCGTTACGCTGAGGTGTTCCGGGCGGTGTCAATTGTGAAACAATTCCACATTTCCTAAGGTGCGTGCCAAATTCATGACTCAAATATTCACCCCCACGATCCGATCGTAAAAACTTTATTTTCTTGTCTCGTTGATTCTCAACCTCATTCTGAAATTCCTTGAACTTTTCAAAAGTCTCAGACTTGTGCTTCATCAAGTAGATATACCCATATCTACTCAAGTCATCCGTGAGGGTGAGAACATAACGACAGCCTCTGCGAGCCTCAACACTCATTGGACCGCACACATCGGTATGTATGATTTCCAATAAGTTGGTTGCTCGCTCCATTGTTCCGGAGAACGGAGTCTTTGGTCATCTTTCCCATGAGGCATGGTTCGCACGTGTCAAATGATTCATAATCAAGAGACTCTAGAAGTCCATCAGCATGAAGCTTCTTCATACGTTTGACACCAATATGACCAAGGCGGCAATGCCACAAGTATGTGGGACTATCATTATCAACTTTACATCTTTTGGCATTCACACTATGAATATGTGTATCATCACGATCGAGATTCATCAAAAATAAACCATTGACCAGCGGGGCATGACCGTAAAACATATCTCTCAAATAAATAGAACAACCATTATTCTCGGATTTAAATGAGTAGCCATCTCGCATAAGACGAGATCCAGATACAATGTTCATGCTCAAAGCTGGTACTAAATAACAATTATTGAGGTTTAAAACTAATCCCGAGGGTAGATGTAGAGGCAGCGTGCCGACGGCGATCACATCGACCTTGGAACCATTCCCGACGCGCATCGTCACCTCGTCCTTCGCCAGTCTCCTCTTATTCCGCAACTCCTGCTTAGAGTTACAGATATGAGCAACTGCACCGGTATCGAATACCCAGGAGCTACTACGAGCACTGGTAAGGTACACATCAATAACATGTATATCACATATACCTTTGACGTTACCGGCCTTCTTGTCCGCTAAGTATTTGGGGCAATTCCGCTTCCAGTGACCCGTTCCCTTGCAATAAAAGCACTCTGTCTCAGGCTTGGGTCCATACTTTGGCTTCTTCCTGGCAACAGGTTTACCGGGCACGGCAACTCCCTTGCCGTCCTTCTTGAATTTCTTCTTACCCTTGCCCTTCTTGAACTTAGTGGTTTTATTGACCATCAACACTTGATGTTCTTTCTTGATATCCACCTCCGCTGATTTCAGCATCGAATACACCTCGGGAATGGACTTCTCCATCCCCTGCATATTGAAGTTCAACACGAAGCTCTTGTAGCTTGGTGGGAGCGACTGGAGGATTCTGTCAACGACCGCTTCGTCTGGGTGATTCATTCCCAACTGAGACAAGCGGTTGTGCAATCCAGAAATCTTGAGGATGTGCTCACTGACAGAACTGTTTTTCTCCATCTTACAGCTGTAGAATGCATCGGAGACGTCATATCTCTCGACTCGGGCATGAGCCTGGAAAACCATTTTCAGCTCTTGGAACATCTCAAATGCCCCGTGGTGCTCAAAACGCTTTTGGAGCCCCGATTCTAAGCTGTAAAGCATGCTGCACTAAATTAGGGAGTAATCATCACAACGCGACTGCAAGGCGTTCATAACATCTTGGTTTGCCGGGGCGGGAGCGTCACCTAGCGGTGAATCTAGGACATAAGTTTTCTTGGCAGCTATGAGGATGATCCTCGGGTTACGGACCCAGTCCGTGTAGTTGCTACCATCATCTTTAAGCTTGGATTTCTCTAAGAACGCGTTGAAGTTGAGGGTGACATGAGCGTGGGCCATTTGATCTACAAGAGATATTGTAAAGAATTTAGACTAAGTTCATGATAACTAAGTTCATCTTAATCAAATTTTAATGAACTCCCACTCAGATTGACATCTCTCTAGTCATCTAAGTGATACATGATCCGAATCGACTAGCCCATGTCCGATCATCACGTGAGACGGACTAGTCATCAACGGTGAACATCTTCATGTTGATCGTATCTTCTATACGACTCGTGTTCGACCTTTCGGTCTTCCGTGTTCCGAGGCCATGTCTGTACATGCTAGGCTCGTCAAGTGAACCCTAAGTGTATTGCGCGTGTAAATCTGGCTTACACCCGTTGTATGCGAACGTTAGAACCTATCACACCCGATCATCACGTGGTGCTTCGGAACAACGATCCTTAGCAACGGTGCATAGTTAGGGGGAACACAATTCTTGAAATTTTAGTGAGAGATCATCTTATTTACTACCGTCGTTCTAAGTAAACAAGATGCATAAACATGATAAACATCACATGCAATCAATTAAAGTGACATGATATGGCCAATATCATCTTGCTCCTTGGATCTCCATCTTCGGGGCACCATGATCATCTTTGTCACCGGCTCGACACCATGATCTCCATCATCATGATCTCCATCATCGTGTCTTGAAGAAGTCATCATGCCAACTATTACTTCTACTACTATGGCTAACGTTTAGCAATAAAGTAAAGTAATTACATGGCGTTATTCAGTGACACGCAGGTCATACAATAATTAAGACAACTCCTATGGCTCCTGCCGATTGTCAAGTTCATCGACATGCAAGTCGTGATTCCCTATTACAAGAACATGATCAATCTCATACATCACATATATCATTCATCACATCTTCTTGGCCATACCATATCACATAGCACATGCTGCAAGAACAAGTTAGACGACCTCTAATTGTTGTTGCAAATTTTTACGTGGCTTCTATAGGTTTTCTAGCAAGAACGTTTCTTACCTACGCCAAAACCACAACGTGATTTGTCAATTTCTATTTACCCTTCATAAGGACCCTGTTCATCGAATCCGATCCGACTAAAGTAGGAGAGACAGACACCCGCCAGCCACCTTATGCATCTAGTGCATGTCTATTGGTGGAACCAGTCTCACGTAAGCGTACGTGTAAGGTCGGTCCGGGCCGCTTCATCCCACAATACCGCCGAATCACTATTAGACTAGTAACGGTAAGAAAATTGAGCAAACTCAACGCCCACAACTGCTTTGTGCTCTACTCGTGCAAGATGCTACGCAAAAGACCTAGCTCAGATGCCACTGTTGGGGAACGTAGCAGAATTCAAAAAAATTCTACGCTTTCACCAAGATCCATCTAAGGAGACATCTAGCAACGAGCATATTAGAGTGCATCTACATACCCTTTTGTAGATCGCGAGCGGAAGCTTTCGAAGAAGCGTGGATGAAGTAGTCGTACTCTTCGCGTTCTTCGTCACCGATGATCTAGTGCCGAACGGACGGCACCTCCGTGTTCAATACACGTCCGGTACAGCAACGTCACCTCCTTGTTGATCCAGCAAGGAGGGAGGAGAGGTCGTCGGAGATCCAGCAGCACGACGGCGTGGTGGTGGATGCAGCGGGAAATCCTGCAGGGCTTCGCCGGCGCCGTGCGTAAGGAGATGGAGGTGTGACGGGAGGGGGAGAGGCGCCAGAGGATTGGGTGTAGCTGCTCTCTCCCCCCCCCCCACATATATATAGGGGGCCGGGGGGTGCGCCAGCCCCTGCAGATCCAATCTGCAAGGGGGGCGGCGGCCTAGGGGGGAGACTTGCCCCCCAAGGCATAGGGGGTGCCTCCCTCCCCTAGGGTTTCAACCCTAGGCGCATGAGGGAGGGCCCAGTAGGGTGCGCCAGCCCACCAGGGGCTAGCCCCTTCCTCTTGCGGCCTAGGGGCCCCACCGGGATGGGTGGCCCCACCCGGTGGACCCCCGGGACCCCTCCGGTGGTCCCGGGACACTCCCGGTGACCCCCGGAGATCACCCGATGGCCGAAACTGGACTTCCTATATATCATTCTTTACCTCCGGACCATTCCGGAACTCCTCGTCTCGTCCGGGATCTCATCCGGGACTCCGAACAACTTTCGGGTTTCCATGTGCATGTATCTCTACGACCCTAGCGTCACCGAACCTTAAGTGTGTGGACCCTACGGGTTCGGGAGACACGTAGACATGACCGAGACGACTCTCCGGTCAATAACCAACAGCGGGATATGGATACCCATGTTGGTTCCCACGTGTTCCTCGATGATCTTCATCGGATGAACCACTGTGTCAAGGATTCACTCAATCTCGTAGTTATTCCCTTTGTCCATCGGTACGGTACTTGCCCGAGATTCGATCGTCGGTATTCCCGATACCTTGTTCAATCTCGTCATGGCAAGTCTCTTTACTCGATCCGTAATCCATCATCCCGTGACTAACTCCTTAGTCACCTTGAGCTCATTATGATGATGTCTTACCGAGTGGGCCCAGAGGTACCTCTCCGTCACACGGAGTGACAATATCCCAGTCTCGGTTCGTACCAACTCAACAGACACTTTCGGAGATACCCGATGCGTACCTTTATAGCCACCCAGTTACGTTGTGATGTTTGGCACACCCAAAGTATTCCTACGGCATCCGGGAGTTGTACAACCTCATGGTCTAAGGAATAAATACTTGACACCGAAAAGCTTATGCATTACGAACTATACGATCTCGTGCTATGCTCAGGATTGGGTCTTGTCCATCACATCATTCTCCTAATGATGTGATCCAGTTATCACTGACATCCTATGTCCATGGTCAGGAAACCGTGACCATCTGTTGATCAACGAGCTGGTAACTAGAGGCCTACCAGGGACTCATTGTGGTCTATATATTCACACATGTATCGATGTTTCCGTACAATACAATTCAAGCATGAATAACAGACGATTATCATGAACAAGGAAATATAATAATAATACTTTTATTATTGCCTCTAGGGCATATTTCCAACAATGTTTCCATAATAACAATGATACTCAACACCCCCCATCACAATGGTAGCGACGCAGACGGTGAGACTGGAGAAGAATCCGAAGGCAAGCCGATAGACACCCCCCACAGTCGTAGCGGTCGATGCATTGCGGAGTCGTGGCTGGAGTGAAACCTGACGGGGTTGCTCAAGCAAGGCGGTAGCCCTTTGTGCCGTTTGTCGAGGTAGCCGAGAGCGTAGGTGGTGTAGCCGTAGTCGAGGTAGCCGTGCGAATAACACCGTGGTCGGTGTCGCGTCGGGGGTCGCCTGTGTCGAAGTAGTCGCTGTGGAGCCGCGGAAGAAGAGCAGCGGCGGCGGCGGCCTAAGGATGCGGCGGCGGCAGCCTAAGGATGCGGCGGCGGCTAAAGAAGGAGCGCGGTGGCAGTGCTCGAAGTAGGCGATAATGAACCCGACAGCGTGCTGCAGAGCGACGTGGACAGTGACGTTCCCGCGCCAAGGGAGGTGGCGCCGTGCATATCACATGGAAGTCAACACGCGTGGCCGGCGTTCGACCGTGGGCCACAGCGTTACGGCCCGAAGGGGCGACGCAATGGCGGGGGGCAGGTCGGGGCGACGGCAGAGAAAACCTCAGGGCGGTTGCATGGATCGCGTGCCATGCTCGCTACGGCCCGACGGGACGACCCAACGGCAGCGCGAGGGTCGGTGCAGCCTCGGGGACGACCTGGAGCGGACGGCCTCGGTGCGGCGGTTAACCGCGGGCCGCGGCACTACGGCCGAAGGGGCGACGCAGCGGCAGCGTGCGAGGTGGTGCAACCACGGGAACGGCCTCAGGGCAGCTGCGCCGTAGATCGGTGCAGCCATGGGAAGAACCACGGGGCAGCGGCGCTGCGGCACAACGGGGCGACGCAACAGCAGCCTGTTGCTCGATCAGCGGAGGGGTGCGCTGAACTCGGGGACAAGGCGCTGATGGCCGACATAGATCGACGAGCGGGCCGACGTGCGGACGACGGATGTGAGGGGCCACCTGTTGCACGAGGCTGTCGGTCGGGGCGACGGGCGGGCAGACGCGCGAACGACGGCTGTTAGGGGCCGGCTGTCGCGCGAGGCCGCCGGGTCGGTGAAGAGGCCGACCGATCGCGTCGGTGTCAGAGTAGAAGCGTACGGGGTTCGATGGCGGAGGCGGGTGACGCAAACCGATCAAGTACGGATCGGAAACCAAAAAAACGCCGATCAAAACGACCGGTAAGAGAGCGAAAAAAACCCGGAGCAAGGGCTCGGGGAAAATACTCTCTAGGGCAGCCGGTCAACACGACCGGCGGATGAACCCTAGGTACGGGCGGCGCGGCCCCCGGCGGCGGTCATGGAGACCGACTGGGGGGGGGCTAGGGTTTAGGATCAAGGTAAGGCTGATATCATGTTAGAAGGGAGAGAGGGATTTGATGGAATTGTTGTCGTATGCTTGAGGTCTCGTGGGCATACATACATATATATATATATATATATATATATATATATATATATATATATATACAGCCGGTCTATTCTCATAACATTATGAGAATAATATTCTCATAACAGTTCCGAACTGCATTGCAAAATTGCATTCGAAAGCTATGCGCACTGCTTCCTTCTTCTGCTGTGCACCACATAGAGGTGCAGCAGGAAACATTCATTTAGCATCGTTTCTGGCTAGTTTGTCTGATTTTTACTGGTTTATTCGTGCGTGCGCTGATTTAATATGTGGTTAAGCACTGAATTCTGCGAGAAAACGACGGAAATCCTTGGATTTGGCGGATCTGCGTCCGTTTGTCCGCTTTTCTCTGTTCTCTGTTCTCTGTTCTTCCCCGTGCGGATCGAAATTGCTGCGTTTTGTATGTAATATTCTGTTGTTTTCGGCAATTACGGGCTGCTTTTGATCTATCCGTATGAATTGGAGCGGTTTAAGTTGTTAATTTGGAAGAATTGTAAGTTTTTTGTCCATGTTTTTCGCGGCGCGACTGGCTCTGGTCGTTTCTCAAAGATGTTCTTTGAGTTTTTTTGCATTATATAGTTGTTAGAACTGCATTGCAGGCTGTGTTTTTCGTCTGTGAATCGTGGTCAAGAGCGGTGGACTGCAGTAATATGCAAATGCGCGTTGAATTTTTTGTAGTGCGGCGAACTGCATTAATATGCAATGCGAGCCTGTATGAACTGCATTACAGCCACGGGGGTGTCGGGGGACTAGTTTGATTAGTTTTTTTGCTTTGGTCAAGCGCGGTGGACTGCAGTAATATGCAATGCGGAATGCATTTTGTTATGTAACCGCACTGCTTTATTGTTCGTTTTTTTATGTTGTTTGTTTTACATATATATATACTGGTGGGTCAATTGGCTCCCCTCCCACCTTATCCCTGGCGGCTCCCATCTCATCTTATCCGTGGCGGCGCCACTCCTGCTCGATCTGTTTTTTCTCCCAACCAGATCTGTTTTTCGCCTGGCAATGGATTGCGCGTGCGGCTGCCTGGCAAGGGTGGAGCCGATGCTGGAGACATGTGTTTTTTCTGAAGGTTTGGTTCTGAACCAGAGGCAGCGGCACAGCGCTCTCTGTTCTATTCTATATTCTTCAGGTATTGGATTTCGGGCTCCATTCGTCCATCAGTTGACTGACGATGATGTCAGTGTTTCATGGGTATGTATTTCTCGGATATTCTTTTTTCATGTGTTGTTTGTAGTTAACGCTACCTGAATTTTTGTAGGAGTATTAGTTTTCTGAAGAAATTTTTTTCCTACCAAGTATAAGCGAACTGCTTTTCCCATAGTAGTTTTTTTATGAACATTGTAGGAGCAGCAGTAATGTTGTCTAGTCAATATTATTACGTGTTGACATCAATATTTTTTTATGAAAGATTGTAATCTTTTTCTTAGTTGTTCTTATTTTTTTCTGTTCTTGTTGTTTTCTTTGCAGAAATTCCCTTCTGGTCTAGTCAGGGTAACAGAAAGTTGTGTTAATTTGGTGTTGGTGAGCAAGAATGGATATCATGATGTTGATGTTATGTATTCTGTTGGCTCTGATGATTGTTTGGTTCTCAAAGATGGCTGGAAGGAATTTGTGGAGGAAGCTGGTCTTCAGGCAGGGGATGTTGTGATGGCTATGTTTTTTAGGCATGCAAAGTGTTTGGAAATCAAGTTAAATTTGCTTTAGATCAGTCTCTCTTGAGCAGCAGCAGCATGAGACATTTTTGTTGTAATAATCTGACATTTTTTGCGTGGCTTCTAGTGTATTTTCTTATGAGAATTCTGAGTATAAGTGAACTGCTTTTTTACATATAGTCTTTCATGTGCATCCTATCAGCAGCAGCAGTTGAAGAACATGCATTCTGGAAACCCCCACCGAGCTTTTTTTTTTTTACCCACACACGGAACTAGAGTTTTTTTAATAAAAGAGCACTGCATCAACCTTCTTTAACAGGAGCAGTTTTGTGAAAGAATTCTCTATGTGAACTGCTCTGATAGTTTTGTTTTTTATGTGTATCCTAGCTACATCAGCAGTTTTGAAGCAATATACATACTGAAAAACAGACTACGGAGAGCTGCATATATTTGATAGATAGAAACCACGGTTCTGTGGTTATAATTAACATAGTACATCATCAAGCAAACTAACGCAACATAAGCAAACATTGTCCCAAAGCAAACTAGAACGAAAGCAAACTAATCTACATACGCAGAGGGAAACTAAATCGAGCACTTGCGACAGGAATCCTTGGGTTTCAGCATCTGTCCTGCTTCACCAGTTCCACCCGTTGGAGTTGGAGGTGAAAGTTGATGCCCCCTTGCCCCACCCCCTCCTGGATGACCTCGGGCGCTTCCTTGTCTTCTCTGTTTCAGCGCGCGCGAGGCCTTTCTTCATGGTGCTGATTCGGTTCCATATCTCGAACGCAGCGTAGGCGTCCTTGGCAGCATACTCGACGTGCTTGGTGCTGAGAATGGAAGTCCACAGGCTGTGGTCGTGGTCTGTCATCTTCATTTTCATGTCTGCGTACTCGTCGTCGATGATGGCAGCAGCTACATCGCCCAGCGAGTCCAGTGGCTTCGTTCCATCAGGCACCCTCCAGTTCGTCTGGATGTCGACGAAGTTGGGGACGTGGAGGTTGCAGGCTGCGAGCTTCTGCTTGTCCTGCTCGATGGCGAAGCCAGCGAACTCGAACCTAAGGAAAGTGAACCGCAAGTTATACCTTTCGGAACTGCATACACGGGCATATAGAACTGCAACGCGTACTCGGCAGAGAGAATTGCTTACCTTGGGTCGCCGAGGAACCTGTCGAAGGTGTTGCATCTCTTGCCCAATGTACCACATACCTGGAAAAGAAGCACTGGGTGATACTTGCCGATGGATAGTTGAACCAGGGCCGCCCTGTCGTGGTCGGGTGTGTACTCCACGTCGATGCCGACGATCTTCTGGCGGCGCCGCTGGAGAACTGTCTTGAACTCTTCGACGTACGTCGCCATGGCGGCGACGTCGGTTGTGTAGATCACCTTCAGCTTCGTGTTCCCGTGCGCATGCACGGCGTCGTAGGTTCTGCTGAACCCCATTGCTGCAAAGAGGAGGTAGAGGAGGAGGAAGGCGCAGCGTCGTGTGTTTTTGTGCGGATGGCCTGTTCGATGGGGCGCGGGATTTAAATGGGAGCGGCAGCAACTTCTGCCGAGGACACGATCTCTTCTCCCAACCGTGTAGGCGATCGTGGGTTCGTGATGATCGTGGCGTTCGTGCGGCGTGCAACCGTCAGGATAGAGGAGGGGCGGGGCGCGGGCGCTTCGGGCGATAGTGGGCGCATTTATTTTAGGGCAGGCGAACCGAATCGTCCGCCGTAAGCGAACTGCATCGCTTCAGAAGCGGAATCGTTTCCCGTAAGCGAACTGCATCGCTTCAGAAGCGGAATCGTTTTTGTTTACATTTTTTTGCACTAAGCGCACTGCACTGTGTACTCGAAGGTTACTGCACTGCAAGCTTTTAAACGCACCACGCACGCACTGCATTGTATGTGAATCCTAGTCTGACTCTACATTTTTTTTCTTTTCTATCTGCTTTTCTGTATTGATTCACGTTCATGTCAGATTCTATACGAGCAAGAGAACTGCATTCTCAAAATGACATTCCGATGTCAGGTTTTTCATACAGAAGAGAACCGCATTCTGAGAGTGGAATTCTCATCTTATTTTCTTTTTTCATATAGAAGAGAACTGCATATTATTATACGATACGATATATATAATTGATGAAGTTAATATGTTTTTTTAAAATGCAAAACTGCATATGTGTTTGATCTACGTCCTTTTCCTGGTGCTTCTTCGCAGATTGTGCACTGCATTTGTTTCAACGATTGTTGCTGCTTCTGTCTTGATCTTGTTGTTCGCATTACCCCTCGTAACGGGACCGTGCGACCGCGATGCTTGCCTACGCGCTGGATTCTGCGTTCTGTCTCTCCCCCTCGTTTTTGATGATGGTTCTTCGATTTCTTCATCTGCTTCTTCTTCTTCCTCGTCTTCTTCTTCTTCTTCCTCATCTTCCTCCTCGGTTTCATCAGCTTTGATCGCTTCCTCACTCTCTTCTCTGTCGTCATCTTCTTCATCTTTTTCCTCTATTCTATTTGGACAAGTTCTCGCGTTATGCTTCTCTCTCTTGTTGCAGACGCTACATAGTCTTCTCTTTGGCGTATCATCTTGTTGGTCAGCTTGGTGATTTGTGGTGGCATTTTCAGCCTGGATTTGTTTCAGCCTCTCCTCACATGTTCTTGAGTTGTGTCCCGCAATCTTATTGCATGATTTACACATCCTTACCCCCAGTGGTCTTCCTTCGCTGTCCAGTTCTGGCTCATGCCTGCTATTTTTTCTAGGGCTTTTTTCATTTGCTGCAGCTTTTTTATTGGCTGACTTGCTCTCTTTCTTTCTCCCTTTTGTGTTTGAAACAGGCGGGGGAAGAATTGTGTCATCCATATTATGAACTGCACCATCAGCAGCATGTTCGTGCTCCTTTCCTTGTTCTTCACCCCGCGCATCCATTATCTTCTCTGCCTCTTCTTCTTCTTCATTTATTACGTTCACTTCTTGTATGAGTTTTCTCATCCCAGCTAAAGCTCTGTTGTACCCTCTATCCGATTTGACACCTCTGTTCGCCAGGTCCATTGCAGTTTCTGCAAGTAGTCTCCTACGGCAGAACATCGAACTCCCATCCGGAGCAGTTTGCTCATAGTCTCTGCGGTCAAAAGTTGGATTTTGGCGTGCGTTCCGTGTGTATCTCTTCAATATGTACTGTTCAGGTATCTTGTCCACCCGCAGCTGATCCAACATGCAAATGATGTGCACGCAGAACAGGCCTGCAGCAAAAGAAAATTTTTGGGTTACTCGTGCCAGCAAACTTCACATAAATAGGCAACATTTTTTATTTTTTTTGGTTTTGTGAACTGCATTATAAATAGGTCCTGTGTCTGCTGCTATAGTGAACCTCACTATATTTTTTTTTGTTTTTAATCTCTTTTTTTGCTACGAGCAATAAGTGAACTTCATATATGTTTTACGTGTGCTTATTTTTTTTGTTTTCCTGTCTCGCTTACCTGTGTGTGTCCACAGCTTGCATTCGCATTCGTAGATACCGTTCGTCACATCAGCAACCACCTGGAACTCGTGTCTTGCCCAATCAAAATCATCAGACCGGTTGTAGTGGCGCACCAAATATTTCGTTGGGTTGTCAGTGGACTGCTCTGATCTGAAGGCTATGCTGCGGTAGTGCGTTTGCTTGAAGTCAGCAAAGACCGCCCTGGTGTAAATCTTGGAGAGCTAAACCTCGAATCCAAACTGAGTAGTAGTCTTTATCTCCGTCTGTGAAACAAAGAAAACCAGTTAAGTAGTTGTATTTTTTGCAGCAAAAATCAAGAAAGCGAGTATTGTTTTTATTAATTGCTCATCCATCTCTAAAAAATTTGCTCTGTTTTATATACCTCGTTAGCTATGGTCTCCGCGTGCTCGACGCCCTTCCTTGTCTGGATGCACCTGTCCACCTGGGACGCAAAGATGTGCAGGTCGTGTCTTTCCTTGACAAAGTTCCTCTTCAAGATCCGGTTCATGCTTTCACTTCTCTGTGTCGACGTCATCCGTGCACAGAACACCTCCTTGTAGTAAGCCGATATCCATTCTTTTTTGTCTGCCCACAGCGCCTTCATAATCTCATCATTTTGCAGGTTATACTTTTCCATGAGCTCACGCCAAGCGCGTTCAAACTCTGATGGCATCAGTGGGTGGTTGAGAACGGAGGTCAGCTCATCCTTGAATTTCTCATAGGCTTTGTACAGCAAGGACATGTGATCCTTGTATTTTTTCAGTATATGCCAACGGCATAACTTGTGCAGCGTGCCTACGAGCGTACTTTTTATCGCTGCATCCATGGAGGGGCATTGATCTGCATGTTTTTGAAAAAAAACAAGCATCGAGTTATTGAGAGAACTGCATATCCTTTTTCTGCTTTTTTCCTTTTTTTTCATAGGATGTAACAAATGTACTACAAAACTTGGCAGTGAACTGCATTGTTATTTAAGTTCACTCTTTTTTTTCAGCATACCTGTGAGTATGCAGATTGGCCGCTTGTTGTTCATGCAACGCAAGAACGTCCGGAACACCCACTCGAAAGTCGGTATTGTTTCGTCTCTGATGAGAGCCATAGCGAATATTGTACTTTGGAGGTGGTGGTTGACTCCAACGAAGACGCCCAGAGGCATGTGGAACTTGTTTGTCTTGTAGGTAGTGTCAAATGTGACACAATCTCCAAAATCTTCGTACGATCCCCTGCAGCTGGCGTTCGCCCAGAATATGTTGCGCACACGGTTATCGACATCTTTGTCGTAATCATAGAAGAACTCCGGGTTTATTTGCTGCATCTTCTCAAAGAAAGCCAGGAGTTTCTTCAGATCGTCCTCTGTTTCCTCCCTCGCGAATTGTTGCTTCCTGCAGTTCGAATTAACAATATACTTTCAACATTATGGACTTACAGAAAATGCACAAAGCGGACTGCATGAAATAGACGATATATTGTTTTTTTGTTTTTAGTAAACGTACCTGTTCACCCAGTCACGGGTGGTGCGCCCCATAAAGTGCAGTCCTCCTGCCATCCTAGACAGGGTTGACATCATTTGTGTGTGCGTGAGGTTGTCACTCTGCATGTCCTTCACTAGTTTATCGAGCAACGGGTCATCCGTCTTATGCGAGTGCATGTGCAGAAGCATAGCCGGGCTGTCAATCATCCTGTGGTTGTGATTGAGCTCAATCTCTGCTATCACAAACACATCCTTTATTTTTTTCAATCTCATCCCCGCCTTGCAGCCAGTCCTCTTTGATGTTTTTTCTCGCTTTCTGTCATAATCACTGACAGTTTGTTTGCTTCTGCCTTCCTTTGAGCACACGATGTATCTGTTTGTTCTGTATCCGCCGTTTTTGCATGTGCCGAATCCTGCATGCCTCGCATACGTGTTGTAGAATTCTCGCGCCGCATCTTCTGATGTGAACTGCATACCTTTCACAGGCACAAGTTCTTGGAGCATGTTCTCATCCTGCACACAGACACAACATGGAATGTTTCTTTTTTTTGTTAATGAGAATGCACAAGCTGAAACTATGTGTAATAACTGAACTGCAGTAGTCAGGCAAGGATGCTTACGTGCGTGTACTGTTTTTCTTCTAACGGTGTTTGCAGCTGACCGATGTTTATTGGGCATGGAGGGGTGACAACAGACCTGTGTAATTGAGGATCGCGAGGAGGCAGGAGTGTGGAGAACTTTACTTTTTTCGTTGCTTGCGGCCCTCCTTGATTCTGTTTCCGATTCTTTTGTTGGGCAGTAGGCGGCCTTGGTGGAATTCCACTGTCCCTTTGTCGACGAATCGTTTGCACATGGACCTGCCGAACTTGTTGGGTTTCAACATCGGCTTCTGGAGGTGCTATATCATCCGTTCTGATCTGCTGACCAAATGTTTCAAAGACACGCGTGTACCTTGGCTGCATGACTGTTATGATTTGCTCTTCGTCATCATCCTCCTCCTCATCATTTTTCTGCGCGTGTTCCCCCATGAAGACCAGATCGTCGTCCTCCTCCTCGTCATCCTGCGGGTTTTTTGTTTCACTGCCTTCTCCATCTCGAATGATGTTTGGTTCACTGTTTTCATCTTTATCCTCTACATCTTCCTCCACGGAGTAGGCAGTTCTGTTTGTTGTGTTAAAGAATCCCCTAGGTAATTCAGGTGTTATCCATCCAGGCATCTCCCACTCTTCTCTTCCAATGCAGTTCAGGGGCTCGGGGTCGTAAATGATTCGAGGCATCTTCTGTTTTTGAGGCATAGTGAATTCCTGCAGGTTATTAAGCCAAAGCTTTTTTTTTATGCACGTCAACCATGAAATGAACTGCATCTTTCGTTCTATATATCATTATATTTTGCAAACGGTAAGAATTTGCACTTTCAATTTGTCATTCTACAGCAGGGGCACTGTTAGTTAACGTGAAGAAACAATGCACTTCAGCTCTAGGAACAGCGCTCTACTTTTTTAGTCAATGTGGACTGCAATTTTGATACATATAGCGTTTTTTATTTTTCGAAGTATCCTTTTCTGTTTTTCCACTTGGAGACACATGTGACTGCAGTCGACGCAATATGGGGGACTGCATGGGTATAAAAATGAAACTGCAAACTGGATGTGGGGGTTGGTATGTTGATTTTCTTACCTTATATGCAGTTCCCTCCTTCTGCAGATGCAGCTCTTGCTGCTGTTGTCGTGCAGTCCACCTCCGCTGCAGGAACTCGTGCGCTTTTTCCACCTTCGCCATTGTTGCGGGAGAAGGCTGGACGTGCACCATTGCAGTTCGCATCCACGACGAATGCAATGTAGTAGTCAACCTTGCAGTTCGCTTCCCCCTGTCATGCATGGCGGAGGCTGGTTGCTTCAGGGGCGGATCCTCCAGGTGTTGTTGGGGCGAAGGTGAGGTGCGGCGTCGCTTCCTAAACGCCGCCGCGGAAATTTCGTCCCCGACGGACTGCATCGCCGGCCGCTTTGGCGCGCGCTCCGCTCCCGCTACGAGGCGGGGGGAGGGGTGGAGGTGAGGTGCAGGACGCCGGCCGCCGGCCACCGTGCGCCCCCGCGCTAGGAGGCGGGGGGAGGGGTGGGGGAGGACGCCGGCCGCCGTCCGCCGTGCGCCCCCGCGCTAGGAGGCGGGGGAGGGGTGGGGGAGGACGCTGCCCGCCGGCCGCCGTGCGCTCCCGCGCTAGAAGGCGGGGGAGGGGTTGGGGAGGACGCTGGCCGCCGGCCGCCTGGGCGCTCCCGCGCTAGGAGGCGGGGAGGGGTGGGCGAGGACGCCGGCGTCGGGCGCTAGGAGGCGGGGAGTGGACGAGTTGGTTGTTAGGAGAATAAGCTTTTTGTTAGGACAATAATGTCTTAAGGGGTGTTATGAGAATAGACCCACCCTATATATATATTGAGGATGGGAGTACATACTCCCAGGAGTACAGAAAAGGTGGAATATATATAAAGAGTACAAGATCGTCTTAGAGTACAAAACAAGGTGGAATAAATTCTACGGTATCCTATGTTTCCATAATAACAATGGTACTCAACAGTCTGTGATGATTATCCATGTGTATGCAAACAACCAACAGTGGTAAATGCCGTGCTCTTTTCTTTCCATGTGACGGTGAATCACATGCACCGTGGCAGAGCCAGGATTTGGTGCAATGTCAGAACATGCGTCAAAATCAAAATCAATGTTGTGATCTTGTTGTACTTCTGTTCTTCCTATGTTCTGGACAGGATTTTGACGCAGGGTGGTTGCTATCTCAGGTATTGAACCCTCTTTTCTCTATTCGTTTTGCTTCTCGTTCCTCTGCCTCGATCTGAGATGGCTTGTGACCGCTAGGCATCATGCACGGCCGATGGTTGTTGGTGTCGTATGTGCCGTGCAGGCCATGCCCGACGGAGGTGCTCCGGTGGTGTAATGCCCAGGATGGAGTTATACCTCCTACGGGTCGAGGCCCGACTTAAAGGCATAAACCCATCCTAGAATGATCTCAAGTTTGGTAATCTTTGCACAACTCATGTAAAAAAGGGGGGAAAGTAAACTGAAAAATAGTTGGCTTACAATCGCCACGTCACAGAATAACAGTACAAGTCTCAAACATCATACAAAAGATCACTACAACCCTCTAAGGGCAAAATCCAAATGTCAAAGTACCAAACTCAGATAAATAAAACAACCACAGGCGGATCGAATCCTAGTAAGAGTCTCCACTACTGATCGTCCGGGTAGCGCACGTAGTAACGACTACGCTCCTCGTCGTACTCCCAATCCAGCTCGGTGCCATCACCTGGATAGCTCACGGCTGGACCTGCATCTGGTGTGAAGTAACTGTGAGCCACAGAGGACTCAGCAATCCCGTTCCCGGGTAACAGAACTATCAAAGCCTTTAGGTGAGGGAAAGGCTGAAGAAAGAAATGAGGTGGAGGAACAACAAGAGTCTGCAGCAGCAACTAGCACTAACTTACGCAAGAGAGAGCGAGAAGAGAAAGCAACGCGAGAAGTGATCACTAAGTGATCCTAGTTACAAGCTCACAAACATAACCCCTCCGTGTTCAACTCCCGAATCCCGATTCGGAAATTGACAATCACGGAACACACGCTGGTAGTGTATTAGCATCATTGTGTCAAGTTATCTACAACCGGAATTAACAAGCTCCCATCTGCCACATAACCGCGGGCACGGCTTTCGAAAGTTCAAACCCTGCAGGGGTGTTCCAACTTGACCCATTACAAGCCCACGATCCGCGGAGTCGCAACTCCAAAGTGGGAAGACCCGAGTATCCTCGGAATCCCGTGCTCAAGATATACCGAGCTAAGGTAAGGCTAATCCAGCAAATCCTCCCGGCGTGTCGTCACCCTGATAGTAGCCGCGCGTATCTAGGTCTCAGGACACGACCGGATGGGTGAAGCTACGGGTGGATACCAAATACCTCGAGTTGCCTCAAGGCGGCCCCGCAGGCTCCCCGTTTCGGACCAACACTCATGTGGAGCACTGGCCCGGGGTTGTTGATTAAGAAAGAGGGTTAATTACTCCCTTATGCATGTTTAGTTTGTTATTAGGCAAATAGTACCAATGTTGGGATTTGCTGGAAAAGACTTAGCACATAGCGGTTTATCGAGGGGGTCCCATACACCCCAACCGTGTTAGGAACGCATAATCAAGGAACATAACACCGGCTTATACGGATCCTAACGGCATGAGTGGAACAAAACACCAAGCAAAAGGCTTAGCCTTCCACCCTTGCCAATATATAGGTGATTTCAGTTAAAGCATTTATATAGTGTGATATAACCCAACCAAACTTCAACATGGAGCAAGCATCTTCACTTCACCTGCAACTAGCAACGCTATAAGAAGGGCTGAGCGAAGCGTACTTAGCCAAGCAACGGTTTGCATAGGTAGGGTGGTTAAACATGGCAATTGGTTACAAGTAGGAGGCTGACAAGAAGAACATGGGCATCGAGGCAAAACTAAAGATCGAGACTACTAGCAATAGACAAAGATAGTAATGTTATCGGGGTTCGGTCATCTTGCCTGAAGAGAAGAAGTTCGGATCAAAAGAAGGGTCCTCTTGCTCAAACTCGTTGGAAACCTCGTGATCAACCTCGTTGGAAAACTCGTGCTCAACCTCCGGGTCTAAACAAGACAAACACACCAGCACCAATCAACACAATGCAATGCGCACTCGAAAAACATGTATGCATGATGGATGCACTAGAGATGCACATGGAGCACGGAAAACATCACTCACGCAAAACACCTCAAAACAAGATAACAACCTGATATTATTAATCTACACAGAAAATCACCCAAGTTTGATATAAAGATCGCTGAAATCGGAGTTACGGGCTAAAAGTTATGCCCGAAACAAGATTTGAGCGAAAACTGCAAATTACAGCAACATAGCATCTTGGGAGCTCAAAATAATTAATCTACAGCACCCAAAAAGCATGGCAAAGGACTTGAACATAAACTAGATATAATGTACAGCAACTAGGTCCAAAGTGCACCCCAAACGGAGTCACGGATCATTAGCAATGACCTTGGACATATTGAACTTTGAAATAAAATTCTGGCAGCAGAATTTTATTGAAAGTTTGGAGCAAAAGATAAGCATGCTACAGCCACTCAAATGGACATGTGAGGACATGGATGGAAAGACAACAATATATACTTCATGGAACAATCAAAATCCACCCCAAAACTATCATGCTTTGTCCTACAACATCACACGAACATGGCATCGGAACGTTACAGATTTCAGACTTAGTGAAATTTCACTAAGTCCCAAAACAGCAACATCATCATAGCATCAAAAAGAGCATGTTTAAGACACCTCGAAACTAAACATGACAAAGGGTAAGCACCTCATCAAAATACATATGACGGTGATCCCGAAACACACAAGCATGCATCAATGTGGTGAACACACCGATTGCAACGAGCTCAACAACATGGCATTTCATAACAAGTAAAAACACAACATTTGAACATGGCATCTTGCAACGAAGATAACAAGGAAACGATACATCTACCATGCAACCTATCACACACAACACGTAGTTCGTGTCAAGACGAACACGTGGACATGTCATTTGCTTCGTTTGGACAAACGAGCTAGAAGATAACACATGTCAAAGGTGGCACAAAAATAACACATAGCAGCAGTTTATATCATCATACACTCTTGCAACAGCAAAACAAGGCCCTAGATGACATCTAACATGCATGACTACAACAGGTAAAACGTAGAGGGCATCTCCACAAACATCTGGACATATCACACGCTCAAAACGGAGCAACAGGTAAAAAGTTACAGCAGTGCAAAGTTTGCATCAGACAGGTAAAAACTGGGGCTTAGGGAAAGAGTCAACCTCCCCAGATCTGAAAAAAAACGGAGATGAACAGTAGCGGGCGGCTCGGATGAACAGTGCCGGCACGGATCTGGGCCCGATCCGGCGCAGCGGCGGCCCACCGCGGGAGGAGGCAAAGGGGCCCGGCGGGAGGCGGCAGCCCGCGGCGGCAGAGGCTGGGGGCGGGCCGCGGCCCAGGCCGGCGCGGTGAGCGGGCAAGGCGAGAGGCCGCGCGAGGGAACGAGGAGGCGGCCCGCGCGCTGGGGCTGGCGCGAGGCAGGGCGAGAGGAGGTGGGCCGGTCGCTGCCTGGCTGGCGCGGCCCGAGGAGCTGCTGACCGGCCAAGTGGTCCTCCTGGCTTCGGGCGTACGGGCCTCCGGGCGATGGCGACCCGGACCTGGCGCGGGCGATGCTGAGGCCGCTCGGTCGATCGAAAGAGCGATGACAGTGGCGGCGTTGACTTCGGTCGACGAAGCTACTCGCTGCGGCTGGCCCGATGCCTTCGAGGGACTCCCCTCGGGATCCAGATCTGAACTGCGGGAGGGATTTGGGGATCTGAGGAAAAAAGAAAAAAAAAGAAGGGGAGAGAGGAGGAAGAAGGAGGGATTGCCCCAAATAGACTAGGGGTCTATATGTAGCAGATTTAGACTAGGGTTAGGAGGAGTTTTAGGGCGCTAGGAGCCCTCCGATCTGGATCCAACGGATCCGATCGCGGGAATGAATTTAAAAGGACCAGACGGAGATAAAAGAAAGCAACGAGGGTGTTTTCCGGGACACGAAGTAAGGGCACTTCGGACCCACACGGACAACGGAGGGAAAAGTCAACGGAGTCCAAACAAGACGAGATTTGAGAGGCGGGTTGCACACAACGAAACAACAACACACAACACAACCTCGCGGCACACCGGTAACGAAAAACGCCCGAACAACAAAGTAGGCCTACGGGACGTCACGGACACGTGAGGAAGCTCCGGAACACGAAACGGACAACGGGAAGAAACGCCACGAACCGGATGCAACCCACAACACAGATGCAATGCAATGCACATGTCTACATGATATGAATGAATGCCACACACTCACACAACAAAACGACGAAAACCCGAAAGACAAAGAACCCGAAATGGAAATAGATGAAGCCGGAGATTTATTATAAGCCCAAAAGGGAAAGTATTACATCCGGGGCATTACAAACTCTCCTCTACTACAAAAAGATCTCGTCCCGAGATCTAGGACTGGAAAAAGGAAGGGTACTCGGAACGAAGATGATCTTCTCGTTCCCAGGTAGCTTCTCGGTCTGTGTGATGTGACCACTTGACTTTCAGAAACTTGATGGTCTTGTTGCGAGTCTTGCGTTCAGTTTCTTCGAGAATTGCAACTGGATGCTCTCGGTAGGAAAGGTCTTGTTGAAGATCAATCTCCTCAAACGGAATCATCCGCTCAGGTGCTTTGAAGCATTTGCGAAGCTGAGACACATGAAAGACATCATGAACATTTGCAAAGTTGGAAGGGAGCTCGAGCTGATAGGCTAGATCGCCTCTTTTGCCAAGAATTCTGAAAGGACCGACGTATCTAGGAGCAAGCTTTCCTTTGATACCGAACCTTTGGGTTCCTTTCATCGGAGACACTCGGAGATAGACATGATCACCGATGTCGAAAGCCAGATCACGATGCTTTCCGTCATAGTAACTCTTCTGACGCGACTGAGCGGCCTTGAGATTCTCACGTATGACTTTGCACATTTCTTCGGCTTCAGAGATCAAATCATTGCCAAGAAGTTGGCGTTCGCCTGTTTCAGACCAGTTGAGAGGGGTACGGCACTTCCTGCCATAGAGAATTTCAAACGGTGCTTTGCCTGCACTTGCTTGAAAGCTGTTGTTGTAAGAGAATTCTGCAAATGGAAGACAGTCCTCCCATTTCATGCCGAAGGAGATGACACAGGCTCTTAGCATATCTTCAAGGATCTGATTCACACGCTCGACTTGACCACTAGTCTGAGGGTGAAAGGCAGTGCTGAACCTGATCTTCGTGCCCATGGCGGACTGAAAGGAGTCCCAGAACTTTGATGTGAACAAGCTGCCACGGTCTGAGGATATCACTTGAGGAATGCCATGTAGGGACACAATTCTGGAAGTGTACAGCTCTGCAAGTTGAGCTGCATTGATTGATTCTTTGACTGGAAGAAAGTGAGCAACTTTGGTAAGCTTGTCAATCACCACAAAGATAGCATCATTGCCTCGCTTGGATTTAGGAAAGCCAGTGACGAAGTCCATTTCAATGTGGTCGAACTTCCACTCAGGAATAGGAAGAGGTTGGAGAAGACCGGCTGGACGTTGATGTTCTGCTTTCACTCTTCTGCATACATCACATTCATTCACGAATTGGGAAATTTCCCTTTTCATGCGTGTCCACCAGTAAGATTGCTTGAGATCTTGATACATCTTGGAACTGCCAGGATGAATGGAAAGGAGAGAGTCATGAGCTTCTTCCATTATGAGCTTCCTGAGATCACCTTTGGGAACAACGAGTCTGTCCTCGAAGAACAAGGTATCTCTCTCATCAACACGGAAGCACTTATATTTTGGAGTGCCCTTTGCAATGCCATGTTTCACCTTCTTCACCATGGTATCACTGAGCTGGGCCTCACGGACTTGATCTTCCAAGGTAGGAGCAATTTGGAGATTAGCAAGAAAACCCTGCGGAACAACCTGGAGGTTGAGCTTCCTGAAAGCTTCACAAAGCTCAGGCTGATGTGGCTTGATAAGAAGGCTGTTGCAATATGCCTTTCTGCTCAAAGCATCTGCAATCACATTCGCCTTGCCTGGAGTGTACTCAATGCTGGGGTTGTACTCTTGGATCATCTCGACCCAACGAGTCTGGCGGAGGTTCAGATGCGGCTGTGTGAAGATGTACTTCAAACTCTTGTGATCAGTGAAGATGTCGACCTTTCTGCCCAACAACAGATGTCTCCACGTAATCAGAGCATGTACCACAGCTGCTAGCTCGAGATCATGTGTGGGATAGTTCTTCTCAGCTGGCTTGAGCTGACGTGAAGTGTATGCCACAATTCTCTTCTCTTGCATAAGCACACCACCAAGGCCTTGAAGAGAAGCGTCACAGAACACTTCATAGGGCTTGGATTCATCTGGAGGAATCAGAACTGGAGCTGAGACAAGCTTCTCTTTGAGTGTTTTGAAAGCCACTTCACACTCGGGAGACCAAAAGTATTTGACATTCTTCTGGAGGAGGTTGGAAAGAGGCTTGGCAATCTTGGAGAAGTTCTCCACAAACCTTCTGCAATAGCTTGCAAGACCCAGAAAACTGCGGAGCTGCTTGACGTTCTGAGGAGCTTCCCAGTTGACAATTGCTTCAACTTTCTCGGGATTAACCGCAATACCGTCAGCTGAGATAATGTGGCCCAGGTAGAGAACCTTATCGAGCCAAAACTCGCACTTGGAGAACTTGGCATAGAATTTGTGCTCTCGGAGTCGATCAAGAACCAGACGCAAGTGCTTTTCGTGATCTTCTTCATTCTTGGAAAACACCAAAATATCATCCAGATACACAAGCACAAACTCGCCTGTATAGGGGTTGAAGATGTAATGCATCATTCTTGAGAAGGTAGGAGGAGCATTGGCGAGCCCGAAGGACATGACGGTATACTCATATGAACCGTAGCTCGTTCTGAACGCCGTCTTGGGAATGTCTTCCTCGCGAATGCGAATTTGATGGTAGCCCATTCGGAGATCAAGCTTAGAGAATACTTTAGCTCCTTTGAGCTGCTCAAAGAGTTCATTGATGTTGGGGAGCGGATACTTGTTCTTAATCGTCTTCTTGTTCAATGGCCGGTAGTCAACACAGAGACGCTCCGTGCCATCTTTCTTCTTGACAAATAAGACTCCACAGCCCCACGGAGATGTACTAGGCCGTATGAGACCCATACGCTCCTGTTCATCCAACTATTTCTTCAATTCCTTCAATTCATCTGAAGAGAGCTTGTAAGGACGCCGACAAACAGGTTCGGTGCCCGGCTCGAGTTCAATGACAAACTCCACCTGACGGTGTGGAGGCATTCCTGGAAGTTCTTCTGGAAAGACGTCTTGATATTCATTCACCACTGGAATTTGCTCTATGGCATTAATTTCACCCTTATCATTAAGAGAGAAAAGCCGAATAGTATTATCCCTGGAGGCGAAGATAATCACATCTTCATCAGAATGAGTCAATTTGACTTCCTTTTGAGCACAATCAATGTGAGCATCATGCTGAGAAAGCCAATCCATTCCGAGAATGAGGTCGATGTCAGAATGACCAAGAACCACCGGTTTAGCCAGAAAACGATAATCTCCCATGCGAATAGAAACATCCGGAGCATAGATAGTAGAAGACATACGTCTCCCTGGAGAAATAACTTCCAACTTCTGAGGCAGACTTTGGATGTCGATATTATGCTTGGATGCAAATGGTTGAGACATGAAAGAGCATGATGCACCCGAATCAAATAACACTTTAGCTGGAAAAGAGTTCACTGGAAGGTTACCCAGAATGACATCAGAAGAAGCCTCTGCTTGTGCTGCATTCATCAGATTGACCCTGGCAGCCTTTGGATCATGCTTGACCATAGCGGTACCGACAGGAGGAGGCGGAGGAAGACGCTTCGGATTCGGACATCTGTTGGCATAGTGACCTTTCTGAGTGCATTTGTTGCAAGTCACTTCTGAGAGAGGACGGAACTGAGAGCCACTGGACTTGGAGCCTTGAGAATGAAACTGCTTCTTCGACTGGTTGCTTGGGTTGGGTGGGTGGGAGAAACCACGGCCACTAGAGTTCTTGTTGTTGGAGTTGTTGAAGTTGCTGGAGTTGTTGTATGGAGCTCGAATCATTGGAGGAGGAGGAAGCCAGAATTTCTGTTGTTTCGCAGCCAACTGAGACGATGAGGTAGAGTGAACAGCATCTCGAATTCTCTTCTTAGAAGCCTCCATCTTAAGCTGAGCTGCTTCTTGTTTCAAAGCCATATTATAGAACTTATCGAATTCGTCTGGCTCGAACAGAGTGAGAGCAAGCTGAAGTTCATCTTTGAGACCTCCACGGAACTGATAGATTTTGCTCTTTGCATCAGGTATGTCTTGCTTTGCATAGCGAGCGAGGTTTTGGAACTTGACATTATACTGATAGACTGTCATGGAGCCCTGCTTGAGGTTGCGGAATTGCTCACGCATACCCTCAATAACACTTGTAGGAATGTGATGCGAGCGGAAATCCCTGCAGAAGTTCTGCCACGAGATCACTTGACCCGGCCTTGAGTCTTTATACTGCTGCCACCAGTCGGCTGCTTGATCTTTCAGTTGGAAGGCTGCAAACTTCACATAGTCATCTTCTTTCACGTTACTGCACTCAAAATGCTTCTTTATATCGGTCAGCCAATCCTCAGCATCAAGAGGGTCGACACAGTAACTGAAAGCTTTAGGATTGTTGGCCAAGAACTGGTTCAGAGTAGCATGGTGCTGCTGGAAGAAGTTGCCTTGGTTCATTGGAATGCCCTGATTAGCTTGATTAGCTTGCATAGCTTGCATTTGCTGCATCATCTGCATCATCAACTGAGTGTTCTGAGCAGTAGTCTGCATAATTGCTCTCCAAGCCTCAGGCGGAGGAGGAGGTGAAGGAGGACGTTCTGGAACCTCTTCACCCTCTGGGTTGGCATTCGGAACCCTTTTCGGAGCCATCCTGTAAGAGATGACCACGAATCAGCAATTGATTGACAAAAGGAATAAGCTGAATCAATGGAATGAATTGCAACAAGTCTTCACAATAATCATTCGAACAATAAGAACGAATGAAATCATCCGAACAAGAGGAACGAATGAATTTCTTAGTTAATTGATAACATCATCTTCACGAGAAGCCACATAGGGATCAAAAGGATAAATAATAAAACAACAAGGTACGGAAAGGAACAAACACAAGAGAGGAGTTTCGTTCTAACATCTTTGTGCTGAAAGCATATGAACGCGTTACGAAAAGGTTTTGCAATCCCCGGATCAGCATAGCCAAGGACCCTTTAAGATGCAACTCCTGATAGTAACCTCGGTCATATAACCTCTTCACTCAATGTCGAACCCCGAACTCACTAACCTGCATTCGTTGGAAGAATGCCTACGATCTACTGGATAAAACCCACCTATAGCTTTCCGAAAGATTCCAGTTATGCAATCAGGTGTTGGGGATACACGGGAAGCACCGCGCAATCAACTCTAACCTACATCCAGGTGTATCCATCCTTCAACACATAACCAGTCTTTCTCGGAAGCTGTGTACCTCGGACCTTCGAAAAGCATCCACTATAACAAGCTATGGCAATACTCCCGAACTACCTCCCCAGTACTGGGTGATGTCGGGGTTATCGTGCCACTGGCCGTATAGGGGAGATTTTCGATGTCGGCCGTCTTAAGTATTTAGTACTGTTGCGATATGCTTGTTACAGTGATACCCCGAAGCTCAACTCCTCGGTAACAGGAGGCATCGAGAACAATATCCTTGTCACAAGAACATCGAAACAATCCCAGAATACTCGCGGGAATCCTAAAAAAAATTTTGTGCAAATTTTGAAGATAGGAGAGGCAAGAGTAGACGTCAGGAGTCCTCACCAGAGAGAAAGGGGATGAGAAGCAAAGAATCCTACTCTCCGATATAATATATGACTCAAAAAGTTTTTCAGTGTGTGCCTAGACTCAACCGTCAACGGTTCGATCAAACAGTGGGGGCTCCTAGGTCGGAGAAGGCTCTGAATACCAACTTGTAATGCCCAGGATGGAGTTATACCTCCTACGGGTCGAGGCCCGACTTAAAGGCATAAACCCATCCTAGAATGATCTCAAGTTTGGTAATCTTTGCACAACTCATGTAAAAAAGGGGGGAAAGTAAACTGAAAAATAGTTGGCTTACAATCGCCACGTCACAGAATAACAGTACAAGTCTCAAACATCATACAAAAGATCACTACAACCCTCTAAGGGCAAAATCCAAATGTCAAAGTACCAAACTCAGATAAATAAAACAACCACAGGCGGATCGAATCCTAGTAAGAGTCTCCACTACTGATCGTCCGGGTAGCGCACGTAGTAACGACTACGCTCCTCGTCGTACTCCCAATCCAGCTCGGTGCCATCACCTGGATAGCTCACGGCTGGACCTGCATCTGGTGTGAAGTAACTGTGAGCCACAGAGGACTCAGCAATCCCGTTCCCGGGTAACAGAACTATCAAAGCCTTTAGGTGAGGGAAAGGCTGAAGAAAGAAATGAGGTGGAGGAACAACAAGAGTCTGCAGCAGCAACTAGCACTAACTTACGCAAGAGAGAGCGAGAAGAGAAAGCAACGCGAGAAGTGATCACTAAGTGATCCTAGTTACAAGCTCACAAACATAACCCCTCCGTGTTCAACTCCCGAATCCCGATTCGGAAATTGACAATCACGGAACACACGCTGGTAGTGTATTAGCATCATTGTGTCAAGTTATCTACAACCGGAATTAACAAGCTCCCATCTGCCACATAACCGCGGGCACGGCTTTCGAAAGTTCAAACCCTGCAGGGGTGTTCCAACTTGACCCATTACAAGCCCACGATCCGCGGAGTCGCAACTCCAAAGTGGGAAGACCCGAGTATCCTCGGAATCCCGTGCTCAAGATATACCGAGCTAAGGTAAGGCTAATCCAGCAAATCCTCCCGGCGTGTCGTCACCCTGATAGTAGCCGCGCGTATCTAGGTCTCAGGACACGACCGGATGGGTGAAGCTACGGGTGGATACCAAATACCTCGAGTTGCCTCAAGGCGGCCCCGCAGGCTCCCCGTTTCGGACCAACACTCATGTGGAGCACTGGCCCGGGGTTGTTGATTAAGAAAGAGGGTTAATTACTCCCTTATGCATGTTTAGTTTGTTATTAGGCAAATAGTACCAATGTTGGGATTTGCTGGAAAAGACTTAGCACATAGCGGTTTATCGAGGGGGTCCCATACACCCCAACCGTGTTAGGAACGCATAATCAAGGAACATAACACCGGCTTATACGGATCCTAACGGCATGAGTGGAACAAAACACCAAGCAAAAGGCTTAGCCTTCCACCCTTGCCAATATATAGGTGATTTCAGTTAAAGCATTTATATAGTGTGATATAACCCAACCAAACTTCAACATGGAGCAAGCATCTTCACTTCACCTGCAACTAGCAACGCTATAAGAAGGGCTGAGCGAAGCGTACTTAGCCAAGCAACGGTTTGCATAGGTAGGGTGGTTAAACATGGCAATTGGTTACAAGTAGGAGGCTGACAAGAAGAACATGGGCATCGAGGCAAAACTAAAGATCGAGACTACTAGCAATAGACAACGATAGTAATGTTATCGGGGTTCGGTCATCTTGCCTGAAGAGAAGAAGTTCGGATCAAAAGAAGGGTCCTCTTGCTCAAACTCGTTGGAAACCTCGTGATCAACCTCGTTGGAAAACTCGTGCTCAACTTCGGGCTCTAAACAAGACAAACACACAAGCACCAATCAACACGATGCAATGCGCACTCGAAAAACATGTATGCATGAAGGATGCACTAAAGATGCACAAGGAGCACGTAAGACATCACTCAAGCAAAACACCTCAAAACAAGATAACAACCTGATAATATTAATCTACACAGAAAAACACCCAAGTTTGATATAAAGATCGCTGAAATCGGAGTTACGGGCTAAAAGTTATGCCCGAAACAAGATTTGAGCGAAAACTGCAAAATACAGCAACATGGCATCTTGGGAGCACAAAATAAATAATCTACAGCACCCAAAAGGCATGGCAAAGGACTTGAACATAAACTAGATATAATGTACAGCAACTAGGTCCAAAGTGCACCCCAAACGGAGTCACGGATCATTAGCAATGACCTTGGACATATTGAACTTTGAAATAAAATTCTGGCAGCAGAATTTTATTGAAAGTTTGGAGCAAAAGATAAGCATGCTACAGCCACTCAAATGGACATGTGAGGACATGGATGGAAAGACAACAATATATACTTCATGGAACAATCAAAATCCACCCCAAAACTATCATGCTTTGTCCTACAACATCACACGAACATGGCATCGGAACGTTACAGATTTCAGACTTAGTGAAATTTCACTAAGTCCTAAAACAGCAACATCATCATAGCATCAAAAAGAGCATGTTTAAGACACCTCGAAACTAAACATGGCAAAGGGTAAGCACCTCATCAAAATACATATGACGGTGATCCCGAAACACACAAGCATGCATCAATGTGATGAACACACCGATTACAACGAGCTCGACAAGATGGCATTTCATAACAAGTAAAAACACAACATTTGAACATGGCATCTTGCAACGATGATAACAAGGAAACAATAAATCTACCATGCAACCTATCACACACAACACGTAGTTCGTGTCAAGACGAACACGTGGACATGTCATTTGCTTCGTTTGGACAAACGAGCTAAAAGATATCACATGTCAAAGGTGGCACAAAAAATAACACATAGCAGCAGTTTATATCATCATACACTTTTGTAACAGCAAAACAAAGCCCTAGATGACATCTAACATGCATGACTACAACAGGTAAAACGTAGAGGGCATCTCCACGAACATCTGGACATATCACACGCTCAAAACGGAGCAACAGGTAAAAAGTTATGCATGGTCAAAGTATGGATCTCAGAACAAAATAAACAGGGGCTAGGGTTTGAATTTGGACCTCTCAGATCTGGATCTGAGGGTGAACAGTGCTCGGAGGCCCGGTGTCTACAGTGCGGCGCGGCCCAGAGGAGGAACAGTGCGCTGCGCGGCCCGCAGAGGCTGGCGGCCCAGGATGGCGGCGGTGCTGGCTGGGCCTGGCGGCTCGCGCGCGGCCCGGCTGGAGGGGCTCGGCCTGCCGCGGCTGGTGAGATGCGGGGAGGCCCGCGGTGCGGCGGCGGCCCGCGGTGGCTGCGGCGCGCGATCGGCCCGTGGGGACTCGCGGCCCAGCGGCGCGAGCGCGGAGAGAAGAGG
>LR738711.1:19577865-19592294 GCA_902687465.1 Secale cereale
AGGGGTATTTCCGGGACACGAAGTAAGGGCACTTCGGACCCACACGGACAACGGAGGGAAAAGTCAACGGAGTCCAAACGAGACGAGATTTGAGAGGCGGGTTGCACACAACAAAACAACAACACACAACACAACCTCGCGGCACACCGGTAACGAAAAACACCCGAACAACAAAGAAGGCCTACGGGACGTCACGGACACGTGAGGGAGCTCCGGAACACGAAACGGACAACGGGAAGAAACGCCACGAACCGGATGCAACCCACAACACAAACAAAATGCAATGCACATGTCTACATGATATGAATGAATGCCACACACTCACACAACAAAACGACGAAAGCCCGAAAGACAAGAACCCGAAATGGAAATAGATGAAGCCGGAGATTTATTATAAGCCCAAAAGGGAAAGTATTACATCCGGGGCATTACAGGTGGTACCCGTTGTGGCGGTTGATGGCTGATATAGTTTTCTTCCGTTCCGAGGTGCTCCGGTGGTACCCGTTGTGGCGGTTGATGGCTGATATAGTTTTCTTCCGTTCCGCGACCTTCGGGAGATACGCTATGTGCCGGTCGGTGCTTAGAGACATGCCATTGTTAATGAGCGTTTAGGCATCGGCCAACCATTAGTCCCGCAGAGATGGGGGGCACTTATACATAAACAAAACATTAATTCAAATGCATGCTGCCATGTTTGCTTGCTCTACCTCGCCTGGCCACTTACATAAACAAAACAATAATGAATGGATATAGATCAAATTAATCATTACGTACATACAATGCATGGAGCATCTTTCTTGTATGCAACTTGTGTTTACTGCATGTTATATATACATGTATATTCTTTGATTCGGTTGCATGTATGTACTGTATATCACTGCTTCCTTTCTTTCTTCTTCATCCCGGCCCCTTATACTACTATTGCTAGGATGCAAAACAGAGGCAACAACCTTCATGTCGTCGGCCCCAATACTTGCTCTTATTCTTCTTCTTCTTCCTGCAGTGGGCAATGGAAGCTGGACACCAAGCACGGCCTCGGCCTCCAGACATACCCCAACGGAGACACGTACCGGGGTTCATGGGCTCAGGGCCCACTGACATCAAAGAAAGAGAATACTCTGGAACACGGCAGCACCTTCATGGGCCGAAAATAGAAACAAGGAGAAGCTGGTGGAGCCAAGCTGAAAAGCGAAACATAACCAAACGCTCATCGATTGCAGAGTGCTCGAGATGCTTCAAGAGCAGCACCTGCGACGCTATAAGTACCTGGCCTCCCACCCATCGCCCTCCACCCCAACTCAAATCAGTTTCAAGCAAAAGTAGACAACATCCTACCTGCGATCTGATACAGATTTTATCCCCGAGCTACAAATAGCTATAAATCCAAGCAACACCGACCGACAATGTCGATCGTGAGGCGGAGCAACGTGTTTGACCCCTTCGCCGACCTCTGGACATTTTTTGGACATTAAAATTATTCAATTGGACATTTTTTGTGACAAAAAATGTTCATTGTTTTAAAAATGTTTGCGGATACCAAAAATGTTCATAAAATTGAATAATATTTATTGTATAAAGTGGTAACAAATTTGTGTATTTGAAAATTTATGGAGAATTCGTAAATATATGTGAATTCAGAAAATGTTTATTATTTTGATTTTTTTGGAAAAAGGTGAAAAAATATAAGATTTTTTTTAAAGTAAACCAAATGAGAATACAGAAAAAGGGAAAAAATGGTCAAGGGAAAACCTATGGAAAAAATAGATGGCAGCCCATAACGGGCAGGCACATATATGTCCCGTTTCCTCACTATTTAGCACGGTAGGATTGGCCCTCAAGCTCACATGATCGACACCCCAAGTTCTCCAAAATCACTAGTTAAGGGCACTCCTTACAAAGGTCACTCCTACATCCTCTATGGGAAAAAATGATGCACTGCATGTACGACACTTGTCGGAACTAAAGAGTTTTGGTAGGATTTCTCTCCACGTAGGAAAGGTGTTGGTGAGTTTGTGTTTTTTTTTCTTCATAAATTTGCTTTTACAAAAGTTTCATCTCTTGAACCGCATGTCTAAATCACGAACCGTTATCTCAATTGTATTCCTCGCGTCAAGATCTTCGAATTAGATCCCATATTGAAAGGTTTTGACGAGAATTATTTGGTCATATTTGTGCTTCCAACTAATAGTAACTTGTGCTTTCAAATTGTACTAAACTGTGTTGACAAGTGAACTAGCTTGTGCTTATGTGAGGTGGAACACTGCTGTTAGAGTAGTCTTTATCGTATACGACTCCTAGTCCAAGTCAGCTTTGTAACCCTACCCCAAGTCGGTTTGTACCCTCTTATATACACTTGTATGCCGCACCAAATCAATCAATAAGAATCAGTTTTATTCATCTTTCATGGTATCAGATACCGGTCCTAGGGTTTAGGTTATGGCTCCGCCAAGGCCGCCGCCGCTGCCGCCGCCCGGCTACTTCGAGCGCCGGGCCGCGCTCATCGCCAAGGCTGTCAACGCCGCAGCCGCCTCTCTCTCGGCCCTCTCCCTAGCTCCACAAAACTCCCCTACACCCATCCTCGCCGCACCAATGTCTCTTGCTGACACAATCTCCGACGTCAGCCCATACATCCCCATAGTTCTTGATCTCGCCGCCCATAACTACTACCATTGGAGACATCTCTTTGATCTCCACCTCGGCCGCTGCAACCTGCGCTCGCATGTCGCCGCCAACTGTCTTCCCCGCCCCGACGATCCGCAATGGTTGAAAGACGATCTCGCAATCGTTCAGTGGTTCTACACCCGCATCACCACCGAGATCTTCAACATGCTCGATCACGACGGCGCCACCGCTGCCAACATCTGGCACTCCCTCCGTCGGCTCTTCCAAAGCAACACCGACGCTCGGAAAAACGCTCTCCACACCGAGCTTCGCAATATGGTGCAAGGAGACGCCCCGGTGAACCTGTTCTGCCAGCGCGTCAAGACCATTGGTGATGAGCTCCGCGAACTCGGCGATACCGTCAGCGACTCACAGCTCATCAACATCGTCGTCGGCGGCCTCAGCGAGGATTTTGACAAGCAAGCCTCGTTCATACCAATGATACGGCCTCCTCCCACCTTCGCTGAAGTTCGTTCTCTGCTCCAACTCGCGGCGGAAACACAAGCTCGCAAGGACTCTCGCCCCAAGGTCTTTCATGCTGCGGCTCGCCCTCCTCCGCCGCCTACAGCGGCACCGCCTCCCATGCCGGCTCCTGTCGCCGGGCCATCCGCGTCGTCATCCGCTCAACCGCCCCCAGGCTGACGCCCTAGTCCGAACTACCGCGGCAAAAATCCTATCTACAGGCCGCCGTCGACTTGTTCAGTTCCGCCTACGACAGCACCGAGTCCTGCACCACCCACCAGTGCTCCATCGGCGGCTGCATGGCGGCCTCCTCATGATCCTTGGACGGGGCTCGTTCAGGCGTGCCCTGGTCCGCTCCGTCCCCGCTCTGTGCTCCACCGGCATACTCAGGTGCCTGGCAACCCGGCCTTCGGCCGCCTACTGGTGCTCCCGGGGTTCTCAACCCCCGACAGCCGGCCAATGCCTATCACGCCGCCCTGACGTATGCTCCTTATGGTCATTACTCCACCGACGGCGGCGCCTACTACACACCTCAGTCGGCACTGCTCCCGACGCCACAGCCGGCCAATGCCTCTCACGCCGCCCCGACGTATGCTCCCTATGGTCACTACTCCACCGATGGCGGCGCCTACTACACACCCCAGCCGGCCTTGCTGCCTTCACCATCATATCCACCGGCACTGCTCCCGACGCCACCCTCACCTACGACGCCGAGCTGGGATCAAGCTGCTTTTCTCCAAGCAATGAATAACTTTGCTGCGCAAGGAAACTCAGGTACGGATTGGATCTTTGATTCAGGGGCCTCTAGTCATATGTCTGAAGGAAATATGCCCTAGAGGCAATAATAAAGATGTTATTTGTATTTCCTTATATCATGATAAATGTCTTTTATTCATGCTAGAATTGTATTAACCGGAAACTTAGTACATGTGTGGATACATAGACAAAACAGTATGTCCCTAGTATGCCTCTACTAGACTAGCTCATTGATCAAAGATGGTTATGTTTCCTAGCCATAGACATGAGTTGTCATTTGATCAACGGGATCACATCATTAGGAGAATGATGTGATGGACAAGACCCATCCGTTAGCATAGCACTATGATCGTTTAGTTTTACTGCTATTGCTTTCTTCATGACTTATACATGTTCCTATGACTATGAGATTATGCAACTCCCGAATACCGTAGGAACACCTTGTGTGCTATCAAACGTCACAACGTAACTGGGTGATCATAAAGATGCTCTACAGGTGTCTCCGAAAGTATTCGTGGTGTTGGCATAGATCAAGATTAGGATTTGTCACTTCGAGTGTCGGAGAGGTATCTCTGGGCCCTCTCGGTAACACACATCACAATAAGCCTTGCAAGCAAAAAGACTAATGAGTTAGTCACGAGATGATGTGTTACAGAACGAGTAAAGAGACTTGCCGGTAAACGAGATTGAACTAGGTATAGAGATACCGACGATCGAATCTCGGGCAAGTAACATACCGATGACAAAAGGAACAACGTATGTTGTTATGCGGTTCTGACCGATAAAAGATCTTCGTAGAATATGTAGGAGCCAATATGAACATCCAGGTTCCGCTATTGGTTATTGACCGGAGATGAGTCTCGGTCATGTCTACATAGTTCTCGAACCCGTAGGGTCCGCACGCTTAACGTTTGATGACGATCGGTATTATGAGTTTATGAGTTTTGATGTACCGAAGGTAGTTCGGAGTCCCGGATGAGATCACAGACATGACGAGGAGTCTCGGAATGTCCGAGACATAAAGATTGATATATTGGACGACTATATTCGGACACCGGAAGTGTTCCGGAAAAGTTTCGGATTTAACGGGATTGCCGGAGGGGGTTACCGGAACCCCCTACGAGGGGGGGATGGTCCATAGTGGGCCTTAAGGGAAAGAGAGAGGCAGCCCATAGGGCTGGCCGGCACCCCACCTAGGGTTCCTAGTTGGACTAGGATTGGGGGGGGCGCCTGTAGGGGAACGCAGCAGAAAACAAAAATTTCCGACCTACGCACCAGCCCAGGACCACTATGAAGACTGCATACAAGGTTTGATCTGTTTTGTTACCGACTCGTAGCGCAGCGGAAGTAGAGTCGATGACGATCGTTGGTGCAGATCCCCGCAGCTAGGATTTACAACCTCCCAACCGCGAGGATGTATACCCTCATCCGCCCTTCGGACAGCCCTCCGGGAGGCAGTCGGACAGTCCCCCGGACGATGTCGCGGACAGCCCTTCGGGAGGACCTTCGAAACTCGAACGGTCACTCGGACAGCCCTACGGGAGGACTCACAGAACTCGGACCGTCACTTGGACAGCCCTTCGGGAGGCACTCTCAAAACAGCCCCTCGGGCACAAAGATCGAAACTACGACCTCTCTACGGGGTTGCACACATACGGTGTCATCTATCCGGCAGGGCTTCGCCGTCCAGAACTAGTTCCTGCCGGAACCCAGACAGCCTTTCGGCTCTACGAAACTCTTTTCGTGGGAGGGAGAGAAGAAGCCAGATCATTGCATGGCATGTGTATGAGAGAGCAAGGAGTGAGTGTGGAGGGCTGCCCCTCCACCTCTATTTATAGGCCAAGGCAAGGGGTGGGGTGGTGGAGGAAATACCAAACCACCCATGCTACATGTCCAACATGGAAGGGTAAAAAGGTAACACAAGGGGGGCACCAAGGGGACACTCCCATGGCAGCCCAACACCTTGTCCCCCATTGGGGGGGGGCCCAACAAGCCACCAACATGTCTCCATGAAACATGCATGCTCCCTAGACAAAAAGCCACCAAACATGCAACCCCCGATTCGTGGGATCTTGTCCCCTCGCGCTGAGACAAGATGTTTTCCGCGAAACTTTTTTCTGAAAAATTCCAGAAGGTCCCAGAACATTTCCGGTACCCTCTAAAATTATTCTGGGCATGATCCGAAACATTTTCGGTGCTGTGGTTTTTATCAGCGGAAAGCATTAACAGCGGTTACGGCAGTTTCGGAACATTTCCGGTTTTTCTCTCTGAAAATTCCCAGAAGTTCCCAGACCAATTCTGGCACCCTCTGATAATTTCCATGCGGTGCCTAAACCCTTTTTGACCTAATAATATATTCCGAAACATATTTTCGGTTTTACCGAAACTCTTTCGGTGTTCTCTCTCCGGAACTCTTCCGTTGTCTCCGAAACTTTTTCGGTGATTTTCTCTCAGACTCCCTGTCTAGTATTCAGCAGATAGATGACCCTTAAGCGTGTGACCCTATAGGTTCGGTGAAGTATAGACATGACCGGAACACCTTCCGATCAATGATCAGCATCGGAGCCGTGGACACCCATATTGACCCCCTATACCCACACGAATGAATATTCGAGTGAACCTCCAGTTGCCGTGAGCTATTCCTTTTGCTTCGCGATATGTCACAAACACCCGAGGTGAGATTTATTGCATCCCCGTGGGCAAACACTTTGTCCACTATGCAAGTTACCTCGTTACCGGTTTTGTTCTCTTTTCTCGTTTTCGTGTTTCGGCATCCCAGTGATCAAATCACCCTGTGTCTGGCCAGACGATGATGGATACCGTTACACCGAGAGGGCCCGAGTATATCTCTCCATCGACGGAGGAGCAAATCCCAATCTTGAGCTATCTCGTTACTTGCCATACTTTTCCATGAACCCGTAAGCCGCCGTAATAGCCACCCATTTACGGATGACGTTTAACAAACCCCAAAGTTCATGAAGCAAGCATGAAGAAACTCGATACTCTCATGGTCTAAGGAATTATGCAAACATTAACTTCCTGTGTTATTAACCATAAACTTGTGACGAATGTATCTCATAGCATAACATCAATTCGGGTCGATTCAACACAAATGTTCCTATAACATTGTGCCCTCAAAGTTGCTGGCATAGACATGCCCATGATCAGGAAAACAGAACCATCATGCAACACTTGAGCTAGTCTTAGAGGCATGACTAGGAATACTTTTTATCGTTTATTATTCCACACGTGCACATGGGTTTTCCCCAGAGCCTTTATGGATATACGGGCTCGGGAACCACAGCAGTTATAGCATGGAACATAAACCTAATTATGAACAGAGAGATAATTTATAACATTTGTTATTGCCTCTAGGGCATATCTCCTACAGACTCCCACTTGCACTAGAGTCAATATCTAGTCAATGCTAATGCACTTTACACCTATGGCACATTGGTGTAAATATGCTTCGCTTGTGGTATAGCCTGATGTCCAACGGATCTGACGACTTCAGCTCCGTGTGTATCTTTGCATATCCTCGCGTTTTCACGCCTTCACAAAATTCATATTTTGTGTGGACTTAGCTTTGTATGTATGTGAATCACAGGTAGAACCTGGATTCCTCAGACTGAGTTATGGAGCAACTACCTGCAGTAGTGTCCCATTGACAAAAGCCATCTTGGAACCATACTAAGTTCATGAATGAACTATATGATTCAACATCTTCTTTGTCGCTTCAAAAGCGGCAACATACTTCACCTCTGTTATAGAATTCGCCACAGTAACTTGTTTGGAACATTTTCCAACTAACTGTGCCACCACATTGTGTGTTACACAAAACCCTTAATTTAAATCGAAAATCGCACGGGGAAAAGATGAAGACTGTATCGATGTAACATTTTACAACGAACTCTTCATGATCTCCGCTTGCGAGAAAACATGTCATCAGTACTACTCTGGTACTACATGACATCTTTCACTGTTGTCCTATGATCAGTACTTTTGACCACTTTGGTATCTATACTCATAACACCGTTGGAGTATCGGACATATCTGGTTGTTTTTACATACCATGGAATACATGACTAATCCAAACACGAAAGTGTGTGGAATCTCCATCATGTATTTTGCTCATAGGTGTTTTTGGGACACCGAGTCTTGCAAAAACTCTTTCCATGTGACTTCGGCAAGAATCACTCCTTGGCGTTTTATATGCTAAAAAGTTTTAGCATCTTGTCAATATGTATTCATTGCTTAGCCCCATTAGGTAAATCTATCTTCATAGATCATCATGCCTAATATCAAGGCTATTTAGCCTAAGCACTTCATCGAAAAACTATTTCCAAATGAAGTCCTAATTCGTGTCAAGAAATTTATTTCCAATTACCAATGTGTCAAGCACACAAGGTTTTTAGAAATATTATTGCGCTCCCACTTACTTTCTTGAATTACAAGCATCTTCGTTACCCATTGATGAAGTAAAAACCCCTTTTGACCATTTCATCAAAACACGAAGATTCCAACTCCATTTTGCTCTCTTCTGTCCATCGCTGGAACTCTGAAGTTTGCATACCTACTAGCATCCTCTGGATCGACAACCTACTTTGGACTGTATCACATACAAGTCCTAGGTTTCATTTCCATCAGATGGAAATCCTTTTGTCATCCATGTTTCATATCTCAAGATTGAAATATGTATTAATTGCTAGTTCAATCCGAACCGACTTTAAGCATCGCTACGATGAAACAACCTCATCGTAGTCAACTCTTTGAACTTGTTTTGCAACAAGTCGAGCTTTATGGATAAACATTTTTATCCGTATCAGTTTTAAGTTCCATAAATATTCGTTAGACTCTAAGTCTTCTGAAGGGTGTATCAAGGTTTTAATCTTGAATCACTTATATGGAAACTAACTCGGGTTGTATTGGCATTTAGCCAATTCCGGAGTCAGGGCCCATCAACGCTTCCTTGTGTATCATAGGTATACTGTTGTCCAACAACAATATCTCGTCTGCGCACCTGAGAGGTTTGCACGAGCCTTGCCTACGTGGTTCAGCTGCAAGTTCGACCGAAGTCCATACATTTTATTGTAGAGACTTCCGTATCAGTCGCAGTAGGAAACTCTGGAATTACTTCCAAGGTTCCTTTCCTTTGACCTGATGACGAAGATACTGTTATCTCGTCGATTTGCATTGTTCTCCCACTCACCTTTTTTGAAAGAACCATTCTCTTTAAAATCATACCGTTTCGTGGCAAAACTATTTGCCTCGGTATAGTGAGGGAGGAATACCCAATTGCTTGGGATAACCTACAAAGTAGCACTTGTCTGATTTGGAATAGGTTTGTAACCTTTTACACAAGCCCCATATTCCAAATGTTAAGAAAAGATATAACATGGTTGGGCGTACCATACCATGGCTTCATTTCAACAGACCCGATGGAGCTCTTTTCAGTGTAAAAGCCGCAGTCTCTAAAGCATCACTCTTCAAAAGGGATAATGGCAATTTTATTTATGTCATCTTTGATCTTACCATGTCATAAATGGTTCGATTACATCTTCACAGACTTTTCACTTTGCAGTGGTGTTCCGGGAAGTGCAAGTTATGAAACCTCTTTCACAACTCATCAGACATTCGCTAAACTTGTAACTCAAATATTCCTTTCTGCAATCAAATTGTAGAAACATAATTTTCTTGTTACAATAACTTCTACTTCATTTTTGAAAACCTTTCGAATGATTTCAAAAAGATCCAGACTTACGTCTCATCAAGTAAATATCCATATATCTACTTGAGTCACTTCTGAAGATAGATAAATCCACTACTAACAACATCTATTGGACTACACACATCAAATGTATGATCACCAATAAGTTTGTTACTCGTTCCTTATGGCCTGTGAACGGTATTTCAGTCACTTCACTTTTCGGAGGAAAGTTGCAAGTGTCAGATGATTCAAAATCAAACGACTTCAAAATCCATCATAATGGAATTTTCCATGCGGGTTTCTCCAATGTGACCAAATGCAGTGCCACACCTGTGTGGTATTCTTTTAGTCTTGCGACATTTAGCGTAAGTGTTATGGATGTATCATATTACCATCAATATTCATAACATACATCCCATCTTGGATGGAAGCATGGCCCTTCATGTTATTCATAATACTGAACAACAATTGTTGTTTTTATGAATAACCTCTTTTGCAAAAACACTGTGCAATGGGCTAGAGTGTATGAAACTCTAAAATGAATTATGAAAATAAACACAGAGGTAATATATTATTATCAACATTCATAACATACATCTCATTTATAATGAAAGTATGGCCCTTATGTTGTTCATAACACCGAACATCAGAAGTTCTCTTATGAACAACCTTCTTGCAAGATACCTTATGCAATGGGCTAGAGTGTGTAAAACTCTAAATGAATTATGAAAATAAATACAGACGGTAATACACCGATGGAAGGTATAGTAACATTTACTATGTTCCCTGTGTATACCTAAACCTCATTCCTGGCTAGTGTCTTAGGCCATAGTAGTTCTTACATCGATTTGCATCAGAATGCAATCGAGCGGGTATCTTTGTGATTAACTCACAATACCCAAGAATTAGTGATCAACAAATTAATCATAATTCCCAAGGACTATATCTTTGACCAGCCTTCTATACATCAAAAACTTGTATGACATTCATACATGAGCTGGATATTCCAGTCTTCTTTCTTTTTACCATTATACTTCTAACAGTTTAACTTTTAGTATTTCTCCTACTCTCAGAAGAAGCACCCAACTTAAGAGTGGCGTTAGCCCCGGACTTCCTAGGCGTGAAAGTCTTACTAACACCCTTCGGACACTTCCTTTCTCTTTAAGTTGTTGTTTTATTCACCTTTCATCATATGACAGGCGTTCTACTGGATCCCTCTCTTATCAGTCTAATGCATAGTAAACTCCTTTACTAATAGTTTGCAAACAAACACTGCTTTGGATATCTCATATCTTTCAGCCTTTGTCTGTCTCTGAAAATGATTTTCAGATTCCATGAATATCACATAACTATCAAACTTTCGAAGTTCGGGTCTCATGGAAGCAAACATATTGCACTTGACCAAAAAACGGAATTCTAGCTTTTGGATCGAAGGACGAGAGTCACATGATCCATAGCATTAGCGGGAGAATACCGAAAGTATGCGATAGGACAAAGTCCTTCTCGACACTCTTGAGGAAAATCCTCACATTACGTTACCAACCGTAAAGTTTTAACCAGATATTTAACAGCTATTCAATTTTAATAGGGAAGGTGGAAACGCGAGCCATTATTCTACAACTATTATGCAAACCACACTTAGACAGTGTTCAAAATTAATTGCACAGAGAATTAAACAAGTTAATTCTGCAGTGCGCTCCCACTCAAATCAATATCTCTCATAATTGATTGTAAGTGATTCAAGACCCGCATTTCAATTGTTCGCCATTGGTGTAACACCACTGATGACGAAAATCTCAACCGGTAGGTCAACTTGCCAATCACATCTCTATGTGACTCTTGTTCATCTTTCGATGCGTGTGTTCCGAGCTCATGACGGTCATGCCTGAACGTCAAGACAACCAAGTGATCTCGCTGCGAGGTCTCAACTCACCCGCCTCACACTTCTCTAATCGTTCGTACCCGTGTGACACGGCGCACCCCGAAAAGATAGGTGCCGTGACGGTGCTACACTTGGGAGAACACTAACTACTTGATATTTTTGTGAGAGATCACCCTAATAAAAAGCGACTACGGCGCAATCAAGAAGGGTGCATCATAAGGGATAAACATCTCAGGCAATTCATAATAGCATGATATGGTATAGCCCTTTCTGACGGAGAAGTCTTGCATTCTTCGTCTTCGGCATTCGCGTCGGTGTTCACCTTCGCGAAGATTGCCACCACCTTGTCGATGCACCAGATAATATTGCTATCTCTATAGCTAATAAAATAAATGCATTACACAAGGTTGACACGCAGGTCATTAAAGTGCAATCATATGGCTCCAGCCATCATGCCGAATCATGACACGCAGGTCATGTTAATCAGTTTACATTATATAGTCATCTCATACATAATCAAATTATTTTGAGCACTGCTATACCACATCACATGCACATGCAAACCCTCCTGCAAAACCAAGTTAGACGCCTCTAATCGGTTCATGCAAAAGTTTATCTTACGTGGCTTCTAAGGTTTCGAAACAAACCGAAGCTACCAACGTCCATCATCAAGTATGATTATCCAAGTCGCTAGATTAACTTTCCAGGGTGTATGAAACACGAGATAATAAAATCTCGAGCCCCATACTAAACTTCGTCATACGCATGACCCCCGTGCAGATCATATCTGCATTGCCCTTTCGTCTGCGAAACATCCATCTTTCTTTGACTAAAGTGGAACCCAAAGAACTGTTAGCACTTCGTTGATCTGTCAATCAGCATACTCAGGAGCAGCATGAAAGGATCGCGGATTGCCAGAACTTTGTCAGATTCCACAATGCTGTCAAGATCAGGACTACGCAAATTTAAGGGAAGCAACAAGAACATCGGGTAACAGATTTCATCTGCTACCCGCACAAATAATTTTCAGTAATAGATCTTATCTACTACCTAATTATATTGTGCAACACCCATACATCTCCATGTATTCTAGATCGCAACCTGCATCTACGCATAACCTGGCTCTGATACCACTATAGGGGAACGCAGCAGAAAACAAAAATTTCCGACCTACGCACCAGCCCAGGACCACTATGAAGACTGCATACAAGGTTTGATCTGTTTTGTTACCGACTCGTAGCGCAGCGGAAGTAGAGTCGATGACGATCGTTGGTGCAGATCCCCGCAGCTAGGATTTACAACCTCCCAACCGCGAGGATGTATACCCTCATCCGCCCTTCGGACAGCCCTCCGGGAGGCAGTCGGACAGTCCCCCGGACGATGTCGCGGACAGCCCTTCGGGAGGACCTTCGAAACTCGAACGGTCACTCGGACAGCCCTACGGGAGGACTCACAGAACTCGGACCGTCACTTGGACAGCCCTTCGGGAGGCACTCTCAAAACAGCCCCTCGGGCACAAAGATCGAAACTACGACCTCTCTACGGGGTTGCACACATACGGTGTCATCTATCCGGCAGGGCTTCGCCGTCCAGAACTAGTTCCTGCCGGAACCCAGACAGCCTTTCGGCTCTACGAAACTCTTTTCGTGGGAGGGAGAGAAGAAGCCAGATCATTGCATGGCATGTGTATGAGAGAGCAAGGAGTGAGTGTGGAGGGCTGCCCCTCCACCTCTATTTATAGGCCAAGGCAAGGGGTGGGGTGGTGGAGGAAATACCAAACCACCCATGCTACATGTCCAACATGGAAGGGTAAAAAGGTAACACAAGGGGGGCACCAAGGGGACACTCCCATGGCAGCCCAACACCTTGTCCCCCATTGGGGGGGGGGGGCCCCAACAAGCCACCAACATGTCTCCATGAAACATGCATGCTCCCTAGACAAAAAGCCACCAAACATGCAACCCCCGATTCGTGGGATCTTGTCCCCTCGCGCTGAGACAAGATGTTTTCCGCGAAACTTTTTTCTGAAAAATTCCAGAAGGTCCCAGAACATTTCCGGTACCCTCTAAAATTATTCTGGGCATGATCCGAAACATTTTCGGTGCTGTGGTTTTTATCAGCGGAAAGCATTAACAGCGGTTACGGCAGTTTCGGAACATTTCCGGTTTTTCTCTCTGAAAATTCCCAGAAGTTCCTAGACCAATTCTGGCACCCTCTGATAATTTCCATGCGGTGCCTAAACCCTTTTTGACCTAATAATATATTCCGAAACATATTTTCGGTTTTACCGAAACTCTTTCGGTGTTCTCTCTCCGGAACTCTTCCGTTGTCTCCGAAACTTTTTCGGTGATTTTCTCTCAGACTCCCTGTCTAGTATTCAGCAGATAGATGACCCTTAAGCGTGTGACCCTATAGGTTCGGTGAAGTATAGACATGACCGGAACACCTTCCGATCAATGATCAGCATCGGAGCCGTGGACACCCATATTGACCCCCTATACCCACACGAATGAATATTCGAGTGAACCTCCAGTTGCCGTGAGCTATTCCTTTTGCTTCGTGATATGTCACAAACACCCGAGGTGAGATTTATTGCATCCCCGTGGGCAAACACTTTGTCCACTATGCAAGTTACCTCGTTACCGGTTTTGTTCTCTTTTCTCGTTTTCGTGTTCCGGCATCCCAGTGATCAAATCACCCTGTGTCTGGCCAGACGATGATGGATACCGTTACACCGAGAGGGCCCGAGTATATCTCTCCATCGACGGAGGAGCAAATCCCAATCTTGAGCTATCTCGTTACTTGCCATACTTTTCCATGAACCCGTAAGCCGCCGTAATAGCCACCCATTTACGGATGACGTTTAACAAACCCCAAAGTTCATGAAGCAAGCATGAAGAAACTCGATACTCTCATGGTCTAAGGAATTATGCAAACATTAACTTCCTGTGTTATTAACCA
>LR738711.1:19603784-19615869 GCA_902687465.1 Secale cereale
GAGAGAGAGAGCAAATCGACTAAAATGAAACCAGTTTTCAGTTACCTGGCCTAGTGCTCCCAAACTTAAAAGGCTATCTATCTATTTTAACTTGATTGCATCAATTTAGAAACTATCTGCTCCAAGATGCACGAAACAATTAGCCAACATGCAAGCGTTGCATGGCTCGGCGAGTAGCATTTTCAGCAAAGTGGCGAGTAGATGCGTAAGCCGACAATTCTAAACGTCGATGGCAGGGTCCATCGGCCATAACTGAGACTAGGGAGGACTATCAAGGCCAATTGGGTGGGACGACGCAGTCATGCTCAAGAGGAGGTGAAACGTCCAACAGGCCAAGGGGCAGCGACAACCTCAGCAGTAAGCGGTGGTGCAGCAGAGGTTGCGACCGTTGGGGGATGCTTTCGCACGGGGCAAAGGAGAAAGGCATGCGGTTGGCAGCGCATGCGTCTAGCAAACCATGGAAAAAATATATTTGTCTCTGATTGGTAAAAAGCGTCGGATCAATGCATCCGTGGAGTGCAAATAGGCTAGCCCATATTCTTGTGGTTTTCCAGGGTTTTCATTTGTTTTTTTTTTCACTTTCCTTTTCCTTTTTCTTTTTATCTGTGAAGTACATGAAAAATTATTAAAAAAATATGAACATATTTTAAAATTGAAGATTATTTTTTGAAATAAAAAAACCTTTTCCGAAATACAATAATATTTTTAAACATGAGTTTCTTAAAAAGTGCAGCAGTTTTCAAAGATTATAGAACGTTTTTTAATTTGTATTTTTTTCGAAAATCCATGACTTTATAAATTCTAAACATTTTTTTGAAGAACATATTTTTAGACTATGGATAGTTTTTTAATTCAAGATCTTTTATGAAAATTCAAAAATTCCTATATTTTTATCTTGCAGTTACAAACTTTTGAAACCTACCGACATAAACAAGTAACCTATTATTAGGAGTAAAACCGACAGAAAACCAGAAAAAATGAGAAAGAAAATTGTGACCGACTTGGGCCATATGGCTCTAGACGCAAACCATCCATGTGTGTCTTGCGTTTATCAAAAAACAAAAAATCCATGGGCATCTTTCCAATGGTAGCAGAGGGTGTTTATGAACTTGTTTATAGTAATTTTCAGGTGTCTTTTTCTGCTCGTTAGGGCATGTCCAATGCCGGGCGCTAGTGAGGAGCGCTAGGAAATTAGTCCCGGCTAATCGGCAGTTTCCTCGTCAATTCCTGGCGCCAGGTGCCGCGTAGACGCCAACTATTGCTTCGAGCGCTTGTATTTTCCTTTCATGCACGATACCTCATGGACTTTTCTACAGATCCATATTTAGCGCCTCTAAGTTAGCGTCTACCAATGCAAGAGATAGCACATAGATTTACTTCTGATTTTCTGCTATTTATTTTTCCTCTCTAAGCGCCTACATAAGCGCTTGGCATTGTAGATGCCCTTACATTGAGTGCTGAAGTTATAATAGATAATGGGTTAACATTGTGGAATGCAAAAGAAAAAAAATGTTGTGGTTATTTCCAGAAATGTTTTTCTTAAGTGGATCTATTATGCTACATGATGGAACAACGACTGATGGCGATATACATTAAATTCCGGAAGATGCACAATTTAATGTGCGTTTTTTTGCGCCGCACAATGTAATATGCTATATGTATGGTATTTCAGAGTAGTGATTAATTTCAAATATCAAAATCTAGGTGGCATTTAACAACACAATCTCCACAAGATATTTCTCATGATGCTCAAAACACTAATGTGAGAAATATTATAAGAGCAAGAATGGATCCTTCAAAACTTATGCCTCTATATAAATAACACAATAAGAAACATCAGCCATAAAGAATATAGGAATAGGAGGAAAAAGAATTAAGAAACCAGTCCTCATGGCACATATGAAGAACAACACACAGGCTCTATGTTTGGTAGTTCTTCTGATGATGTCCAGCACTTTATGGTCATGTCAAGCAACTGCGAGAAACAAAGGTACACTCTTTTTCTATGTTTACCATTGTCCAATTATGTATAATGTATGCTCACAATTTGGATACTCATATAATCTGGACTTATGCAAATTATACTGCATATCCAAACACGAACGGGGATGCTATACTTTGTTGTTTGTAGGTACAACTAGATTGTGGACTTCATGTGATCTTTTCCGAGCATGCCAGACACCAACGCCCAACAATGTTGCTATGTGCAAGATTAGTTGTGAATGGCGTGGTTACAACTTTGAAAAAAGTTACTGCCACGGTTCTACATCGTGTTGTTGCGTATGGTGAATGCTATGGAAATGATGGATACAATGTACTTTCATGTGCCAAAACCTTGTGCTAGTAAGATGTGTAATATTACAATAAATAATAGAGTTTGGTTCGACTATGCAACTCTTATACAAATTTTGATTTAAGTTTCTGTAATTTGAAAAGTGGTTTTCCTAATTCTTGATAGTCTTATAATTTCTTAGTGCATTTCAAGATACACATCATTAACTCTCTGCGCCGTACCAAGGCCTCTGCGTCACCAGATTTCCATTTTTCAACATTGTTGTTGCAGTAGTTCCCTTGCTCAGCAGCCGCGTGTTATACAAGATTAGACGTTGAGTTTGACTGGGTGACGTGTCTGCTGAAGTACTAGAGCTGCAGTCAAAATATAGTCCAATATATAGACTCTAGAGTAGTACACTTTCCTAATCACACGTGCATCTTGAGCCAAAGACATGGTCTTCAGACGCCCCTATTTTTCTCTACCGCGAACTGTGGATTGGTTGATCCGATCCCGACGACATGTACGCCCGTGATTCGCCTCGCTCCCTTTGCCACCAAAGTCAATATTGTACAATACAATCCAAAGAAAACACATGGCAGTGTGTGTGTTATCACCGGATGGCACAGGTTCAATCTCCTTTTTTTTCAAAAAAAGAAATGCAGGGCCACGCAAAAATCTTGCGATCCCAACAGTCATGTTGCGGACTACTCGACGAGAAGTAACCATCTATCAACAGCAACCGCCACGTACTTATCCTGCAATTTCTTCCTTCTTAATCTAGACGCGGTTCAGAGAGTGTTGTGGTGAAGTACTCAGATAGGAGGAGTAGCGAGGAAGGATGACTTTAATCACTTAGCTCGAGTTTGGTGTGGGAAATGCACTGCCCGGTGGCCATTAATGAGAAAGACGCCGAGGCGCCATCGTGAGTTGAATCTTTGGACAGCATGACACGTACTAATCGTGATAGATTTTTCCAGATCGAACTAAGTTCCAATGCCTCTTGGCAGCTACGCGAAGAAAACAGTCACGGCGCGTCAATCAAGCTTCAAGAGGCTCTATGCGCTTGGTGTCTTAGGCTGGTCACAATGGGCAGGAACATAAGTTAGTAACATACACACTTATTTAGACTATGTTACTACCTCCACAGTGGGTAGGAACATGTAGGTAATGTCATGCAACGATGCATTTATTAGCTTATAGACTCATTGTTTCTTGAAGTGTGTGATGTTTCGGTAACTTAGCTAGTTACCACAAGCACCTCACTCTTCATTAAATATGTGCCACATAAGCAACGTTGTATTGAAATATGTGATGTTACTCCTAAGTTCCACCCCATTGTGACCAGCCTTAGCAGCGAAGGAAAGAATTAACTAGTACATATATATTCGTTAGGCGGAAAGAAGATCCGAGATTGTTTTTTCATATCAGTTGCCAAATCATCAAACAGCAAAAGTAGTAACAACATAGATAAAATCCATTGGCTTGCACTTGGACAAATAAGGGATTTATGGTTTGAGAGTCACTTCACGGGAATCGTAGTGCAGTCACAAGGGTGCGCCGGCGCTATACCTTTCTGCTGCTTATATTTTTATTTATTTTTAGTTGGAAAAAGTCTAAAACAAACCTCGAAGTTCTAGAAGAAAGCTAAATCAAACCCCGAACTTTGAATCTCAGAAATTGGCACACTGAATGTGACACCCCGAGACCGGTGCGTCAGGTGTCAGCCAGTTATTCGTCGCTGTTGCCATGTCATCTGCTTGCGTGTTGCATCTTTGCCTTGTCATCGTGTGCATTGCATCAGCATTTTTTCAAAACTTGCATCTGGCCGAACCCCCTCGTCCTCTCCGTTGTCCGTTCTGAGCCCAGACACACTTGCACGCGCCCACGGTACCTCCGAATATTTATTTTATGAGTGGCCGGAAAACGTTCTTGGAATGAGGCGAAACTTGGCATGTGTTCTTATTATAGCATAGGTATAACGCCTGTCAAATTTCGTCGCATTCGGAGTCCGTTTGATAGCCCAACCGCTAAATATAGCGGCACTAGTCGTCGGATAAAACGTCGGACGTTTTCGGTCTCCGAAAACCCCCGCGGGCCTCTCTCCTCTCCTCTCATCTCAGCCCACCTGCTCTAACACAACCCACTAGGCCTTCCCTAGCACCCCTCCGCTCCGGTGCCGTTCGATCGCGATCGGAGGGCTCCGTTTTGCCCCAAAACCCCCCAAACCTAACTCTTTCCCTATATATATAGACCCTCCTTGTCCATTTTTGGGCACATACACCTCTTCCCCTACCTCTAGGCCCCCCGCCACAATTTCCGCGCAGCCCCTCTCCACCGCCGCCACTTGGCGCCTTCCTAGTGGCCAGCGCCGCCAGGCCCACGGGGAGCCGCCCCGGGCCGCGACGGGCCGAGCCGGGCCCGTGCTTCCGCGCCTCCCGCAGCTCCCCTCCGTTCCCGTTCCTCCTGTGCTCCGCCCTGCCGCCAGCTCGTTGGCGTCCGCGGCTCGCCGAGCCCCGTCGTCGCCCCGCGCCTGGCGCCCGGCCCTGCCGCCCTCGTCTTCGCCTCCGCCCGAGCCTCTGACTCCGCCCCTCGCCGGTCCCGTTCGGCTCCCGCTGGAGCACAGCGCCGCCGCCGCCATGGCCTCACGGCCGCCGCACTGCCCAGCTCCGGCCGGGAATGGGTCCCCCGCGGCCGGATCCGCCATTTCCCGGCCTCCTCCGTCGCTCGACCGCCTTCCCTCGCCGGAGCAGGAGCTTTGACCCGCCATGGATATGGCCTCGTCACCAGCGCCGCGCCGGACATGTCCGGCTGAAGCCGGACATGTCCGCCTACCTCCTCTACCGTGACACTGACCTGTGGGCCCGAGCACCCACCGACGGACGTGTTCGTCCGGACCGGACAATGTCCACCCCAAGGTCGTTTTTTCACTAAGTCCCCAAAAACTTCATATCCTGATGCATACTTTGAGTGGCTGTATCTCTTTGTGTGTATGTCCTAATTATGCATGTAATATGTCAAAATGATCGTTGTGATATGCTCTTCATTTTGTTCCACTGTGACATGCTTGTTTGAGTTCATCTTGATGCCCTAATCATCGTTGCAAGAGTGCTATATGTTTAAAACTACTGATAACTATATATTTGTTGCATGCTTGTGGTGATGATAACTTTGTGCATGTTGGTCCAAATGAAGCATATGATATGTCAAAATGTTCATTGTGAAGTGCTCTACATGATGGTTGCTGTAGCATTCATGTTAGGTGCCATATTACCATGTTAATCTCTGTTGCAAAAGTGCATTTGGCTGTTAAGTGCTGAAACTTATTATGAGATGCTGATTTCACTTGTTCATAGCTATTATGTGTTTGTCTTTCATGACACATGTCAATATGTTTTAGAAGCACAATCATGCCATCTTTGCTGTGGTGCAATCCACTTTTCATGATATGCCTTGTGGTGTTTGCAACAAGCTTGCAAAGTGGCCTACTCGCTGATGTTGTTTTCTAGGACTTGTTAAAAACTGCTAAGTCTGAAACTGTTAAACCTGATGCTATGTTTGCTTGATGCCTCACTCAAATACATGCATGTTTTAGTATGTCCAATGTTCATATCTTGTTGTCCATGTTATGCTCTATCCATCCATGCCTTAGTTTGCATATATAGCCTGTTGTAGCTTATTTATTTCTTGCTCTCAAGTTGCTATAAATGTACCTGTCAGATTTTTATCAGCATGATCGATTTGATGAAGCTTGTTGTTATTGATCCATGCCTCCCATGGAGTTGCTCCAATGGAGTTGTTTGATGTATGTGATGTATTACATGTCCATGATCTTTATATACTTAGTGGAGTTGATATGCTTGTTGTTTTGTGCCTCCGAAGGCAGCATCGTGATGATGTTTTTGCCTTCCCAGATTTTGACAAAGTCTGGATAAATTTATTGCAACTTACCATGCTTGTTTAATTGTGTTCCAGCAAGTTTTTGGGCGTGATCTAAGTTCATGCTTGTTGAGTATCATGTCTATTTCACATCCATGCCTCTTGTTATCATGTTTGGGTGCTGTAGCATATATATACCTTGCTCCCAAGTTGCTATGTTGCTGATTTTGGACAGCTTGTTGTTATATCTTGTTTCATGTGTATGTGTTGAACCGTTGCTCCGTTTTGAGCATGCTATATATGAAACTTGTGTGTTTTTACATGTAGAAGCATAATATCATGTTGTTTACATGTTTGGAGTGTGTTTCTTGTTGTTTGGATGCATCTTGCATATTTGACTTGCTTGTCTTGTTTTTCTCATATCATCTAGGCCGTAGCTCCGAATTAAACAAACTTTATATGAAAATTGACTAGAATTTCCAGTAGATCATCATGGTGCATGTTAACTTGCTGTTTAACAACTTTAACTTAAGGTTTGTTCAGATCTGGACCCATTTCGAAACGTGCATATGAGGACTTACCGGAATGGTTATATGTCGATTTCGGCCTCATTTAAACTTGTTGGTTTGTGTTGTTCTTGTATGCTTCATCCATTGCCATGTTTTGCATCATATAGAATTGTCTTGCATCCTACTTGGTTGAGCATCTTGTCTTGTTCTTGTGTTGTGTGTTTACCTTCTTATGTGCTTCTTCTCGCTAGTTCTTTCCCGTTTGCGATCGTGAGGATTCGTTCGACTTCACTTGGTTCGTCTTCGAGGCTGCTTCTTCGTCTACTTCAATAATTCGTTCTTCTTCCTTGCGGGATCCCAGGCAAGATGACCATCACCTTGGATACCTTTACTATCATTGCCATGCTAGCTGTCTCGATGCTATCGTTATATGTCGCGCTACCTATCTTTTGTCAGCCTCTCCTTGTTGACATGAAACCTCTAACCTTTGACATCTTCCCAGCAAAACCGTTGTTTGGCTATGTTACCCGCTTGCTCAGCCCCTCTTATAGCATTGTTAGTTGCAGGTGAAGATGAAGATTGATCCATGTCGGATCTTGTTGTTGGAATATCACAATATATCTTATGTATATTAACACACCTATATACTTGGCAATGGGTGGAAGGCTTGGCCTTTTGCTCGGTGTTTTGTTCCACTCATGCCGCCTTAGGAGCCGATAAACCGGCGTTATGTTCCTTGATTTTGTGTTCCTAACACGGTTGGGTGTATGGGGACCCCTTGACAGTTCGCCTTTGAATAAATCTCCTCCAGCAAGGCCCAACATTGGTTTTAATTTGCAACATAATAAAAACTTAATTAATTAATTGCATAGGGAGTTAGCGCTACCCGAGGATTCTTTCTACATAGCAGGGGGGCTAGTGTTGATGGTGTTGGTCCCAAACGGGAGATTGCGGGGCCACCACGGGGAAACTCGAGGTTTGGCTCCTGTAGGCTCACCTATCCGGTTGTGGCCTGAGACGAGATACGCGCGGCTACTATCAAGATGTCGGCACGCCGGGAGGTCTTGCTGGACTTGTTTTACCATTGTCGAAATGTCTTGTGCACCGGGAATTCCGAGTCTGATCGGGCCTTCCCTAAGATAAGGGGTAATATTATTATTACTTCTGCTGATCGTGAGAGCTTGTGATGGGCTAAGTTGGCACACCCCTGCAGGGTTTTAATCTTTCGAAAGCCGTGCCCGCGGTTATGGGGCAGATTGGAATTTGTTAATGTCCGGTTGTAGAAAACTTGACAGAGGATCCGAAGTAAAACACTCAACCGTGTGAGTAATCGTGACTGTCTCTTTTCACTTTGGGAAGAGAACACGGTGGGGTTATGTTTGACTCGTAGGTAGTTCAGGATCTTTAGCGATCATTACTAGTTTGCGACCGTTGGCGTAGATGCTCATCTTATTCTTGTACTCGTAAGTTAGCCACCATATATTGCTTAGTCGCTGCTGCAACCTCACCACTTAACCTCTTCCTACCCAGTTAAGCTTTGCTAGTCTTGTTACCCATGGTTATGGGATTGCTGAGTCCTCGTGGCTCACAGATACTACAACACCAGTTGCAGGTGCAGGTTTCCGATGACTTGACGTGAGAGCGATGTTCTTGTGTTGGAGTTCTTCTTCTTCTTCTTCGTCAGTCTTGGGTTAGGTTCCGGGTCGGCAGCCTGGGATAGCAGATGGATGTCGTTGAGCTTTTCATGTTTTCATCCGTAGTCGGATGCCTTGTTTTGATGATGTTGTATTCATGTGACTTGTACGAATTGTTGTATCCCCATGTAATTATGTAATGGTACGATATAATGATATCCATCTTGCTAAGCGCCTGAGATGCAGTTGCGCCCCAATCACGTATGAGTCACGTGATCGGGATAGAATCGCTTATTGGGCCTGACACCGAACTTGTAATCCCGGTCTAATTTGGACCCCATACCTGTTTGGCACACTGGGAATGCTACAATCCCGGCCGGGATAATCTGCTACTCTCACGGACAACAGTTTGGGCCGGCCCATTGTAACCTAATAAGAATACGTGAAGTCTAAAAAATGTTCGCACAATTCAAAAATAGTTCAGAAGTAAAAAGAAATGTTCATTTTTTCTATTTTTGGCATGAATTCAGTTTTATGTATTTTTAAAAATTTTATGGAATTTTCAAATTATTTTCGCATTTACAAAAACTCTCCGCGATTTAAAAAAAATTAGATTTGTCAAACAATATTCAGAATTCCAAAGTTTTATGCTATGAAATTTTGTTCGGATTTTCAAAAGTGGGTAACATTATTTAAATAACGTTTTTGGAATTTCGCACATAATGCTTTTTAAAAATATTTCGTATTATTGATTGTCGACTCAACTGGGGCCGCCCACCAAACATGAAGCGAGTTTTTTTATTAACAAGCGACGTAAACTTTCTTTCTTTTTCTTAACACGCGACATAATAATTCCAAAACAAAAACAACTGCCATTGAGTCGAACTTGGGACCTGGCAAAAAACATCTGAAACCTGAGCAAAAATGTTTACAAAAACAACTGCGGTTGATAATATTCGTGTGATTAAAAAAATGTAACATTTCAATAATGTTTACATGTTTCAAAACATGTTTGTGTGTTGTAAAAAATGTGTCATACGCATAACAGAATATACGTGGCATGTGTTTGAAAAAAAGTATACAAATTAAAAAATGTTGAACAATGTAAAAGAGTGTTCATGTAGTTTTATAAAATGTTTATTGTCATTAATAATATGTAAATTAATTATTTGGAAAAATATTACCATGTATTCAATTTTTTTGAAAACATTTAATTTAAAAATGTACATAATGTATTTGAAAATTAAAAGTTTATCAGAAAATATTTAACTTCTGCATTAAATATGTATATTGGGCGATGAGAAATTAGCCATGTGTAAAATAGAAAAAATAGAAAACAAAACAAAAAATCAAAAATAAAGAAAAACCAAAGCAGTGTGCGCGCGAGAGCGACTGTGCTAATGGACCGGCCCAATGCAGCAAATACCGGCCAAGTCCTCTCAATGTTTAAAATAGACCGGGATTAGAGAGTTTAGTGTGCTGATTTCAGGGATTGAGAGTTTAGGGTTTGATTTAACTTTCACCTATAAATTCAAGGTTTTTTTTCTCGAGAAAACGCAAAGCGATTTTTGCGTTTCATTGCATTGGAAAGGCGAGAAAGTACATGCCTCCTAGGAGGTTATATTTACAGAGTCCTAGCGCTTCCGATCAGTGGACATCCCAGGAGGCGGGCAAGACTACTCGCAGCCCCCGTGCCCCAGCTTGTGCCCAACATTTGGCCTCGTCTTTAATCCTATCAACTAGCGCATCTATCGAGGGTCTTGCATTGTCGAAGACACACACGTTCCTCTGTTTCCAGATCATCCAGGGGACGAGCAGTGTTATCGATTGCAGGGCTTTGCATAGCGTAGGAGGGGTTTGTGCTTTCGCCCGCAGCCACCAGTCCATCAAGGTAGTATCATTGGCTGGCGTTTGGGCCGGGATGTGCGCCCAGTCCAGGATGAGGTGCCAGATCTGCTTAGCAAATGGGCATGCCAGTAGCAGCTGTTGGATGGTCTCCAGGTTTTGATCGCAGAGGAGGCACCTAGGGTGGTGCTGCAGGCCGCGGCTGGCAAGTCTCGACGCCGTCCAACATCGGTCCTGATGGGCAAGCCAGTGGAAGAATTTGACGCGGGGTGGCGCCCAAATCTTCCAAATCAGCTTCCATGAGTGGCAGCGTGTAGATCCCTGGAAGGTTGCTGCGTAGCAAGATTGGGCCGAGTATGTAGCACTTGCTCTCCATCCCCAAAGAAGCCGATCTGGTTCTTCCGAGATGGTGAAATGCTGTATCGCCTGCCATAGCATCAGGTATTGGCCAATCTCGTGTATGCCAATAGTTCCTTGAATATCTCGGGCCCAAGTGTTCCCGTTGAGTCCGTCAGCCACAGTTCGCGTCTTGGGTCGCTGCTTGGGTATGCATTGGTATAGCATGGGGGCTATCTCGCGGACTGATTGGCCGTTGATCCATCGGTCATCCCAGAAGAGTGCTGTCTGGCCATCTCCGAGCATCATAGTAGTGGATGCGAAGAACAATGCTCGCTCCTCCTTGGAGAACTGGATATCAAGGCCATGCCATGCGCGATCAGTGTCCGTGCGGGCAAGCCACATCCATCGCAGCCGTAGTGCAAGGCCTGCGCGCTCCAGGTCAAGGATCCCAAGGCCACCATATTCCACGGGGCGGCAGGCGTGGCTCCAATTGACATGACAGTTAACTCCATTGGCGACGGCGCGGCCGGCCCACAAAAAACCCCGCTGGATTTTCTCTAGTTGCTTCAGTGTCTTCTTGGGCGGTGCAAAGGCAAGCAGCTGATGAACTGGAAATTCAAGGTTCGTTTTAGACCTTTTCCATTTTCAATTCATTAATTTTCGTTCTTCACTATTTCTTGATTCATTTTATTTCTGCCTCTTTACTTACCACCGTTGTTGTTTTTTGTACCAGGCTTGCCGCCTGGTGCCTCTTTACTTGATATATGCTGTTTTCACTCCAACTTTATTTTATTTTTTGTTTTGTTACTCTTTTCGTCTAATTGTTTATTTTAATTTTAATTTTTTGTTTCCTTTGTTGCCAATACATGATTTCTAATTAAAATAAATGAATGTTTTTCATTTGTATGATTTTTGTATAAACACTAGTAAATGCGTACATGCAATGTACATTGATATTAGGGATTAAATTAATTGCATGTTGATATAAGATGGTATATCAATTGCGTGTTAATTATGTTGAGCGCTTGTCATTGGAGGCTTGGAGAAATCTAGGTCATTGGATTAGCATGGTTTGATGCCATGGATTAATTAGATCAGCCCCTTCGGGACCTTTAATGGTATATAGATGAAAAATATTTTTATGATACATGAGCATGTGAAAAAAAGCAAGATCATATGATTGATATATGGATTCAATTAAAGACACTATCCGGATTATCCTTGGGTAGGAATTTGAGTATGGTGATCGAAATTGGTAATTTAGAAATGCCATTTGAATGTTGCCACTCTACACTTCATTGTATGCAAGTACAATCAGTGGCGGAGCCAGAGTCGGAGCAAACTCCAAATAAAAAATTAAACGTTTATAACTATCAAGAAAGCATTAAAATTATTGCTCGATTGCACAATGATGTACAACATAATTTAAACACGTGTGTTATTTCCCACTTTCCTGAACATACAAAATACGTCGGTCAAGTTTGCCCAAGAGAGGAGAGAAGCCCTGAGCCGAGATATAGAGGCGGTGGCCTTGCAAGTGAGGGTAGGGTTGGACCTCGCATGAAGCGGCACAACATCACATCCAAATAAGAAAGCAGTTCGCTGGT
>LR738711.1:19616060-19633299 GCA_902687465.1 Secale cereale
AGGGGGCTTCTCTGTCAAATTAGATGGAGCTCGAGCTCGAGATGGAGAAGCTGCAACATCTTTGGTAAGTGCTCGGACGGGTCTCACTGGAGGCAAGGTAGCTAGCGGGCTAAGGATCGGAGGGGAAGAGATTGCGGGTTCGATGATGAAGAAGAACGTTGTCGCTCCGATGGGAGAAGGACAAACACGACGAGGCCTTGGATCTAAATCGAACACGAGAGAGAGAGAGAGAGAGAGAGAGAGAGAGAGAGAGAGAGAGAGAGAGCACTAGTGGAAAAAGGGCAATTTGTCTCTGTTCATAAGGGCCATTTGTCCTGGTTGGGGAACCGGTACTAAACGGTTGATACAAATGTCCTAGACCTTTAGTCCCGGTTCTTATACCAACCGGGACAGATGGGCCTCCACTTGGCCACTGCGGCTTGCCCAGGTAGGGGGGCCTTTTGTCCCGGTTAGTGGCATAAACCGGGACAAATAAGCTTCCACACGTCAGCACTTCAGGGGCTAGGGTTTTGTTTTTTTTTCTGAAAGGGGGAGGGGGTTTGGGGGGTTTTGTAGGGTTAATTTAGGGGTTTCATATATTGTGTTAGCTAGCTAATAGACAGAAGTGTCCTATTTTATCTCTGCGCTTGGTCGACGCTTCGTACTATACGTATAAATCGAGAGGACTCAACACGCTAGCTAGTAAGCAAATGAATGAAACCATTAAGTACAGAAGATCGTCACATATACAGAGAGAACTGATGATCGACCTCTCTCATTCTCCGAGAGATTGGTCGAACAACAAGTTTTCGTATATCTATCCGACGTTACTGGCTATATATATATATATATATATATATATATATATATATATATATATATATATATATATATATATATATATATATATATAATGTGTAAGATGTCTTACAATTAATACCCTAACATATTAACTCAACTTCCACATGGTATTCTCCGGCTTTATTGATGACGTGATCAAGAAAAAATCCCGCCAATTCCTCTTGAATTGCTCGGATGCAATCTTATGGTAGGAGTTCATCCCACATCTTCCACGTCTAATTTGAAGAAGGGGGTCAATACATATATATGAATGAAACTCAACAGAAATGATGGTACTAAATGAAAATTGTGAATATTTTTGCTTACGCACATCATATTGTCTTTTAGAGTAACCCCGCTATTCTTGGCCGTCGCGTTGTAGATGAACTCGCAGACGTAGTATCCATAGTAATTATTACCGGGTTCCTGCCACAAGCACTTTACGAGAAATAGAGGTCAATCAAACTGATAATGAAGCATTATAAATGGCATTGATAAAAGTATAGCTAGAGTCAACGCGGGAGATGCGCGAAACTAGCTAGCTAGTAGTACTTACTTTCGGGTAAATCCATCGCGGATCCCGCGGCAGTGCCGGAACTTTTTGGGTGAATTCTTTCCAAACCCTGCGAGACAAAGAAAACAATTACTTTATATATATATATATATATATATATATATATATATATATATATATATATATATATATATATATATATATATATATATATATATATGGAAATGAACAAACTTGCCGATATGGTGCGATAATGATCGATTGAACTTACTTGTTGAGCATTTTAGACATGTCCGCATAGTCCTCGGGATCTTTTCGTCTCGAGTCTAAGACGGTTTCTAGTCCCTGCTCAAGCTGAATCTCTAAGAGAATATAATAGATACTGCGCACACATGCATATAACTCATCAATTACATTAATTACTATAATCTCGAGTAATAATTAAGGGAAACTGAATATGCACAAGACAGTAACACTCACTTGAGGTTGTAAGGAAAGAGTATTTTATCTTTGTTTTGATTTATTATCAACGATCGTAGCAAGTTGGCCTCGGCTTCTTTGGCATGAAATTTAACCTGATAATCATCTATGCGATTTGTGTTAATGAACCCAATATCATAGATATCGGCTTTTCTACATTTGACGATCTTCAATCTGCATAATATAGTGAGGGTAATTATATATACATGCAATGAAAGAGCTGAGCTATATATAGAGACTTAATGACAGAAGTAGTACTTACAGACAGTAGCAAGTGATCGTTGGCTTATTGAGGGCATTTTGATTGAAAAACTGAAAGAACTCCTCAAATGTAACAAACAACACCTCAATCCCAACGAGGTCGTGGTCCTCTTTAAGTTTCAACATCAAAGTAACCTGGCCACCAGAGTCTCTGCAGGTATCCATGTACCACTCATGGAATCTTCGCATCATCATGGTTAGAGTAGTGACATCTTTGACGAGAGGCTTCCCGTACCGGTATTTGTGTTCATCCATCTCTAACATATCAATAACTACATCATCGGCCAGGTAATATGCAAGATTGGTACTGGGCGCCATCCCCGGATGATTAGGGACGATGTCGCTAGGCACCTTGAGCGGGGGGCACGATTGGTTCTCTTGTTCGCCGGGCTGGGGATTTTTTCCCCACTTTTTCGTTGTGCTAACCTTCGATCACTGCAAGTACTTCCCGACCGCTCCGCTTCGACATATGACTTTTCAATAATGCGCTCATAGTTGGTTTCGACGGAGACGATGGTGGTTTCTTCAGGGCATCAATAGTGCGCTTCGCTCTCATCGGATCTATCATCTCCTTTGGAGGTGGAGGTTTCTTTGCAAAAAAGTCCTTCACTTCGGCTTTAGAGATCTCCGCGTTCTCCTCGTCGGTCCTCTCGTATGCTAACTTATCTAAAGGCTTGAGAGATGGACCATATTTGTATTGCCTCCTACCTCTGGTTGTATTGCTAGACGCCGGAGCAGTCCCAGCGGCTGCGGCTGCCTTCTTTTGTTGCTTGATAACCCACAAGTGTAGGGGATCGCAACAGTTTTCGAGGGTAAAGTATTAAACCCAAATTTGTTGATTCGACACAAGGGGAGCCAAAGAATACTCTTAAGTATTAGCAGCTGAGTTGTCAATTCAACCACACTTGGAAACTTAGTATCTACAGCAAGATAGTTTAGTAGCAAAGTAATATGATAGTGGCGGTAGCAGCAATAAAAGTAAAGATAGTGTTTTTGTAGTTTTTGTGATAATAGCAACGGGAATGTAAATAAGCAACAAGAAATATAGGTAAAGCTCGTAGGCATATGGATTGGTGATGGGAAGTTACGTCGGATGCAATTCATCATGTAGAAGTTATAACCTAGGGTGACACAGAACTAGCTCCAGTTCATCAATGCAATGTAGGCATGTATTCCGAATATAGTCATACGTGCTTATGGAAAAGAACTTGGATGACATCTTTTGTCCTACCCTCCCGTGGCAGCGGGGTCCTATTGGAAACTAAGGGATATTACGGCCTCCTTTTAATAGAGTATCGGACCAAAGCATTAACACATAGTGAATACATGAACTCCTCAAACTAAGGTCATCACCGGAGTGGTCCCGATTATTGTCACTTCGGGGTTGCCGGATCATAACACATAGTAGGTGACTATAGACTTGCAAGATAGGATCAAGAACACACATATATTCATGAAAACATAATAGGTTCCGATCTGAAATCATGGCACTCGGGCCCTAGTGACAAGCATTAAGCATAGCAAAGTCATAGCAACATCAATCTCAGAACATAGTGGATACTAGGGATCAAACCCTAACAAAACTAACTCGATTACATGATAGATCCCATCCAACCCATCACCGTCCAGCAAGCCTACGATGGAATTACTCACACACGGCGGTGAGCATCATGGAATTGGTGATGGAGGAAGGTTGATGATGACGATGGCGACGATCTCCACTCTCCGGAGCCCCGAACGGACTCCAGATCAGCCCTCCCGAGAGAGATGAGGGCTTGGCGGCGGCTCCGTCTCGTGAAACACGATAATTCTTTCTCTCTGATTTTTTTCTCCCCGAAACGGAATATATAGGACATGGGGGTACGTCGGTGGAGCATCGGGGGCCCTCGAGGCAGGGGGGCGCGCCCTGGGCAGGGGATGCGCCCCCACCCTAGAGGACAGGCCGTGGGCCCCCCCGGTGTGGATCTTCTTGCAGGTATTTTTTATATTTTCTGAAATAATTCTCCGTTGATTTTCAGGCGATTCCGAGAACTTTTTATTCTGCACAAAACAACACCATGGCAGTTCTGCTGAAAACAGCGTCAGTCCGGGTTAGTTCCATGCAAATCATGCAAGTTAGAGTCCAAAACAAGGGCAAAAGGGTTTGGAAAAGTAGATATGTTGGAGACGTATCAACTCCCCCAAGCTTAAACCTTTGCTTGTCCTCAAGCAATTCAGTTGATAAACTGAAAGCGATAAAGATAAACTTTGACAAACTCTGTTTTCTCTTGTTGTTGTAAATATGTAAGCTAGCATTCAGGTTTTCAACAAGATCATGAACTAACCACATTCACAATAACTTTTAGGTCTCAAGACTACTCACATCAATGGCATAATCAACTAGCGAGCAATAATAATAAACCTCGGATGACAACACTTCTCAAAACAATTATGATATGATATAACATGATGGTATCTCGCTAGCCCTTTATGAGACCGCAAAACATAAATGCAGAGCACCTTTAAAGATCAAGGACTGACTAGACATTGTAATTCATGTTAAAAGAGATCCAGTCATGATCATACTCAATGCAAATTAATAGTAATACATGCAACGACAGAGGTGCTCTCCTACTGGTGCTCTTTGATAAGAGGATGATGACTTTGCATAAAAGTAAATAGATAGGCCCTTCGCAGAGGGAAGCAGGGATTTGTAGAGGTGCCAGAGCTCGATTTTTAAATAGAGATTGAATAACATTTTGAGCGGTATACTTTCAGTGTCAACATATCAACCAAGAATCTCGATATCTCCCATGCTACGCACATTATAGGCGGTTCCCAAACAGAATGGTAAAGTTTATACTCCCCCAACCACCAACAAGCACACTCCACGGCCAGCCGAATCCATGGGTTACCGTCCAAATGATGGGCCTCGAACCCCTCGTTGGATTACCCCAAGTGGAAGGTGTAAGATGCAGTAAGTAGAAGTGTTTTCCCTTAGCAAAGATGCCAAGGATCGAATCCCCAGAGACTCCTAGGTTCAATAGGTAGGTGTCAACCGCTAACGGCGCAATTAGCAATCAACGTGGACCTGCACACAGATACAAATAACTTTGCTCCCAACGAGTACAAAGAGGTTGTCAATCTCTCCGGCCTTGTAGTTCACAAAGGGTTAAAAGCAATATGATAGTAGTGATAGATAGTGTTTTGCAATAGTAAATAAAATAGCGGAAAAGTAAATAGTGTATGTGATCAATGATGGTAATATGGACCGGAGTCACATGATGTTCACTAGTGATGTCTCTCTCCCAAAAGACGATAAAACAGCTATGTGAGGTAACAAATTACAGCTGGGCAATTGACAGGACCACGAACGCAAACCAATGCTGACTACATTACAAGAAAGGTTGAGGTTCAAAGCATGGGCGGTACGCCAAAGTAAGTAGACCGAAATCCATCTGCATCTACTACTAATCATCCACCTTGAGATATCTATCCAGAACATCTCGCTGGTATTAAGTTGCGAGTCCCACCCATAGTGTAAACTCAATGCAACAGGCAACTGCATTAAAAGAACTTTGCGTAAAGTAAACAATCCTTGCACCCGCGGGCACAAGCACCGTTGCTTTCCCCCTTGTGGCAACAGCACATCCCCTAGACTCATGTTTCTGTCACTCAAGCTAGTCATCGAGGGGCATGAACCCACAATCGAGCATAACGTTCCTTCTTGGAGTCACTACCTACTACTTGGCCAAAGCAATAAATAACAACAGAGAACATGCAAGAATTACTTATGAACTAAAATATAAAAGAGGTGAATCAAATATATTACTCAAGATCAATCTGAACATAATCTCATAATCCATCGGATCCCAGCAAACTCAACATAGCAACAGCATAAGGATTACATAGGTGCCTTGATCATGTAGGGCAGCTCACGAGGACTAATTAGTGAAGCACAAGAACGGGAGGAGAACATCACATAGCTACTGGTCATGGACTCATGGTCCAAGGGAGACTACTCACGAGTCATCCGGGAGGCGTCCATGGTGGTGGAGAAGCTCCCGGTGGTGATCCTCCCCTCCGGCAGGGTGCCGGGAAGAGTTCTCCTGGTGCTCCCGATATTGGAAGCGGCGGCGGCGGCGGAACAGAGATGGGATCGCGAAAAGAAGTCCTGTTTCAAGGGTTACGGGGGACCCTTTAAATATCTGCCAAAGTAGGGCACCGGGGGGCTCTCGGGGGGACGAGGCGCCCCCCCGGCGCGGCCCAGGGGGGGGGGCGCCCACAGGGCGCCTAGAGCCCCTGTGGCCCCCCAGGCTCCCCTTCGGAAGCAGTGTCGTTCCCGGAACGCTGATTTTTTATATATTTTTTCTGTATTTTTCTGGGCAGTTCTCGAAACGTGAAAACCTGAAATACAAAAACAGCCGAAAACAGAAACTGGCACTGGGGTGCACTGGATTAGTAAGTTAGTCCAAATATGATCAAAAGTGTATGGAAGTGTATGAATATCATAGCAATATCACCCAAAAGTGGCATGGAGCAAGCAGAAATTATAGATACGTTTTGGACGTATCAACATCCCCAAGCTTAATTCCTGCTCGTCCTCGAGTAGGTAAATGATAACAAGAATAATTTCTGTGGTGACATGCTATTAACCATATAAGACTTTCTCATAGTCATATGACAAAAGCTTATTGAGACAATGATTCTAAAGTAACTAAGTTGTCTCAAGAGAAAATCACAAATGACTGAAAGTTTTACAATATGAAACTGAAACATCAAAAAGATTTGCAATGAACATGATGTGCAAATATGATCAAGTGATATCTAGCTTGCCCCTTTTAGTGATGCAAAACATAAATGGAAGGGCACCTTCAAGGTTTAAGTGATGACTAGATACAATCATTTCAGAATAAACGATATCACAATCATGCAAAAGACAATGCTACTTTGGGACAATGCACATTACACTCAGAATGACAATCATGCTCTCAGTAGTTGATGCTTGAAGTGCTAGAGCTTTTTATTATGAAACATGGAAGCAATTGTGTCAACGGTAGTAGTACTTCATATGTGTCATGTATAAAACATCTTATAAGTTGCAAGCCTCATGCATCGAATACCAATAGTGCTCGCTCCTTGTCCTAATTAGCTCGGATCCCCATGGGTTATCATTGCATTGCATATGTTTTTACCAAGTGTCACAAAGGGGTACCTCTATGCCACCTGTACAAAGGTCCAAGGAGATAGATCGCATTCGATTTCTCGTTTTTGATAAATCTCAACTTGAGGACATCCATACCGGGACAACATAGAAAATAGATGATGGACTCCTCTTTAATGCATAAGCATATTCTCATGAGAGATTGAGGATTAAGGTCCAAGCTAAAACTTCCACCATGATGCATGGCTTTGGTTGGCGGCCCAATGTTCTTCTCTAACAATATGCATATTAATTCAACCCACGGTAAATCACCCTTACTTCAGACAAGACGAACATGCATAGCAACTCACATGATATTCAACAAAAGTGTGACAGTTGATGGCGTCCCCAGAAACATGGTTACCGCTCAGCAAGCAACCCATAAGAAATAAGATACATAAGCAACATATTCTTTACCACAATAGTTTTTAGGCTACTTTCCCGTGAGCTATGTATTGCATGGTTAATTTGCTTAGTGCAGGTGGAGGTTAGCAAAAGACTGGGAGCGACCAACTAAGAGAGCAATGACGGTCATAATCATGCAGAGCGACAAAGCTATATTGAATCAGGCATGGTAGTTATATCGCTACTTAGAAACAAAAGATCATCAAGGCTTGACAGACTTTCTTTACAGTCTTGAATATGCGTGAGCATACGCCAAGTCAATCAAAATAAATTCTCGAAGGAAGATATTACTAAACCATACCACATCATAGGCAAACAAACCAAGTTGGTACTCCAATGACACATTGGGAACCCCCCAGCTATCTGAGATTAACCATAAGAAAACCTGAACTACAAAGCACCATCATGAAAGTAGCATATTTATCATAGACATATTAACCCATGTAACGGAAGCAAACACTCTTAATAAGGTGAGCATGGTAATTAAAGAGAGTTCAAGCAACCAACTAAATAAAAGCTCTTTGAAAAGATAAGCATGAATACTAAGAGCAAAGCACGATAGTAGCTATTAAAAAGACAAAGAACACACACAGCATAGATAGACATGAAAATTCTATGTAATGTTCTAGGTAGAAGTGGAGCGTGTTTCTCTCCCACATAAAGGAATGCTGGGTTCCGACTCGTTATGAAAAACTAAAAAGAAAACTAAAAGCAAGATGCTCCAAGCATAGCACATAACACATGAAGTGATAAAAATATAGCGGAACGAAAGACGAACTGATAATGTTGATGGAGAAGGGGATGCACGGGGGGCATCCCCAAGCTTAGACGCTTGAGTCTCCTTGAATATTTCTTGGGGGTGCACGGGGGCATCCCCAAGCTTGAGCGCTTGACACTCCTGAATCTTTTTATCATCTTCCCTCGCACACTTGAAAACTCCCTTCATACATAACTCATTCATAATCTGATTAGCGAGGTTAGTACCCTTAATAAAATAATTATACCTTGCTGGAAATAAGGATATTCTTGAAGTTCTACTGTTTCTCAAGATTGCCAAAAGGTTTTTGCAAAGAAAAAGCAAGTTCTTAATTTGCAAAGTGTAGGTAAGGCAAAACAGGACAGAATCTGTGAAAAACAGAACAGCAGGCAGTAATTGACCTGTTCGGGATACTTCTGCAACTCAAATCAAAAAACTCAGAACTGACGCACGAAAATCAAAAAACTCAGAACTGACAAGGCAAAGATGCCGGCGCTATACCTTTCTGCTGCTTATATTTTTATTTACTTTTAGTTGGAAAAAGTCTAAAACAAACCTCGAAGTTCTAGAAGAAAGCTAAATCAAACCCCGAACTTTGAATCCCAGAAATTGGCCCACTGAATGTGACACCCCGAGACCAGTGCGTCAGGTGTCAGCCAGTTATTCGTCGCTGTTGCCATGTCATCTGCTTGCGTGTTGCATCTTTGCCTTGTCATCGTGTGCATTGCATCAGCATTTTTTCAAAACTTGCATCTGGCCGAACCCCCTCGTCCTCTCCGTTGTCCGTTCTGAGCCTAGACACACTTGCACGCGCCCACGGTACCTCCGAATATTTATTTTATGAGTGGCCGGAAAACGTTCTTGGAATGAGGCGAAACTTAGCATGTGGTCTTATTATAGCATAGGTAGACCGCCTGTCAAATTTCGTCGCATTCGGAGTCCGTTTGATAGCCCAACCGCTAAATATAGCGGCACTAGTCGTCGGATAAAACGTCGGACGTTTTCGGTCTCCGAAAACCCCCGCGGGCCTCTCTCCTCTCCTCTCATCTCAGCCCACCTCCTCTAACACAACCCACTAGGCCTTCCCTAGCACCCCTCCGCTCCGGTGCCGTTCGATCGCGATCGGAGGGCTCCGTTTTGCCCCAAAACCCCCCAAACCTAACTCTTTCCCTATATATATAGACCCTCCTTGTTCATTTTTGGGCACATACACCTCTTCCCCTACCTCTAGCCCCCCCGCCACAATTTCTGCGCAGCCCCTCTCCACCGCCGCCACTTGGCGCCTTCCTAGTGGCCAGCGCCGCCACCTAGCACCCCCGGCCAACCCCCTTGCGCCATGTGGCCTCCTCCACGTCGCCCCGCTTCCACCTCCCGCCGCCAGCCCGCCAGGCCCACGGGGAGCCGCCCCGGGCCGCGACGGGCCGAGCCGGGCCCGTGCTTCCGTGCCTCCCGCAGCTCCCCTCAGTTCCCGTTCCTCCTGTGCTCCGCCCTGTCGCCAGCTCGTTGGCGTCCGCGGCTCACCGAGCCCCGTCGTCGCCCCGCGCCTGGCGCCCGGCCCTGCCGCCCTCGTCTTCGCCTCCGCCCGAGCCTCTGACTCCACCCCTCGCCGGTCCCGTTCGGCTCCCGCTGGAGCACAGCGCCGCCGCCGCCATGGCCTCACCGCCGCCGCACTGCCCAGCTCCGGCCGGGAATGGGTCCCCCGCGGCCGGATCCGCCATTTCCCGGCCTCCTCCGTCGCTCGGCCGCCTTCCCTCGCCGGAGCAGGAGCTTTGACCCGCCATGGATATGGCCTCGTCACCAGCGCCGCGCCGGACATGTCCGGCTGAAGCCGGACATGTCCGCCTACCTCCTCTACCGTGACACTGACCTGTGGGCCCGAGCACCCACCGACGGACGTGTTCGTCCGGACCGGACAATGTCCACCCCAAGGTCGTTTTTTCACTAAGTCCCCAAAAACTTCATATCCTGATGCATACTTTGAGTGGCTGTATCTCTTTGTGTGTATGTCCTAATTATGCATGTAATATGTCAAAATGATCGTTGTGATATGCTCTTCATTTTGTTCCACTGTGACATGCTTGTTTGAGTTCATCTTGATGCCCTAATCATCATTGCAAGAGTGCTATATGTTTAAAACTACTGATAACTATATATTTGTTGCATGCTTGTGGTGATGATAACTTTGTGCATGTTGGTCCAAATGAAGCATATGATATGTCAAAATGTTCATTGTGAAGTGCTCTACATGATGGTTGCTGTAGCATTCATGTTAGGTGCCATATTACCATGTTAATCTCTGTTGCAAAAGTGCATTTGGCTGTTAAGTGCTGAAACTTGTTATGAGATGCTGATTTCACTTGTTCATAGCTATTATGTGTTTGTCTTTCATGACACATGTCAATATGTTTTAGAAGCACAATCATGCCATCTTTGCTGTGGTGCAATCCACTTTTCATGATATGCCTTGTGGTGTTTGCAACAAGCTTGCAAAGTGGCCTACTCGCTGATGTTGTTTTCTAGGACTTGTTAAAAACTGCTAAGTCTGAAACTGTTAAACCTGATGCTATGTTTGCTTGATGCCTCACTCAAATACATGCATGTTTTAGTATGTCCAATGTTCATATCTTGTTATCCATGTTATGCTCTATCCATCCATGCCTTAGTTTGCATATATAGCCTGTTGTAGCTTATTTATTTCTTGCTCTCAAGTTGCTATAAATGTACCTGTCAGATTTTTATCAGCATGATCGATTTGATGAAGCTTGTTGTTATTGATCCATGCCTCCCATGGAGTTGCTCCAATGGAGTTGTTTGATGTATGTGATGTATTACATGTCCATGATCTTTATATACTTAGTGGAGTTGATATGCTTGTTGTTTTGTGCCTCCGAAGGCAGCATCGTGATGATGTTTTTGCCTTCCCAGATTTTGACAAAGTCTGGATAAATTTATTGCAACTTACCATGCTTGTTTAATTGTGTTCCAGCAAGTTTTTGGGCGTGATCTAAGTTCATGCTTGTTGAGTATCATGTCTATTTCACATCCATGCCTCTTGTTATCATGTTTGGGTGCTGTAGCATATATATACCTTGCTCCCAAGTTGCTATGTTGCTGATTTTGGACAGCTTGTTGTTATATCTTGTTTCATGTGTATGTGTTGAACCGTTGCTCCGTTTTGAGCATGCTATATATGAAACTTGTGTGTTTTTGCATGTAGAAGCATAATATCATGTTGTTTACATGTTTGGAGTGTGTTTCTTGTTGTTTGGATGCATCTTGCATATTTGACTTGCTTGTCTTGTTTTTCTCATATCTTCTAGGCCGTAGCTCCGAATTAAACAAACTTTATATGAAAATTGACTAGAATTTCCAGTAGATCATCATGGTGCATGTTAACTTGCTGTTTAAAAACTTTAACTTAAGGTTTGTTCAGATCTGGACCCATTTCGAAACGTGCATATGAGGACTTACCGGAATGGTTATATGTCGATTTTGGCCTCATTTAAACTTGTTGGTTTGTGTTGTTCTTGTGTGCTTCATCCATTGCCATGTTTTGCATCATATAGAATTGTCTTGCATCCTACTTGGTTGAGCATCTTGTCTTGTTCTTGTGTTGTGTGTTTACCTTCTTATGTGCTTCTACTCGCTAGTTCTTTCCCGTTTGCGATCGTGAGGATTCGTTCGACTTCACTTGGTTCGTCTTCGAGGCTGCTTCTTCGTCTACTTCAATGATTCGTTCTTCTTCCTTGCGGGATCCCAGGCAAGATGACCATCACCTTGGATACCTTTACTATCATTGCCATGCTAGCTGTCTCGATGCTATCGTTATATGTCGCGCTACCTATCTTTTGTCAGCCTCTCCTTGTTGCCATGAAACCTCTAACCTTTGACATCTTCCCAGCAAAACCGTTGTTTGGCTATGTTACCCGCTTGCTCAGCCCCTCTTATAGCATTGTTAGTTGCAGGTGAAGATGAAGATTGATCCATGTCGGATCTTGTTGTTGGAATATCACAATATATCTTATGTATATTAACACACCTATATACTTGGCAATGGGTGGAAGGCTTGGCCTTTTGCTCGGTGTTTTGTTCCACTCATGCCGCCTTAGGAGCCGATAAACCGGCGTTATGTTCCTTGATTTTGTGTTCCTAACACGGTTGGGTGTATGGGGACCCCTTGACAGTTCGCCTTTGAATAAATCTCCTCCAGCAAGGCCCAACATTGGTTTTAATTTGCAACATAATAAAAACTTAATTAATTAATTGCATAGGGAGTTAGCGCTACCCGAGGATTCTTTCTACAAAGCAGGGGGGCTAGTGTGGATGGTGTTGGTCCCAAACGGGAGATTGCGGGGCCACCACGGGGAAACTCGAGGTCTGGCTCCCGTAGGCTCACCTATCCGGTTGTGGCCTGAGACGAGATACGCGCGGCTACTATCAAGATGTCGGCACGCCGGGAGGTCTTGCTGGACTTGTTTTACCATTGTCGAAATGTCTTGTGCACCGGGAATTCCGTGTCTGATCGGGCCTTCCCTAAGATAAGGGGTAATATTATTATTACTTCTGCTGATCGTGAGAGCTTGTGATGGGCTAAGTTGGGACACCCCTGCAGGGTTATAATCTTTCGAAAGCCGTGCCCGCGGTTATGAGGCAGATTGGAATTTGTTAATGTCCGGTTGTAGAAAACTTGACAGAGGATCCGAAGTAAAACACTCAACCGTGTGAGTAATCGTGACTGTCTCTTTTCACTTTGGGAAGAGAACACGGTGGGGTTATGTTTGACTCGTAGGTAGTTCAGGATCTTTAGCGATCATTACTAGTTTGCGACCGTTGGCGTAGATGCTCATCTTATTCTTGTACTCGTAAGTTAGCCACCATATATTGCTTAGTCGCTGCTGCAACCTCACCACTTAACCTCTTCCTACCCAGTTAAGCTTTGCTAGTCTTGTTACCCATGGTTATGGGATTGCTGAGTCCTCGTGGCTCACAGATACTACAACACCAGTTGCAGGTGCAGGTTTCCGATGACTTGACGTGAGAGCGATGTTCTTGTGTTGGAGTTCTTCTTCTTCTTCTTCGTCAGTCTTGGGTTAGGTTCCGGGTCGGCAGCCTGGGATAGCAGATGGATGTCGTTGAGCTTTTCATGTTTTCATCCGTAGTCGGATGCCTTGTTTTGATGATGTTGTATTCATGTGACTTGTACGAATTGTTGTATCCTCATGTAATTATGTAATGGTACGATGTAATGATATCCATCTTGCTAAGCGCCTGAGATGCAGTTGCGCCCCAATCACGTATGAGTCACGTGATCGGGATAGAATCGCTTATTGGGCCTGACACCGAACTTGTAATCCCGGTCTAATTTGGACCCCATACCTGTTTGGCACACTGGGAATGCTACAATCCCGGTCGGGATAATCTGCTACTCTCACGGACAACAGTTTGGGCCGGCCCATTGTAACCTAATAAGAATACGTGAAATCTAAAAAATGTTCGCACAATTCTAAAATAGTTCAGAAGTAAAAAGAAATGTTCATTTTTTCTATTTTTGGCATGAATTCAGTTTTATGTATTTTTAAAAATTTTATGAAATTTTCAAATTATTTTCGCATTTACAAAAACTCTCCGTGATTTAAAAAAAATTAGATTTGTCAAACAATATTCAGAATTCCAAAGTTTTATGCTATGAAATTTTGTTCGGATTTTCAAAAGTGGGTAACATTATTTAAATAACGTTTTTGGAATTTCGCACATAATGCTTTTTAAAAATATTTCGTATTATTGATTGTCGACTCAACTGGGGCCGCCCACCAAACATGAAGCGAGTTTTTTTATTAACAAGCGACGTAAACTTTCTTTCTTTTTCTTAACACGCGACATAATAATTCCAAAACAAAAACAACTGCCATTGAGTCGAACTTGGGACCTGGCAAAAAAAATCTGAAACCTGAGCAAAAATGTTTACAAAAACAACTGCGGTTGATAATATTCGTGTGATTAAAAAAATGTAACTTTTCAATAATGTTTACATGTTTCAAAACATGTTTGTGTGTTGTAAAAAATGTGTCATACGCATAACAGAATATACGTGGCATGTGTTTGAAAAAAAGTATACAAATTAAAAAATGTTGAACAATGTAAAAGAGTGTTCATGTAGTTTTATAAAATGTTTATTGTCATTAATAATATGTAAATTAATTATTTGGAAAAATATTACCATCTATTCAATTTTTTTGAAAACATTTAATTTAAAAATATACATAATGTATTTGAAAATTAAAAGTTTATCAGAAAATATTTAACTTCTGCATTAAAAATGTATATTGGGCGATGAGAAATTAGCCATGTGTAAAATAGAAAAAATAGAAAACAAAACAAAAAATCAAAAATAAAGAAAAACCAAAGCAGTGTGCGCGCGAGAGCGACTGTGCTAATGGACCGGCCCAATGCAGCAAATACCGGCTAAGTCCTCTCAATGTTTAAAATAGACCGGGATTAGAGAGTTTAGTGTGCTGATTTCAGGGATTGAGAGTTTAGGGTTTGATTTAACTTTCACCTATAAATTCAAGGTTTTCTTTCTCGAGAAAACGCAAAGCGATTTTTGCGTTTCATTGCATTGGAAAGGCGAGAAAGTACATGCCTCCTAGGAGGTTATATTTACAGAGTCCTAGCGCTTCCGATCAGTGGACATCCCAGGAGGCGGGCAAGACTACTCGCAGCCCCCGTGCCCCAGCTTGTGCCCAACATTTGGCCTCGTCTTTAATCCTATCAACTAGCGCATCTATCGAGGGTCTTGCATTGTCGAAGACACACTCGTTCCTCTGTTTCCAGATCATCCAGGGGACGAGCAGTGTTATCGATTGCAGGGCTTTGCATAGCGTAGGAGGGGTTTGTGCTTTCGCCCGCAACCACCAGTCCATCAAGGTAGTATCATTGGCTGGCGTTTGGGCCGGGATGTGCGCCCAGTCCAGGATGAGGTGCCAGATCTGCTTAGCAAATGGGCATGCCAGTAGCAGCTGTTGGATGGTCTCCAGGTTTTGATCGCAGAGGAGGCACCTAGGGTGGTGCTGCAGGCCGCGGCTGGCAAGTCTCGACGCCGTCCAACATCGGTCCTGATGGGCAAGCCAGTGGAAGAATTTGACGCGGGGTGGCGCCCAAATCTTCCAAATCAGCTTCCATGAGTGGCAGCGTGTAGATCCCTGGAAGGTTGCTGCGTAGCAAGATTGGGCCGAGTATGTAGCACTTGCTCTGCATCCCCAAAGAAGCCGATCTGGTTCTTCCGAGATGGTGAAATGCTGTATCGCCTGCCATAGCATCAGGTATTGGCCAATCTCGTGTATGCCAATAGTTCCTTGAATATCTCGGGCCCAAGTGTTCCCGTTGAGTCCGTCAGCCACAGTTCGCGTCTTGGGTCGCTGCTTGGGTATGCATTGGTATAGCATGGGGGCTATCTCGCGGACTGATTGGCCGTTGATCCATCGATCATCCCAGAGGAGTGCTGTCTGGCCATCTCCGAGCATCATAGTAGTGGATGCGAAGAACAATGCTCGCTCCTCCTTGGAGAACTGGATATCAAGGCCATGCCATGCGCGATCAGTGTCCGTGCGGGCAAGCCACATCCATCGCAGCCGTAGTGCAAGGCCTGCGCGCTCCAGGTCATGGATCCCAAGGCCACCATATTCCACGGGGCGGCAGGCATGGCTCCAATTGACATGACAGTTAACTCCATTGGCGACGGCGCGGCCGGCCCACAAAAAACCCCGCTGGATTTTCTCTAGTTGCTTCAGTGTCTTCTTGGGCGGTGCAAAGGCAAGCAGCTGATGAACTGGAAATTCAAGGTTTGTTTTAGACCTTTTCCATTTTCAATTCATTAATTTTCGTTCTTCACTATTTCTTGATTCATTTTATTTCTGCCTCTTTACTTACCACCGTTGTTGTTTTTTGTACCAGGCTTGCCGCCTGGTGCCTCTTTACTTGATATATGCTGTTTTCACTCCAACTTTATTTTATTTTTTGTTTTGTTACTCTTTTCGTCTAATTGTTTATTTTAATTTTATTTTTTTGTTTCCTTTGTTGCCAATACATGATTTCTAATTAAAATAAATGAATGTTTTTCATTTGTATGATTTTTGTATAAACACTAGTAAATGCGTACATGCAATGTACATTGATATTAGGGATTAAATTAATTGCATGTTGATATAAGATGGTATATCAATTGCGTGTTAATTATGTTGAGCGCTTGTCATTGGAGGCTTGGAGAAATCTAGGTCATTGGATTAGCATGGTTTGATGCCATGGATTAATTAGATCAGCCCCTTTGGGACCTTTAATGGTATATAGATGAAAAATATTTTTATGATACATGAGCATGTGAAAAAAAGCAAGATCATATGATTGATATATGGATTCAATTAAAGACACTATCCGGATTATCCTTGGGTAGGAATTTGAGTATGGTGATCGAAATTGGTAATTTAGAAATGCCATTTGAATGTTGCCACTCTACACTTCATTGTATGCAAGTACAATCAGTGGCGGAGCCAGAGTCGGAGCAAACTCCAAATAAAAAATTAAACGTTTATAACTATCAAGAAAGCATTAAAATTATTGCTCGATTGCACAATGATGTACAACATAATTTAAACACGTGTGTTATTTCCCACTTTCCTGAACATACAAAATACGTCCGTCAAGTTTGCCCAAGAGAGGAGAGAAGCCCTGAGCCGAGATAGAGAGGCGGTGGCCTTGCAAGTGAGGGTAGGGTTGGACCTCGCATGAAGCGGCACAACATCACATCCAAATAAGAAAGCGGTTCGCT
>LR738711.1:19633674-19648867 GCA_902687465.1 Secale cereale
GAGAGAGAGAGAGAGAGAGAGAGAGAGAGAGAGAGAGAGAGAGAGAGAGAGAGAGAGAGCACTAGTGGAAAAGGGCAATTTGTCTCTGTTCATAAGGGCCATTTGTCCTGGTTGGGGAATCGGTACTAAACGGTTGATACAAATGTCCTAGACCTTTAGTCCCGGTTCTTATACCAACCGGGACAGATGGGCCTCCACTTGGCCACTGCGGCTTGCCCAGGCAGGGGGGCCTTTTGTCCCGGTTAGTAGCATAAACCGGGACAAATAAGCTTCCACACGTCAGCACTTCAGGGGCTAGGGTTTTGTTTTTTTTTTCTGAAAGGGGGAGGGGGTTTGGGGGGTTTTGTAGGGTTAATTTAGGGGTTTCATATATTGTGTTAGCTAGCTAATAGACAGAAGTGTCCTATTTTATCTCTGCGCTTGGTCGACGCTTCATACTATACGTATAAATCGAGAGGACTCGACACGCTAGCTAGTAAGCAAATGAATGAAACCATTAAGTACAGAAGATCGTCACATATACAGAGAGAAGTGATGATCGACCTCTCTCATTCTCCGAGAGATTGGTCGAACAACAAGTTTTCGTATATCTATCCGACGCTACTGGCTATATATATATATATATATATATATATATATATATATATATATATATATATATATATATATATATATATATACAATGTGTAAGATGTCTTACAATTAATACCCTAACATATTAACTCAACTTCCACATGGTATTCTCCGGCTTTATTGATGACGTGATCAAGAAAAAATCCCGCCAATTCCTCTTGAATTGCTCGGATGCAATCTTGTGGTAGGAGTTCATCCCACATCTTCCACGTCTAATTTGAAGAAGGGGGTCAATACATATATATGAATGAAACTCAACAGAAATGATGGTACTAAATGAAAATTGTGAATATTTTTGCTTACGCACATCATATTGTCTTTTAGAGTAACCCTGCTATTCTTGGCCGTCGCGTTGTAGATGAACTCGCAGACGTAGTATCCATAGTAATTATTACCGGGTTCCTGCCACAAGCACTTTACGAGAAATAGAGGTCAATCAAACTGATAATGAAGCATTATAAATGGCATTGATAAAAGTATAGCTAGAGTCAACGCGGGAGATGCGCGAAACTAGCTAGCTAGTAGTACTTACTTTCGGGTAAATCCATTGCGGATCCCGCGGCAGTGCCGGAACTTTTTGGGTGAATTCTTTCCAAACCCTGCGAGACAAAGAAAACAATTACTTTATATATATATATATATATATATATATATATATATATATATATATATATATATATATATATATATATATATATATATATATATATATATATATGGAAATGAACAAACTTGCCGATATGGTGCGATAATGATCGATTGAACTTACTTGTTGAGCATTTTAGACATGTCCGCATAGTCCTCGGGATCTTTTCGTCTCGAGTCTAAGACAGTTACTAGTCCCTGCTCAAGCTGAATCTCTAAGAGAATATAATAGATACTGCGCACACATGCATATAACTCATCAATTACATTAATTACTATAATCTCGAGTAATAATTAAGGGAAACTGAATATGCACAAGACAGTAACACTCACTTGAGGTTGTAAGGAAAGAGTATTTTATCTTTGTTTTGATTTATTATCAACGATCGTAGCAAGTTGGCCTCGGCTTCTTTGGCATGAAATTTAACCTGATAATCATCTATGCGATTTGTGTTAATGAACCCAATATCATAGATATCGGCTTTTCTACATTTGACGATCTTCAATCTGCATAATATAGTGAGGATAATTATATATACATGCAATGAAAGAGCTGAGCTATATATAGAGACTTAATGACAGAAGTAGTACTTACAGACAGTAGCAAGTGATCGTTGGTTTATTGAGGGCATTTTGATTGAAAAACTGAAAGAACTCCTCAAATGTAACAAACAACACCTCAATTCCAACGAGGTCGTGGTCCTCTTTAAGTTTCAACATCAAAGTAACCTGGCCACCAGAGTCTCTGCAGGTATCCATGTACCACTCATGGAATCTTCGCATCATCATGGTTAGAGTAGTGACATCTTTGACGAGAGGCTTCCCGTACCGGTATTTGTGTTCATCCATCTCTAACATATCAATAACTACATCATCGGCCAGGTAATATGCAAGATTGGTACTGGGCGCCATCCCCGGATGATTAGGGACGATGTCGCTAGGCACCTTGAGCGGGGGGCACGATTGGTTCTCTTGTTCGCCGGGCTGGGGATTTTTTTCCCACTTTTTCGTTGTGCTAACCTTCGATCACTGCAAGTACTTCCCGACCGCTCCGCTTCGACATATGACTTTTCAATAATGCGCTCATAGTTGGTTTCGGCGGAGACGATGGTGGTTTCTTCAGGGCATCAATAGTGCGCTTCGCTCTCATCGGATCTATCATCTCCTTTGGAGGTGGAGGTTTCTTTGCAAAAAAGTCCTTCACTTAGGCTTTAGAGATCTCCGCGTTCTCCTCGTCGGTCCTCTCGTATGCTAACTTCTCTAAAGGCTTGAGAGATGGACCATATTTGTATTGCCTCCTACCTCTGGTTGTATTGCTAGACGCCGGAGCAGTCCCAGCGGCTGCGGCTGCCTTCTTTTGTTGCTTGATAACCCACAAGTGTAGGGGATCGCAACAGTTTTCGAGGGTAAAGTATTAAACCCAAATTTGTTGATTCGACACAAGGGGAGCCAAAGAATACTCTTAAGTATTAGCAGCTGAGTTGTCAATTCAACCACACTTGGAAACTTAGTAACTGCAGCAAGATAGTTTAGTAGCAAAGTAATATGATAGTGGCGGTAGCAGCAATAAAAGTAAAGATAGTGTTTTTGTAGTTTTTGTGATAATAGCAACGGGAATGTAAATAAGCAACAAGAAATATAGGTAAAGCTTGTAGGCATATGGATTGGTGATGGGAAGTTACGTCGGATGCAATTCATCATGTAGAAGTTATAACCTAGGGTGACACAGAACTAGCTTCAGTTCATCAATGCAATGTAGGCATGTATTCCGAATATAGTCATACGTGCTTATGGAAAAGAACTTGGATGACATCTTTTGTCCTACCCTCCCGTGGCAGCGGGGTCCTATTGGAAACTAAGGGATATTACGGCCTCCTTTTAATAGAGTATCGGACCAAAGCATTAACACATAGTGAATACATGAACTCCTCAAACTAAGGTCATCACCGGAGTGGTCCCGATTATTGTCACTTCGGGGTTGCCGGATCATAACACATAGTAGGTGACTATAGACTTGCAAGATAGGATCAAGAACACACATATATTCATGAAAACATAATAGGTTCCGATCTGAAATCATGGCACTCGGGCCCTAGTGACAAGCATTAAGCATAGCAAAGTCATAGCAACATCAATCTCAGAACATAGTGGATACTAGGGATCAAACCCTAACAAAACTAACTCGATTACATGATAGATCCCATCCAACCCATCACCGTCCAGCAAGCCTACGATGGAATTACTCACACACGGCGGTGAGCATCATGGAATTGGTGATGGAGGAAGGTTGATGATGACGATGGCGACGATCTCCACTCTCCGGAGCCCCGAACGGACTCCAGATCAGCCCTCCCGAGAGAGATGAGGGCTTGGCGGCGGCTCCGTCTCGTGAAACACGATAATTCTTTCTCTCTGATTTTTTTCTCCCCGAAACGGAATATATAGGACATGGGGGTACGTCGGTGGAGCATCGGGGGCCCTCGAGGCAGGGGGGCGCGCCCTGGGCAGGGGATGCGCCCCCACCCTAGAGGACAGGCCGTGGGCCCCCCCGGTGTGGATCTTCTTGCAGGTATTTTTTATATTTTCTGAAATAATTCTCCGTTGATTTTCAGGCGATTCCGAGAACTTTTTATTCTGCACAAAACAACACCATGGCAGTTCTGCTGAAAACAGCGTCAGTCCGGGTTAGTTCCATGCAAATCATGCAAGTTAGAGTCCAAAACAAGGGCAAAAGGGTTTGGAAAAGTAGATATGTTGGAGACGTATCAACTCCCCCAAGCTTAAACCTTTGCTTGTCCTCAAGCAATTCAGTTGATAAACTGAAAGTGATAAAGATAAACTTTGACAAACTCTGTTTTCTCTTGTTGTTGTAAATATGTAAGCTAGCATTCAGGTTTTCAACAAGATCATGAACTAACCACATTCACAATAACTTTTAGGTCTCAAGACTACTCACATCAATGGCATAATCAACTAGCGAGCAATAATAATAAACCTCGGATGACAACACTTCTCAAAACAATTATGATATGATATAACATGATGGTATCTCGCTAGCCCTTTATGAGACCGCAAAACATAAATGCAGAGCACCTTTAAAGATCAAGGACTGACTAGACATTGTAATTCATGTTAAAAGAGATCCAGTCATGATCATACTCAATGCAAATTAATAGTAATACATGCAACGACAGAGGTGCTCTCCTACTGGTGCTCTTTGATAAGAGGATGATGACTTTGCATAAAAGTAAATAGATAGGCCCTTCGCAGAGGGAAGCAGGGATTTGTAGAGGTGCCAGAGCTCGATTTTTAAATAGAGATTGAATAACATTTTGAGCGGTATACTTTCAGTGTCAACATATCAACCAAGAATCTCGATATCTCCCATGCTACGCACATTATAGGCGGTTCCCAGACAGAATGGTAAAGTTTATACTCCCCCAACCACCAACAAGCACACTCCACGGCCAGCCGAATCCATGGGTTACCGTCCAAATGATGGGCCTCGAACCCCTCGTTGGATTACCCCAAGTGGAAGGTGTAAGATGCAGTAAGTAGAAGTGTTTTCCCTTAGCAAAGATGCCAAGGATCGAATCCCCAGAGACTCCTAGGTTCAACAGGTAGGTGTCAACCGCTAACGGCGCAATTAGCAATCAACGTGGACCTGCACATAGATACAAATAACTTTGCTCCCAACGAGTACAGAGAGGTTGTCAATCTCTCTGGCCTTGTAGTTCACAAAGGGTTAAAAGCATTATGATAGTAGTGATAGATAGTGTTTTGCAATAGTAAATAAAATAGCGGAAAAGTAAATAGTGTATGTGATCAATGATGGTAATATGGACCGGAGTCACATGATGTTCACTAGTGATGTCTCTCTCCCAAAAGACGATAAAACAGCTATGTGAGGTAACAAATTACAGCTGGGCAATTGACAGGACCACGAACGCAAACCAATGCTGACTACATTACAAGAAAGGTTGAGGTTCAAAGCATGGGCGGTACGCCAAAGTAAGTAGACCGAAATCCATCTGCATCTACTACTAATCATCCACCTTGAGATATCTATCCAGAACATCTCGCTGGTATTAAGTTGCGAGTCCCACCCATAGTGTAAACTCAATGCAACAGGCAACTGCATTAAAAGAACTTTGCGTAAAGTAAACAATCCTTGCACCCGCGGGCACAAGCACCGTTGCTTTCCCCCTTGTGGCAACAGCACATCCCCTAGACTCATGTTTCTGTCACTCAAGCTAGTCATCGAGGGGCATGAACCCACAATCGAGCATAACGTTCCCTCTTGGAGTCACTACCTACTACTTGGCCAAAGCAATAAATAACAACAGAGAACATGCAAGAATTACTTATGAACTAAAATATAAAAGAGGTGAATCAAATATATTACTCAAGATCAATCTGAACATAATCTCATAATCCATCGGATCCCAGCAAACTCAACATAGCAAAAGCATAAGGATTACATAGGTGCCTCGATCATGTAGGGCAGCTCACGAGGACTAATTAGTGAAGCACAAGAACGGGAGGAGAACATCACATAGCTACTGGTCATGGACTCATGGTCCAAGGGAGACTACTCACGAGTCATCCGGGAGGCGTCCATGGTGGTGGAGAAGCTCCCGGTGGTGATCCTCCCCTCCGGCAGGGTGCCGGGAAGAGTTCTCCTGGTGCTCCCGATCTTGGAAGCGGCGGCGGCGGCGGAACAGAGATGGGATCACGAAAAGAAGTCCTGTTTCAAGGGTTACGGGGGACCCTTTAAATATCTGCCAAAGTAGGGCACCGGGGGGCTCTCGGGGGGACGAGGCGCCCCCCCGGCGCGGCCCAGGGGGGGGGGGCGCCCACAGGGCGCCTAGAGCCCCTGTGGCCCCCCAGACTCCCCTTCGGAAGCAGTGTCGTTCCCGGAACGCTGATTTTTTATATATTTTTTCTGTATTTTTCTGGGCAGTTCTTGAAACGTGAAAACCCGAAATACAAAAACAGCCGAAAACAGAAACTGGCACTGGGGTGCACTGGATTAGTAAGTTAGTCCAAATATGATCAAAAGTGTATGGAAGTGTATGAATATCATAGCAATATCACCCAAAAGTGGCATGGAGCAAGCAGAAATTATAGATACGTTTTGGACGTATCAACATCCCCAAGCTTAATTCCTGCTCGTCCTCGAGTAGGTAAATGATAACAAGAATAATTTCTGTGGTGACATGCTATTAACCATATAAGACTTTCTCATAGTCATATGACAAAAGCTTACTGAGACAATGATTCTAAAGTAACTAAGTTGTCTCAAGAGAAAATCACAAATGACTGAAAGTTTTACAATATGAAACTGAAACATCAAAAAGATTTGCAATGAACATGATGTGCAAATATGATCAAGTGATATCTAGCTTGCCCCTTTTAGTGATGCAAAACATAAATGCAAGGGCACCTTCAAGGTTTAAGTGATGACTAGATACAATCATTTCAGAATAAACGATATCACAATCATGCAAAAGACAATGCTACTTTGGGACAATGCACATTACACTTAGAATGACAATCATGCTCTCAGTAGTTGATGCTTGAAGTGCTAGAGCTTTTTATTATGAAACATGGAAGCAATTGTGTCAACGGTAGTAGTACTTCATATGTGTCATGTATAAAACATCTTATAAGTTGCAAGCCTCATGCATCGAATACCAATAGTGCTCGCTCCTTGTCCTAATTAGCTCGGATCCCCATGGGTTATCATTGCATTGCATATGTTTTTACCAAGTGTCACAAAGGGGTACCTCTATGCCACCTGTACAAAGGTCCAAGGAGATAGATCGCATTCGATTTCTCGTTTTTGATAAATCTCAACTTGAGGACATCCATACCGGGACAACATAGAAAATAGATGATGGACTCCTCTTTAATGCATAAGCATATTCTCATGAGAGATTGAGGATTAAGGTCCAAGCTAAAACTTCCACCATGATGCATGGCTTTGGTTGGCGGCCCAATGTTCTTCTCTAACAATATGCATATTAATTCAACCCACGGTAAATCACCCTTACTTCAGACAAGACGAACATGCATAGCAACTCACATGATATTCAACAAAAGTGTGACAGTTGATGGCGTCCCCAGAAACATGGTTACCGTTCAGCAAGCAACCCATAAGAAATAAGATACATAAGCAACATATTCTTTACCACAATAGTTTTTAGGCTACTTTCCCATGAGCTATGTATTGCATGGTTAATTTGCTTAGTGCAGGTGGAGGTTAGCAAAAGACTGGGAGCGACCAACTAAGAGAGCAATGACGGTCATAATCATGCAGAGCGACAAAGCAATATTGAATCAGGCATGGTAGTTATATCGCTACTTAGAAACAAAAGGTCATCAAGGCTTGACAGACTTTCTTTACAGTCTTGAATATGCGTGAGCATACGCCAAGTCAATCAAAATAAATTCTTGAAGGAAGATATTACTAAACCATACCACATCATAGGCAAACAAACCAAGTTGGTACTCCAATGACACATTGGGAACCCCCCAGCTATCTGAGATTAACCATAAGAAAACCTGAACTACTAAGCACCATCATGAAAGTAGCATATTTATCATAGACATATTAACCCATGTAACGGAAGCAAACACTCTTAATAAGGTGAGCATGGTAATTAAAGAGAGTTCAAGCAACCAACTAAATAAAAGCTCTTTGAAAAGATAAGCATGAATACTAAGAGCAAAGCACGATAGTAGCTATTAAAAAGACAAAGAACACACACAGCATAGATAGACATGAAAATTCTATGTAATGTTCTAGGTAGAAGTGGAGCGTGTTTCTCTCCCACATAAAGGAATGCTGGGTTCCGACTCGTTATGAAAAACTAAAAAGAAAACTAAAAGCAAGACGCTCCAAGCATAGCACATAACACATGAAGTGATAAAAATATAGCGGAACGAAAGACGAACTGATAATGTTGATGGAGAAGGGGATGCACGGGGGGCATCCCCAAGCTTAGACGCTTGAGTCTCCTTGAATATTTCTTGGGGGTGCACGGGGGCATCCCCAAGCTTGAGCGCTTGACACTCCTGAATCTTTTTATCATCTTCCCTCGCACACTTGAAAACTCCCTTAATACATAACTCATTCATAATCTGATTAGCGAGGTTAGTACCCTTAATAAAATAATTATACCTTGCTGGAAATAAGGATATTCTTGAAGTTCTACTGTTTCTCAAGATTGCCAAAAGGTTTTTGCAAAGAAAAAGCAAGTTCTTAATTTGCAAAGTGTAGGTAAGGCAAAACAGGACAGAATCTGTGAAAAACAGAACAGAAGGCAGTAATTGACCTGTTTGGGATACTTCTGCAACTCAAATCAAAAAACTCAGAACTGACGCACGAAACACAATTATATAGAGAACGCTGTCGAAAAAATTCAGACCAAAAAGAAGATCTGGTGATTTTATACGAATTTTTCTATCCAAGGACAGAATCTGTTTCCTGGACAGCACCTCACAACTTTTGAACTTTCTAGCAATCAGAGGCTATACTTGGCACAAATATGAAAAGCAAAGATACAATGATGATGCTACAGCAGTAAACAACATCAAGACACAACAAAAGCAAAAATTTTATTCATGTGGGCTGCCTCCCAAAAGCGCTTTCTTTTATGCCTTTAAGCTAGGCATAATGCATAGAGGAATCAATATTCATCATAATAATCGGAGTTATAAATTGGTTCAAATGATTCCTCAACAAGTTCATTATTGTTCCTTTTAGGAAAGGGGTACACACCTTTTGCCTTCCCGCGTAAGCGGATTTGTCCCTTACCTATATCAATGAAGCCTTTAACTGCTCGGAGGAAGTCCCTTCCAAGCACTATGTTTCCTTGGTTTGGCTCCATGATGAAGAAATCAATCATCGCAATCCCTTTAAGGAATTTAACTGGCACGTCTTTTATTTTTCCCTGGATTTCAGAAATATCTCCATTAGTATGTTCATGATATAATGGTAATCTATCCATGTTAAATTTTAAAGAATCATGAACAATTTTTGGCATAGTAGAAACCATAGATCCAATATCACAATAAGCAAGGAAGTCTTGATTAGAGATGTTAATCCTAACAAAAGGCTCCCAATCATCGTCTATTTCCAAAATGTCTCTTTTATTGGGTTTAGGTTTCTCTACCTTCATTAAGTCTAGAGCATCCATTCTCTTTTCAATAGTAGCAAGTCTATCTATGACAGTATCAAAATTATGATCATAAACAAAGTAACTAGATAGACCATGTATAATTTCAAGAGCTCTAGCCTCATCACATTCTAGGAAATCTCCCTCGGCTATAATGTCAAGGGAGTGTTTACACCATTTAAAAAGACCATGGTAAAAATTTCTAAGCACAATTTTTATAGGTATCCAAGGCATAATTCTTCTGTGTGCATCAGAAATTCTGTCCCATGCCTTCTTCATATTTTCTCCATCCCTTTGATGGAAATCTAGAACTTCTGATTCCCTCAAAGCACCAAATCCTAACATGTTTAACTAAACAGGTAGGACTACTAGCAACACTAGTAGATAAAGGGTCATCAGACCCGGTTCATTTGGGCCTTTTAGCCCCGGTTCCAGAACCGGGACAAGAGGGTCGGTACTAATGCTCTGACCCTTTAGTCCCGGTTCAATCCAGAACCGGGGCAGAAGGGTGTCCACGTGGCCTGTGCACCGAGCCCAGGCAGGAGGGGCTTTAGTCCCGGTTGGTGGTACCAACCGGGACCAAAAGGCATCCACGCGTCAGCATTTCTGTGGCTGTGGTTTTTGTTTTTTTTTTGAAAGGGGAGGGGGGGTTTTAGGTTTTGGGGGGTTAATTTAGGTGTTTCATATATTGTGTTAGCTAGCTAATTAATAGAGAGAAGTGTCCTCTCTTATGTCCGTGCTTGGTCGACGCTACATACTACACATACGTATATAGAGAGGACTAGAGTCACGCTAGCTAGCTAGCTAGCTGCTAGCTACTAAGCAAACGAAGGAAACAGAAGATCGTATAATCAACATATATATATATATATATATATATATATATATATATATATATATATATATATATATATATATATATATATATATATATATGCATACAGAGAGAAGTAATATCGACCACCTCTCCTTCTCCGAGAGATTGGTCGAACAACAAGTTCTCGTATATCTATCCGACACTACCGGGCACATATATACAATAATTATCTCTTACAAAAATATTCTCCTATCATATGGATGCATGGTCCACATAGTATTCTCCGTCTTCAGCGATCACGTGTTCAAGGAAGAATGCCGCCAATTCCTCTTGAATTGCTCGCAGACGATCTGGTGTTAGGAGTTCATCCCGCATCCGAAACATCTAATTTGAAGTAGGGGGTCAATACATGAAATGATGCTATAAATTTGTGAATATTATTGATTGCTTACGCACTTCAAATTGTTCATCAGTGTAGCCCCGCTCACAGGTCGTGTGGCGGATGGACTCGCAAATGTAGTATCCACAATAATCATTCCCGGGTTCCTGCCACAACCACTTTACAAGAAATAGAGGTCAATCAAACTGATAAGCAAGAATGCCAAATTGGTATTGATGAAACTAGCGCTTGAATCAAGATATAGGAGATGCGCGCGCGGTACATGCTACTATATAGTACTTACTTTCGGGTATCTAAATTGTAGCTTCTTCGGCAGTCCCGGAGCTTTTTTGGTGAATTTTTTCCAAGCCCTGCCAGACAAAGAAAACAATTAGTTGATATCAGAAATGAAGTTGATGATATATATGCATGGTGGATAATATTGATCGATTTAACTTACCTGGCTAGCATTTGAGTCATGTCCGCATACTCCTCGGGATCTTTACGTTTAGAGTCCAAGATAGTTACTACTCCCTTCTCAAGCTTAATCTCTAAGAGAATATAGTGGAAGCTGCGCACGAATGCATGAGATCATCAATTACATCACTATAACCTTGACTGATATATAAGGGAAACCAAATATGCACAAGACAGTAACACTCACTTGAAGTTGTAAGGAAAGAGTATTATATCTTTGTTTTCATTTACCACCAACGATCGTAGCAAGTTGGTCTCGGTATCGTCGGGACGCAATTTAACCTCGGTTGCATCTATGAGGTATGTGTTAATAAACCCAATATCACCTACTTGTCTTTTCTTCAATTCGACGATCTTCAATCTGCATAATATAGTGAGGATAATTATAAATACATGCAATGAAGATCAGCTATATAGAGAGACTTAATGACAGAAGTAGTACTACTTACAGACAGTAGCAGGTGACCGTTGCTTTATCGAGGGCCAATTGATTGAAAAACTGATAGAACTCCTCAAATGGAACAGGCAACAGGTCAATTCCAACGAGGTCATGCTCCGGTTTAACTCTCGAATACAAGTTATCCCTCCCCCCAGACTCTCTGCAGATTTTCAAGTACCAATCATGCAATCTTCGCATATTCGTTGATAGAGATCTTTCATTTTTGACGAGAGGCTTTTTGTACTCGTATCTTTCTATCTGCACTTCCAAGAAATCATAGTGTACATCGTCGGACGCGTAATCTGCAAGATTGGTATAACCGGGCACCATCCTCGGATCATTAGCGACCATGTCGCTAGACACCTTGAGCGGGGGGCACGATTGGTCCGCTTGTTCGCCGAGTTGGGCAATTTGTTTCCCAGCTCGCCCTTCTGCTAACCTCTGATCACTTTTAGTACTTCCCGACCGCTTCGCTGCTTGATATGTCTTTTGGATCATGCGGTCATAGTTGTCCTGCGGCTTACTTTGCGCTGGTTGCTTCAGGGTAGCAAGAGTGCGCTTTGCTTTCACCGCATCTATCTTCTCCTCCGGAGGTGGATGTCTCTGTGCTTTCAACCCTTCAAAAAAGTCCTTCACTTGGCCTTGAGCGATCTTCGTGTTTTCCTCGTCGGACCTCTCGTACGGTAACTTCTCTAGAGGCGTGAGAGAAGGACCGAATCTGCATCGCCTCCCGCCTCTGGCTGTACTGGTAGACGTCGCCGGACCAGACGAAGCGGCTGTCTTTTTTACTTGCTTACGCGCCGGAGCAGGAGCAGCCGGAGCGGCGGCATGTCTCTTCCGCCCTTGCTGATTAGGCGGAGAAGGAGGAGCAGGCTGGCTACTCGTGCGCGCCGGCGGCGAAGGAGGCGGAGTGCCGCCATGCGCCGGCGGCGAAGGAGGCGGAGTGCCGCCACGCGCCGGAGAAGGAGCCGGAGTGCCCTGATGGTCACTCGCCGGAGGAGGTGGCGGTGGAGGAGGCGGAGTGCCCTGTCTCACCGGAGGAGGAGGAGGAGGCGGAGGCATCCAGTTGAGAATGTTGATTAGGTCCTTCCGCCATAGGCATGGAGTCTTCAGTGAAGAACCCAGCCGAGTCTCCCCTTCACCGGTAGGGTGGTCAAGCTGGAGCTCCTCAAATCCCTCCGTTATTTCGTCGACCATCACCCTAGCATATCCTTCTGGAATCGGCCGGCAGTGAAAAGTGTCGTCGGGTCCAGAAGGATAAACAGAGCCAGCAGCCGCCTTGACCTTCAGATTCATCCACTGCGCCATAAGGTGGCAATTTTGTGCCTGCGTGATAGCATCCACAGGATTCCTGGCAGTAGCCGTCAAGGCAGGCTCTGGCTGAAGCAGCTCGGTGGAAGCCACGCTGCTTCTCCGCTAAGATGGCGGGGTAGCTTCGGGGGAAGCTTCGGCAATTCTTTTCTCCCGATTTGCTTCCCGTTCCTCTATCGCTTGTATTCTGGCCCGCAGCGCCTGGATTTCGGTCTGCTCCATTTTCTTCCTCCTGTCGTGGCATTTGTAGCCTCCTGCGTCCGGAAACCCAGCACGCCACGGAAGGGAGCCTGACGTGCCTCGTGTCCGTCCAGGGTGCTCAGGATTCCCGAGGGCCATTGTCAGCTTGTCGTTCTCTCTGTCGGGGATGAACGTCCCTTCATGCGCTGCTTTGATATACTGTCGCATCTTCCTGAGTGGTGTTTCCAATTGCTTGTCCGTCCAAATGCACCACCCTGTTACAGGGTCCAAGGTTCCGCCAGCCCCGAAGAACCAAGTCCGGCAACGTTCTGGCCAGTGCATTGTCTCTGGTTCGATCCCTTTCTGAAGCAGATCATTCTCAGCCTTGGCCACTTAGGCCGGACTACGAGGTAGCCGCCCGACCCCGTGCGATGGTGATGCTTCTTCTTCGCAGCATTTATCCGGTTTGTCTCCGACATCTTCTGACTCTTTTCCGACTTCTTATGGGCCACAAATGCGGGCCAGTCATCTTTGATCTTCTCATATATGCCCACGAATTCTGGAGTCTTTTTATCTTTGACAAACGTATTCAGTTTTTTCTTCCATGCCCTGAATTGGTCTGCCATCTTCGAAAGTGCAGCAGACTTGATTAACTCCTCTTTAACTGGGTTCGCCGGATCAACCTCTCGCGGTAGGATGAAATTTGACTTCAGCTCAGTCCAAAGATCTTCTTTCTGCATATCAGTGACATAAGTCACCTGAGCGTCGTTTGCAGCCGGCTTTAACCATTGATGGATGCTGATCGGGATCTTGTCCCTAACCAGAACCCCGCACTGATTAACAAATGCGTTCTTTGTCCGGATGGGTGCAATTGGCTTGCCGGAGCGCGAGATTTCTGAGATCTCAAACTTTTCATCCGGCCTCAACTTTTTCTTCGCTCCTCGTCTCTTTACCGAAGATTTGCTCGATCCGGAGGGCTAGAAAAAGGAACAAAGACGAGAGTTAATGAATGAATCAATTAACTAGTCAGCACATGCTTAACTAACATATATACCTCCTGGCCGGACTCGGTTCGGTCACCGGAGCCAGCATCACGGTCTCCTTCTTGCACCGGCATTGGGTCACCGGAGCCGTCCTCACGGTCTACTTCTTCCATGTGCATTGGGTCACCGGAATCATCAATATCATAGCCTAGATCTTCCAGCTGCAGCTCTTTTTCGACCTGCTCATCGGTGTCGTTGAGAAACGACAAGACGGCATTTTGTCCGTGTGCGATTATGTCCATCAACATCGCTTCTTGTGCTAGGTCTCGGGTGTTGTCGTCCATTGTTTCTACAAATATTTACAACATGCCAATTATTATTCAAACATGACAGATGGATAAATTAATGGCAAACGTAGAACTAGCTTCAACCCTCGACTGCTCGGCGATCCACAAACCCTAGACCCCCTCATGTCACATTTTGTCTAGTGTCAAAGGATTCAACAAAACCAATACTTCATCATTAGGCGAAAGTAACAGTAGCACGATGGTACGAAGCTCTCCAAAGTTGTTTTGGAACGGAGTCCCCGGATAAGATAATTCGTAACAAAAGACGGATTATCCTATCAGGGACTTCGTTCCAGAACAACTTTGCATAACTTTGTACCAAAATGCCCCGGTTACTTCTAGCAAATGATGAAGTCATGGAATTCTTCAATACTTTGACACTAGCTAGGCAACCCTCGACTTCTCGGCGATCCACAACCCTAGTCCCCCTCATGTCACCTTTTGTCTAGTGTCAAATGATTCAACAAAACCAATACTTCATCATTAGGCGAAAGTAACAGTAGCATGATGGTACGAAGCTCTCCAAAGTTGTTTTGGAACGGAGTCCCAGATAAGATAATTCGTAACAAAAGACGGATTATCCTATCAGGAACTCCGTTCCAAAACATCTTTGCATAACTTCGTACCAACATGCCCCGGTTACTTCTGGCAAATGATGAAGTCATGGAATTCTTCAATACTTTGACATAGGTAGGCAACCTCTCGACCCCCCCCCCGACTTCTCGGCGATCCACAACCCTAGACCCCCTCATGTCACATTTTGTCTAGTGTCAAAGGATTCAACAAACCAATACTTCAT
>LR738711.1:19650910-19707360 GCA_902687465.1 Secale cereale
GTTGGTGGCAGCAACCGGGACTAAAGGGGGGTATTAGTCCCGGTTTCAACCACCAACCGGGACTAATGCCACCCTTTAGTCCCGGTTGCTGCCGCCAACCGGGACTAAAGGCCTTGCTGCGGTGCGGTGGGAAGTTTAGTCCCACCTCGCTAGTTGAGAGAGGCCTGCACCAGTTTATAAGCCCCGCTGCCTCTCTCCTCTCGAACTCCTCTAAACTGCAGGCTATGGGCCTAAACTGACACTGCTTTGCCTGTGGGCTTGCTGGGCTTACTACGGGCCTGAATCCTGGCCCATGGTTGGGTTTCTAGTCGTATTCAGGCCGTGTGGGCCCAGTAGGTGGCATTTTTTTTATTTTTTTCTTTGTTGCTTTATTTTTTAGTTTTGTTTCTACTTTCAACAAAATACTTACTGTTGCTATTTTTATTTATTTGTTTTCTTTGTTGCTTTATTTATTTGATTTTGTTTCTACTTACAAAAAAATACTTATTGTTGCTATTTTTTTTTCAAGTTTTTTTGTTTTGTTTTCTGCATTATTTATTTTCTTTTGTTTTTTGCTTTATTTTTTAATTCTTTCTGGTAAAACCAATTACAAACTTTCTGTTAGTGCAAGTAGTATTCAAATTTGAATAGTTTAAATTTGAAATTATTTGTTTTCTTTGTTGCTTTATTTATTTTATTTTGTTTCTACTTACAATGAAATACTTATTGTTGCTATTTTTATTTTTTTGCAAGTTTTTTTTGTTTTCTGCATTATTTATTTTCTTTTGTTTTTTGTTTTATTTTTTAATTCTTTCTGGTAAAACCAATTACAAACTTTCTGTTAGTGCAAATTTGAATAGTACAAACGGACAATGGTATCATACTCGTTTGTTACAAAGTTGGCATGGTATCATCATAATAGTTGCGGAAAAAACTCTTCACTTTTTCTTCGCTTGTGTCATTTGCTTATTGCGCCGTAACCATGGATAATCTTCATCGTTTATCAGGATGCTTGGGTCAGCCTTGACTTTGAAGGGAGGAATTTCATGAAACTTTTCATAATCTTCAGACATGTCTGTCTTGCCCTCCACTCCCAGGATGTCCCTTTTTCCTGAAAGAACTATGTGGCGCTTTGGCTCATCGTATGATGTATTCGCTTCCTTATTTTTTCTTTTTCTCGGTCTGGTAGACATGTCCTTCACATAGATAACCTGTGCCACATCATTGGCTAGGACGAACGGTTCGTCAGTGTATCCAAGATTTTTCAGATCCACTGTTGTCATTCCGTACTGTGGGTCTACTTGTACCCCGCCTCCTGACAGATTGACCCATTTACACTTAAACAAAGGGACCTTAAAATCATGTCCGTAGTCAAGTTCCCATATGTCCACTATGTAACCATAATATGTGTCATTTCCCCTCTCGGTTGTTGCATCAAAGCGGACACCGCTGTTTTGGTTGGTGCTCTTTTGATCTTGGACAATCGTGTAAAATGTATTCCCATTTATCTCGTATCCTTTGTAAATCAATACAGTCGAAGATGGTCCCCTGGACAACAAGTACAACTCATCACAAACAGTGTTGTCACCTCTGAGACGTGTTTCCAACCAACTGCTGAAAGTCCTGATGTGTTCACGTGTAATCCAGTCGTCGCACTGCTCCGGGTGTTTGGAGCGCAGACTGTTCTTGTGTTCATCGACATACGGGGTCACCAATGTAGAGTTCTGTAGAACTGTGTAGTGTGCTTGAGACCAAGAATATCCGTCCCTGCATATTATTGAGTCCCTTCCAAGCGTGCCTATTCCAGTCAGTCTCCCCTCGTACCGCGATTTAGGGAGACCTATCTTATTAAGGCCAGGAATGAAGTCAACACAAAACCCGATGACATCCTCTGTTTGATGGCCCATGGAGATGCTTCCTTCTGGCCTTGCGCGGTTACGGACATATTTCTTTAGGACTCCCATGAACCTCTCAAAGGGGAACATATTGTGTAGAAATACGGGCCCCAGAATGACAATCTCGTCGACTAGATGAACTAGGACGTGTGTCATGATATTGAAGAAGGATGGTGGGAACACAAGCTCGAAACTGACAAGACATTGCGCCACATCACTCCTTAGCCTTGGTACGATTTCTGGATCGATCACCTTCTGAGAGATTGCATTGAGGAATGCACATAGCTTCACAATGGCTAATCGGACGTTTTCCGGTAGAAGCCCCCTCAATGCAACCGGAAGCAGTTGCGTCATAATCACATGGCAGTCATGAGACTTTAGATTCTGGAACTTTTTCTCTGCCATATTTATTATTCCCTTTATATTCGACGAGAAGCCAGTCGGGACCTTCATACTGAGAAGGCATTCAAAGAAGATTTCTTTCTCTTCTTTCGTAAGAGCATAGCTGGCAGGACCTTCATACTGCTTCGGAGGGATGCCGTCTTTTTCGTGCAAACGTTGCAGGTCCTCCCGTGCCTCAGTTGTATCTTTTGTCTTTCCATACACGCCCAAGAAGCCTAGCAGGTTCACGCAAAGGTTCTTCGTCACGTGCATCACGTCGATTGAAGAGCGGACCTCTAGGTCTTTCCAGTAGGGTAGGTCCCAAAATATAGATTTCTTCTTCCACATGGGTGCGTGTCCCTCATCGTCATTCGGAACAGCTAGTGCGCCGGGGCCCTTTCCAAAGATTACGTGTAAATCATTGACCATAGCAAGTACGTGATCACCGGTACGCATGGCGGGCTTCTTCCGGTGATCTGCCTCGCCTTTGAAATGCTTGCCTTTCTTTCGACATTGATGGTTGGTCGGAAGAAATCGACGATGGTCCAAGTACACATTCTTCCTGCACTTGTCCAGGTATATACTTTCAGTGTCATCTAAACAGTGCGTGCATGTGTGGTATCCTTTGTTTGTCTGTCCTGAAAGGTTGCTGAGAGCGGGCCAATCGTTGATGGTAACGAACAACAACGCCTTTAGGTCAAATTCCTCCTGTTTGTGCTCATCCCACGCACGTACACCGTTTCCATTCCACAGCTGTAAAAATTCTTCAACTAATGGCCTTAGGTACACATCAATGTCGTTGCCGGATTGCTTAGGGCCTTGGATGAGAACTGGCATCATAATAAACTTCCGCTTCATGCACATCCAAGGAGGAAGGTTATACATACATAGAGTCATGGGCCAGGTGCTGTGATTGCTGCTCTGCTCCCCGAAAGGATTAATGCCATCCGCGCTTAAAGCAAACCATACGTTCCTTGCGTCCTTTGCAAACTCCTCCCAGTACTTTCTCTCGATTTTTCTCCACTGCGACCCGTCAGCGGGTGCTCTCAACTTCCCGTCTTTCTTACGGTCCTCACTGTGCCATCGCATCAACTTGGCATGCTCTCTGTTTCTAAACAAACGTTTCAACCGTGGTATTATAGGAGCATACCACATCACCTTCGCAGGAACCCTCTTCCTGGCGGGCTCGCCATCAACATCACCAGGGTCATCTCGTCTGATCTTATACCGCAATGCACCGCATACCGGGCATGCGTTCAGATCGTTGTATGCACCGCGGTAGAGGATGCAGTCATTAGGGCATGCATGTATCTTCTGCACCTCCAATCCTAGAGGGCATACGACCTTCTTTGCTGCGTATGTACTGTCGGGCAATTCGTTATCCTTCGGAAGCTTCTTCTTCAATATTTTCAGTAGCTTCTCAAATCCTTTGTCAGCCACAGCATTCTCTGCCTTCCACTGCAGCAATTCCAGTACGGTACCGAGCTTTGTGTTGCCATCTTCGCAATTGGGGTACAACCCTTTTTTGTGATCCTCTAACATGCGATCGAACTTCAGCTTCTCCTTTTGACTTTCGCAATGTGTCCTTGCATCGACAATGACCCGGCGAAGATCATCATTTGGTTCCTCTTGATCTTCAGCAGCTTCACCCGTTGCAGCATCATTGGGCACATCGTCTGGTTCCTCTTGATCTTCACCAGCTCCCCCCATTGCAGCATCACCGTATTCAGGGGGCACATAGTTGTCATCGTACTCTTCTTCTTCGCCGTCTTCCATCATAACCCCTATTTCTCCGTGCCTCGTCCAAACATTATAGTGTGGCATGAAACCCTTGTAAAGCAGGTGGGAGTGAAGGATTTTCCGGTTAGAGTAAGACATCGTATTCACACATTTAGTGCATGGACAACACATAAAACCATTATGCTTGTTGGCCTCAGCCGCATTTAGAAACTCACGCACGCCCTTAATGTACTCGGAGGTGTGTCTGTCACCGTACATCCATTGCCGGTTCATCTGCGTGCATTTATATATAATTAAGTGTGTCAAAAACCATTACAGAACATCATAAATAGATAATTAAGTGACCAAATGGATAAAAGTTCATCATCACATTAAAACCAAAGTACATACATATATAGTTCTCATCTAACAACATATAGCTCTCCATACACATCGAAACTATGTAAAACATTTCAACGCGAAAACAAATGCTATCATAATCGCAACCAAGGTACAATTGATCCAACGGCATAATGATACCAAGCCTCGGTATGAATGGCATATTTTCTAATCTTTTTAATCTTCAACCGCATTGCATCCATCTTGATCTTGTGATCATTGACGACATTCGCAACATGCAACTCCAATATCATCTTCTCGTCCACAATTTTTTTTATTTTTTCCTTCAAGAATTTGTTTTCTTCTTCAACTAAATTTAACCTCTCGACAATAGGGTCCATCTTGATCTTGTGATCATCGATAACTTCCGCAACATGCAACTCCAATTCCATCTTCTCCTCCTCCATTTTTTGCAATTTTTTCTTTAACGAAATGTTTTCCTCTTCAACTAAATTTAACCTCTCCACAAGAGGGTTGGTTGGAATTTCCGGTTCAACTACGTCCTAGAAATAATAAAACATCTATGCATGTCAGGTTGGTCGGCATAACTATCATAAGCACTAAAACAAATAGTTATAAATTAAAGATAATATACCACATCCGAATCGTAGACCGGACGAGGGCCCACGTGGGCGGATATCAAAACCATCGCACTATATAATAACAAGCAATAATAAACGTAAGAAAATTAGACAAATATCTATCTAAAGCAATAATAAAAGTAAGAAAAGCATGGACATAACAAGAGGCTCACCACGGTGGTGCCGGTGACGAGATCGGCGGGGGCGATCGACGGCGGCGAAGACGGGGACGGGACGTGACGGACCGCTAAACCTAGACAAATCTCGGAGAAAATAGAGCTTCGAGAGGAGAAAAGCTTAACTAGTGTGGCTCGGGCATTCCACCGAACATGTTGTGTGCATAGGAGGTGAGCTAGAGCACCACTAACCCCTCTCCCCCTCGGCCAGAAAAAAAACAGAGCAGTGAGCTCTGCTCTTGAGTGAGGGGGTTGATATAGGCAACTCACTGGTCCCGGTTGGTGCTACCAACCGGGACTAAAGGGGTGCCTTTGGTCCCGGTTCATAACACCAACCGGGACCAATAGTGGTGGGCCAGGAGCAAGAGCCATTGGTCCCGGTTTTTAGCTCCAACCGGGACCAATAGGTCCAGACGAACCGGGACCAATGGCCCACGTGGCCCGGCCGGCCCCCTGGGCTAACGAACTGGGTCCAGTACCCCCATTGGTCCCGGTTCTAGATTGAACCGAGGCTAATGGGCTGGACCAATGCCCTGTTTTCTACTAGTGCAGGAAGGTAAATTTTTTTTTTTGTGATTTTCGATAAAATGAACTAAAGCAAATAATGAAAGGTAAACTAACAAGACTAATAAGCAAAGGTAAAAGATAGCATGCAACTCCCCTATCCTGAAGAGTGGAGTCCCCGGCAACGGCGCCAGAAAATACTCCTTGATGGGCCTCGAACCCCTCGTTGGATTACCCCAAGTGGAAGGTGTAAGATGCAGTAAGTAGAAGTGTTTTCCCTTAGCAAAGATGCCAAGGATCGAATCCCCAGAGACTCCTAGGTTCAACAGGTAGGTGTCAACCGCTAACGGTGCAATTAGCAATCAACGTGGATCTGCACACAGATACAAATAACTTTGCTCCCAACGAGTACAGAGAGGTTGTCAATCTCTCCGGCCTTGTAGTTCACAAAGGGTTAAAAGCAATATGATAGTAGTGATAGATAGTGTTTTGCAATAGTAAATAAAATAGCGGAAAAGTAAATAGTGTATGTGATCAATGATGGTAATATGGACCGGAGTCACATGATGTTCACTAGTGATGTCTCTCTCCCAAAAGACGATAAAACAGCTATGTGAGGTAACAAATTACAGCTGGGCAATTGACAGGACCACGAACGCAAACCAATGCTGACTACATTACAAGAAAGGTTGAGGTTCAAAGCATGGGCGGTACGCCAAAGTAAGTAGACCGAAATCCATCTGCATCTACTACTAATCATCCACCTTGAGATATCTATCCAGAACATCTCGCTGGTATTAAGTTGCGAGTCCCACCCATAGTGTAAACTCAATGCAACAGACAACTGCATTAAAAGAACTTTGCGTAAAGTAAACAATCCTTGCACCCGCGGGCACAAGCACCGTTGTTTTCCCCCTTGTGGCAACAGCACATCCCCTAGACTCATGTTTCTGTCACTCAAGCTAGTCATCGAGGGGCATGAACCCACAATCGAGCATAACGTTCCCTCTTGGAGTCACTACCTACTACTTGGCCAAAGCTATAAATAACAACGGAGAACATGCAAGAATTACTTATGAACTAAAATATAAAAGAGGTGAATCAAATATATTACTCTTGATCAATCTGAACATAATCTCATAATCCATCGGATCCCATCAAACTCAACATAGCAACAGCATAAGGATTACATAGGTGCCTCGATCATGTAGGGCAGCTCACAAGGACTAATTAGTGAAGCACAAGAACGGGAGGAGAACATCACATAGCTACTGGTCATGGACTCATGGTCCAAGGGAGACTACTCACGAGTCATCCGGGAGGCGTCCATGGTGGTGGAGAAGCTCCCGGTGGTGATCCTCCCCTCCGGCAGGGTGCCGGGAAGAGTTCTCCTGGTGCTCCCGATCTTGGAAGCGGCGGCGGCGGCGGAACAGAGATGGGATCGCGAAAAGAAGTCCTGTTTCAAGGGTTACGGGGGACCCTTTGAATATCTGCCAAAGTAGGGCACCGGGGGGCTCTCGGGGGGCCGAGGCGCCCCCCCGGCGCGGCCCAGGGGGGGGGGGGGCGCCCACAGGGCGCCTGGAGCCCCTGTGCCCCCAGGCTCCCCTTCGGAAGCAGTGTCGTTCCCTGAACGCTGATTTTTTATATATTTTTTCTGTATTTTTCTGGGCAGTTCTCGAAACGTGAAAACCTGAAATACAAAAACAGCCGAAAACAGAAACTGGCACTGGGGTGCACTGGATTAGTAAGTTAGTCCAAATATGATCAAAAGTGTATGGAAGTGTATGAATATCATAGCAATATCACCCAAAAGTGGCATGGAGCAAGCAGAAATTATAGATACGTTTTGGACGTATCACCAAACAAGCAACAGCCCTAGGGGAGTTTTGTTTAATTATTATGATTTTGAGCATGGGACTTGTCGGGCGAAACTGTCCGCCACGAACACCTATGGGACCGGAGCCCCTTGTCTGTGCGGTACGAGGGCGGAGGGAGCACGAAGAGCAGATCGTAGCGAGCACGCGGGCAGTTTTACCCAGGTTCGGGCCGCGGTGTACGCGTAAAACCCTACTCCTGCTTAGTTGTGTATTGAGTTGGAGAGCTCGGGAGCTTGAAGAAGCAGCTACACCGAGCGTATGAGCGATCTAGGTTCCGAACCCCCTCCACGTTGTGCATGGGCCTCCTTTTATAGTGCAAGGGGTCACCGACAGGTGTCAACGTAGGAGAAAGGGGTAAAAACGTAAAAGAGGTGGTAGTTGTAACAGTGCGGGAACAGTGGAGCTACAGTGCAAAACAGTGGTCTATACCTACTTTGACAGTGGGGGACAAGGGCATTCAATGCCCGTCGCCGTCGACCCCAAAAGCTCACGCCATTGCGTCTCCGTCTGCCACGGCGATGGATCCACCACCGTGGAGTGCCACCGTGTCCCCCAGGCTGCACAGCCATCCGCCACGCGTCCCTGGATAGGCCCCAGGGCGACGCGTGGGCCGATGAGCTGGAGCGCGGGCACACAGCGCAACCTTCCCGGCAAGCACCTTGCCGGGGTCTTGATCTCGCCGGGCCCGGGAGCTTGCCGGGCTCTGAAGCTCGTCGCTCCCCGGGCCCTCGTCGGGTCTTCTACGATGGAATCTTCTAGTCTTCCTGGCAAGCTCCTCTTGCCAGGGCCTTGTGCTAATGAGATAATCTTGAGCCTGGTATGGCCTTCCCGGCAAGCTCCTCTTGCCGAGGTCTCGGTCTTCTTTCTTGTATACTTTGTTTTTTGAATGGTTTAATAGGGAGCAGGAAGGTCTCCGACGAGCGCGTGGTAAACCCCGCCGCGGGAAGCTGCATCTGCCCGTGCACAAGTTGGGGTACTGAGGTACCCCTTACCTTAGTACACCGACAGGAGCCCCCGGGCCTGGGCCACACACGGTGCTGAGCGTTGTTGGGCCAGGCCCAAAACAGTGCACGGGTACACGTGGCCCACGGCGCGCCGAATCCACTTCCGTATCCGCCGCATCCCCCCGTAACGGCATGCGTCGATTGCGGCGTCGTGGGATGGGACGTGCCCACGCTCTCTTAATGGAAAGGGCGGAACGCCTCCCCACTTCCCCATAAAAGCAGAGGAAGCAGGAGCGATTCCCCTCCTTGCGCCTTCATTGCATCTTCTTCCTCCAGAGATCCCTCTTGCGCTCCGCCTCCACACCTCCGCCGCCGCCGTCTGCATCTCCGGCGTCGCTGAGTTCTTCGTCCCTCTTCTTCCGCCGCGTCCGTCATGGCCCCGAAGACCGACAAGGCGAAGGCGGAGAAGACCAAGAGGGAGAAGTCGGATCAAGCGGCGAAGCTCGCCGCGTATCGGAAGCAGCATCTCGTCTTCCCGCCGAGGCTCGGCGCGCGGGAGCTCTGGAACAAGTACTACTTGTTCTGGGCCAAGGAAACCAAGGCGCACCCCCGCACGCGAGCATATCCGGCCGCCGCCAAGGACAACTACCCCGGCGGGTACTACTTCTTCGCAGCTTTCTTTCACTGCGGGCTTTGTCCTCCTTTCTCTGATTTCTTCTGCGATATCATGCACACCTACGGCCTCCATCTTCTTGACTTCACCCCCAACGCCATCCTCACAATGGCGGTTTTCGCACATATGTGCGAAAACTTCATAGGAATACACCCAAATGTAGCGCTTTTTAGGCACTTTTTCACTCCTAGAGCAGAGGCCGACGCCCCCCTCTCCGGAGGAATTTCTTGGGTTTTCCGTTTGAACAAGAAGGGGTCCTACTTGCCGGGGGAGCTCCGCGGCAAGTGGGAGGAATGGCGCGCGGAGTGGTGCTGGGTTGTTGAGGACGAGCCGCAGGCCTTCACCGCGCCGCGCACAACGCCCATCGTGCGCGGCAGGGACTGGAGCGAGCTAGACTCGGACGACATCAAGCTCGATATCGCCCTCGTCCGGATTCTTCGTCTTCGGGTGGCACAGCTGTCCGTTGCAGAGGTAGGCGCAGACTTCCTCCGCCGCCGCATCGCCCCTCTCCAAGACAGGAAAAGGCCGGCCTGGGAGTACGGCGGCCCGGCGGATATAATGAGGCTGCGCCCCGGGCTAAACTTCAACTTCACGACGCTGGAACTGAGGGGGATGGTCCGGGAACTCTTCAAGTACGACCCGGCACACCCTGAGTGGTTCCGAGCTCCCCGGGGAGTAGTGCCGCTCTGCGTCAGCACAGTCCGGGATCGTATCCTCGCCATGATGCCCATGTGTGACTCGCACGGCGTGGACCGCACGTGGATCGCGCCCAAGCCCATCGACGTCCTCAACTTCTACGACAACCTCGTGGAGGTGGCGAAGAACAAGAATGACATCAAGGAGCACACGCGGGACACCACCGAGCAGGAGCTTGCTTACATAGCTTCTCGGGCTGAAGAGGCCGCTGCAGCCGCAGCGGCAGGAGATTTTGGATACACGCCTGAAGAGGCGGAGGTCGCGGATGCGTCCAGCCAGGCGGAGGAGGCGGAGATTCGCAGACTGCTGCAGCTCCCTCCCGACGCGCTCGCCGGGGTCCCCTCTCTGAGGCACTCCGGGATCCACGGAATCGCGGCCGAGGCCGCGGCAATGGAGGGTGCCGCCGGAGGAAACAGAGGCGCCGCGAGGAGCGGAGGCGCCGGAGGGAGCGGAGGCGCCAAGGGAAAAGGGGCCGCAGCGCAGGGCGCTGGGCCCAGCGAGCCGGCCGGGGAAGAGGAGGAGGAGGAGGCCGAGGACTCCGGCGGGTCTACGGAGCTCTACGCCGACGACCTCTCCTCGTTGGAGAGCTCCCCGCCCCCGGCAAGCCCAAGGCAGTCTCCACCGAAGCGTCTCCGCAAGACGGCGACGGGAGAGAGGGCGCAAGCGCCCCGGCAACAACCATCTCGCCGGGCAGCTCCCCGGGGGAGCCAAGCCGCGCCAAGGGCGACCGGCGTACCAGCCGCAGCAGAGGCGGCCCGCGCGCAAGCCACGACGGAGGCGCCTCGCAGACCGGTACCAAGCCGACAGGGGTCTTCTCGGAGCGGAGCAACGGCTCCGCCCGCTCCTCGGGCGCCGGCTACCACAGGGGCTGGGTCTTCGCAGCCCCCAGCCCCAGGGACCACCAAGCGCGCGAGGGAATCTTCGTCTTCCGCTCCTCGTGCCGACGCGCCCCAGGTGGAGTACGACTTCTCCGCCTTGAGCGAGGACGACGAGGAGGATCAGGAGTAAGGATCCAAGATCTTACACCTTCTCGAGTTTTGTCGTGATTATTGTTGATGCTGATTTTGCCTGTTGCTTTGATTTCAGGACCTTGGTTGAGCGCGCGGCGAAGAAGGCCAAGGCGCCTGTGGTCGAGGTCGCGGAAGACTCGGCCACCGCGGCAACAGGGGATGTGCCGGAGCCGACCCTGCCGGACCCAAGCGCTGCTCCGAGGAGCAGCCCCCAGCGCAGCCCCCAGCGTAAGTCTGGGGCCTATCCTTCCGCTTGTCGGGGTACGCCTGAGGATTTCGTCTTCTTTCATCATCTTGACGTTTCTTGTCTTGATTCGTGCAGAGGTGGAGCCACAGCGGGAAGAGCGCCCGGAGACCGTCATCGAGGAGCCGCGGGCCCCGCCGTCCCCGCCAAGGCCGAACTCTCCGGCAAGGGAGAGCGCTCTGCCAAGGGCGGGTACTCCGCCAAGGCAGAGTACCCCGCCAAGGGCGAGCAGCCCGGCGAGGGCGGCTACTCCGCCAAGGCAGAGCTCCTCGGCGAGGGCGGCCACTCCGCCAAGACAGAGCTCCCCGGCGAGGGAGCCCGCCGCCGAGGACGTCCGCCAAGGTATGTCTTGTAGTTTGTCTTCTTGGCTTCGTCTCTTTTTGGATCTTTGCTTGAACTTCTTTTTCTTCTTCTTCTTTTTAGATCCTCCTCCTCCCGAGCCGATGGAGACTGAGGTCGTCAACATCGAGGATGAGGAGGGCGCACAGGGCGGCGGCGGCGACGTCCCTGTCGCCGAGGACACGGCGAGAGCCGCCGAGCCGGCCGCGCAGGAGACCGCTCCGGCTGCGGACGCAGCGGCCGGGGAGGGGGACGGCGACCGCACCGCCGACCCGGAGGCGGCGGGAGCATCAAGTGCTGCGCCGGCCGCCGACCCCTCCGCCGGCAAGGAGCAGGGCTACTACCTTGAGGCCCCCAACGGCGTCTTCATCCAGATGCCTTGGGGGTCTTCATCGCGAGCTCCCGCGGAGGGCGAGGCGTTTGACGGAGAAGTCCTCGCCTCCGCGGGCCTGAAGATTGTCGAGGCGCCTGGCGGGAGTGAAGGGCCCGAGGAGGAGAAGCTGCTCCACCAGCTCCTGGCCCTTTACCGGGCCAGGCAGGCGAAGCTCGCTTCCCGGGAAGCCCTTGCCGCCAAGGCCGCCGTGGAGATGGAGAAGCGCGCGGCAGAGCTCAGCGCCGCCAACCAGGCGGCTCGCCGCGAGGTGGCGGAGGAGCGCGAGCGCCTCGCCGGCGAGTACCAAGAATGGGTGCTGGAGAAGGCCGAAGCTGAGGAACAGCAGCGGCTCGCCGGGGTGGAGCTGTCCCGGCGAGAAGGAGAGCTCGCGCAGCGGAAGGTCGAACTCGACTCCCATGAGGAGGACCTTGCCGCTCGCGAGGCGGCCCTTGGTGGGGAATTGAAGGAGGCGAAAGCCGCCGCGGTTGCCGCGGAAAACGCCAAGAAGGAGCTCGCCGCCAAGGTCGTGCAGCTGGAGAAGGCGCTGAAGGTGAGCGCGGAGAAGGTTGCCGCGCTTATCACGGAGCGCGAGAAGGACGCCCACACAAACTCAGAGCTCCAGGTGAGCCTTTCTAAAAGGGGCGACGAGTTGAAGGCCGCCAAGGACTCCATCGAGGACTTGGAGTTGAAGGTCACTACATTGAAGGATTCGCTTGACGCTGCCCGGGCTCGGGAGTCCAAGCTGAAGGAGGAGCTCCGCAAGGAGCGGACCTTGGTGGACAGCGTCAACAAAGCATCCGAGCTCTTCCGCCAGACCATTGAGGTATGGACCGAAGACTTGGTTTCTTCTGCGTCCAATATCGACCAGGAGCTGCTGGCGTTGAAGGTCGAACACCTCATCTACTCCCCGGATCCGGACCTCCCGCACAGCGCCAAGCTCAGCCTCTTCTTCAGAGGGATCGCGCCGGCCCTTGTAGGTCTCCGGAACCAAATCCCCGCGCAGCTGGCCGAGGAGTCGCGCCTGCTCTGCGCGGGAACTCTGGAGCGGGTGCTGACGAAGATCGTGTACCGCAACCCGGGGATCAATCTCACCAACGTTCTTCGCAGCTTGCCGGCCGATGCGAACACGGAGGCCCTGAAGGAGCAAGTCGCCCACATCATCGCCAAGGTGGCTAAGATCGGCAGGAAGGAGGGCGACCGCGTAGATTAGGGCTCCGTTATTTTTATCTCTTTTTTGCTGCTGCACATTATGTTATGAACTCATTAGTCCATTGCGACAAGTTATCCTTTGCAAGATATTTATCTTATTTTGATCAATCAGTGCAATGTTATCTTCCTTGTCTTAATCTTTGACTTTGTATGTTTTTCACCCTACGCTCCCGGGGAGCTTGCCGGCAAGGGTCCTTGCCGCGAGCGCTGAGTGCTGGACTCTGAGCAGCCTGCTGGTCAAGGTCTCACCGGCAAGCAACCTTGCCGCGGCTAGTCGCAACGCACTTAGCTTGATGAGCGTACTCGGAAACGAAGCAAGGGCGCGACACTTGTCGCAGCTCACTTAAATCGTTGAGCGAGCTCGGAAACAAGATAAGGGTGCGGCTAACTACGGGTAGGTTCCTCCGCGCACAGGTTTTCCATACAAAGTGTGAATGTTCAAGGAAGGCAACTAAAATTTAAAATTTGAACTGGTCAAATTCTAACAACTTAGCTTTCATATATTGCTTGCTTTCCGGTAAGGCTTCTCTTTCTTGAACATCACTTGGTTCCTCCTCCACCTCCTTCCCCCCCGGCAAACTTGTGCGCGAGGAACGTTCCTTCTGTTTAAGAGGAATGAAAAAGAAGAGGGGAACAAGTGTATGGCCTTTCGGCGTTGTAACGCTTACCAGATGTGTATGTTGCACAAGATGCCAAATAAGACATGCAAATAGCAGAGAAAAACATGCAAATGGCAAATAGCGCAAAACACGAAATCTTTTCTGATGCACGGGGTCTGCGCCCGGCTTTGTACAAAGGGTTACATGCAACAGTGGCAAAGCTTGTACAAAAGGTGGTTGCCGGAGCGGATCACGGCAACCGCGCCTTAGGGGTGAAACTTGCGAAGATGCTCTATGTTCCAGGAGTTGCTCACCGGTAAGCCTTCTTCGGTCTCGAGGCGGACAACGCCGGGCCTCGTAACTTGTCTCACCCGATAAGGGCCTTCCCACTTCGGCGTCAACTTGTTGGAATTCTTGGCGGACTGAACACGCCGAAGAACAAGGTCGCCTTCCTCGAGACTCCTGGCCTTGACCTTGCGGCTATGGTAGCGGCGCAAGGCTTGCTGGTATCGAGCAGCTCGTACAGCAGCCTGGAGACGTCCCTCCTCGAGGAGCAACGCGTCATCTTGCCGCAGTTGCTCTTGCTCGAGCTCATCATAAGCGAGCACTCGAGGAGATCCGTATACGAGTTCCGTGGGGAGAACTGCCTCTGCTCCATAGACTAGAGCAAAGGGTGTCTGTCCGGTGGCTCGACTCGGTGTCGTTCTGATTGACCAAAGAGCCGCCGGTAGCTCCTCTATCCAATTTCTTCCGCACTTGCGCAGCCTGTCAAAGGTCCTTGTCTTGAGTCCGCGCAGCACTTCAGTATTGGCCCTCTCTGCTTGACCGTTGCTCCTCGGGTGAGCAACAGAAGCAAAACAGACCTTGGCGCCAAGGTCTTGGACGTATTGCATGAAGGTGCGACTAGTGAATTGTGTACCGTTGTCGGTGATGATCCTGTTAGGGATCCCGAAACGGCAAACAATCGACCTGAAGAACCTGACTGCTGACTGTGCTGTCACCTTTCTCACAGGCTCCACTTCTGGCCACTTTGTGAACTTGTCGATTGCAACGTACAAGTACTCAAAGCCCCCGACAGCACGAGGGAAAGGGCCGAGGATATCGAGCCCCCAGACCGAGAAGGGCCAGGACAAAGGGATTGTTTGGAGAGCTTGAGCTGGCTGATGAATTTGCTTCGCATGGAACTGGCACGCTTCACACTTGGTTACTAGTGCAGTTGCATCTTGGAGGGCTTCTTGCCAAAAGAACCCTTGCCGGAAAGCTTTCCCGGCAAGCGCCCTTGCGCCAATGTGGTGGCCGCATATGCCTCCGTGTATTTCTGCCAACAGCTTCTGTCCATCTTCCCTGGAGATGCACTTCAACCTGACACCATTGAGTCTTCTTCTGTACAGCTCGTTATCCACGAACTGGTACATACTTGACTGCCTGGTTATCTTCTCTATCTCTTGAGGGTCGTCGGGAAGTTCTCCAGTTTGCAGGAAACGGACGATCTGCTGCGCCCATACCGGAGCCTGAGGCTCGACGGCAAGGACTAAAGGCTCGAGGGCCGCTGCGGGAACCTCCGCTTCAACGGCAAGGACCTCTGGTTCTGCCGGAGCCGATGGTCCCCCGGCAAGCTCGCCGGGGCGAGGCTTGTCGGGAACGCTTGCTTCAACTGTACAAGCCCGAGGACTTGCAGGAGCAAACTGTTCCTCAGCGTTCTGGTCGTCGATCTTGGGGACCTTGGCGGCGGTTTCTGGAAGATCCGCAGGCAAGTAGTCGCCGGAGACCAACTTTCTCTTCTTGGACTGCCCAATTGATGGTGTAACGGATGGTTGAGTCAACTTGAGTAAGAAGGTCCCTGGTTCCACAGGTAACTTCATCGAAGCACACTTTGAAAGGCCATCTGCTATTTCATTCTGAGCTCTCGGGACGTGCTCCATCTGCAGACCTTCAAAGTGTTCCTCAAGCTTCCTCACTTCATCGACATAAGCTTCCATCAAAGGGCTCTGATAGCTCTTGTTAACTTGCCGGACCACCAACTGAGAATCTCCCCGCACAATCAGCTTCCTTATCCCAAGTTCGGCCGCAATCCTGAGGCCGGCAAGCAAGCCTTCATATTCAGCAGTGTTGTTCGTCGCCTGCTCCCTGGGAAAGTGCATCTGGATAACATATTTGAGGTGCTCTCCGGTGGGCGCGATGAGTACCACGCCAGCACCGGCGCCTTGCAGCGAGAAGGCACCATCAAAATACATTACCCATTCACTTGTTGCTCCTTGTACGGGTGCACTTGTTTCTTGGACTTCTTCATCGGGCGTTGGGGTCCACTCAGCTATGAATTCTGCCAAAGCTCGGCTCTGTATGGTTGAAGTACTTTCGAATTTGAGTCCAAAGCTTGACAGCTCCAGTGCCCACTCAACGATCCTACCTGTTGCTTCTGGGTTGTGCAATATCCTCTTCAGCGGAAAGCGAGTGACCACTGTTATCTCATGGGCTTGGAAGTAATGGCGCAACTTTCTCGAGGCCATGAGGAGGCCGAAAAGCAACTTTTGCACACCAGAGTACCTTGACCTAGCCCCCTGGAGAAGGGAACTTACAAAATACACTGGGCGCTGCACCATCTTCTTCCGCACCTCATCCTGTTCCTGCGCAGAGTTATCCTTGTCGGGGCCAGAGCTTGCCGGAGCAGCCCCCTGCTTGTCGCTGGACTCGCTTGCCGGTGGTGCTGACTCCTCGTCGGACTCCCTCTCCGCTACTAACGCAGCACTAACCACCTGGTTGGTTGCTGCTAGGTACAGCAGCAACTTTTCCTGTGGTCTAGGTGCGACAAGTATTGGAGTGGAGGACAGGTACCGTTTCAACTCCTGCAGCGCTGCCTCCGCTTCCGGAGTCCACTTCATGGGACCCGCCTTCTTCAAGATTTTGAAGAAAGGTAGGGCGCGTTCTGCAGACTTTGAAATGAACCTACTGAGGGCAGCCACACAACCTGCAAGCCTTCTGACATCCTTGACGCGCTTTGGGGCCTCTATCTGCTCGATGGCTTTAATCTTGTCGGGGTTGGCTTCAATCCCCCTTTGCGATACAAAGAACCCGAGAAGCTTGCCGGAGGGGACTCCAAAGACGCACTTCTCGGGGTTCAACTTGAGCTGTATCCTGCGCAGGTTCTGAAATGTTTCTTCCAAATCTTGGATCAGGGTATCCTTGCTCTTGCTCTTCACCACGATGTCATCCATGTAAGCCTCTACGTTTCTGTGGATCTGTGGCTCAAAAGTAGTGTATACTACCCTTGCAAAAGTTGAGCCTGCATTCTTCAATCCAAATGGCATGCGAATGAAGCAATAAGTGCCACATGGAGTGATAAATGCAGTCTTCTCCTCATCCTCCTTGGCCATGAAAATCCGATGATAGCCTGAATATGCATCAAGAAAGCAGAGCAGCTCACATCCGGCAGTGGAGTCAACGATCTGGTCAATGCGCGGCAAAGGGAATGGATCCTTGGGACATGCTTTATTCACATCGGTGAAGTCTATACACAGTCTCCATTTCCCATTGGCCTTGCGCACGACGACTGGGTTCGCCAACCACGTCGGATGGATCACACCTCTAACTAGGCCTGCTGCTTCTAGTTTCTTGATTTCTTCGTTGATGAACTCTTGGCGCTCCACGGCTTGCTTCCTCACTTTCTGCTTGATGGGCCGCGCATGAGGACAGACAGCAAGCTTGTGCTCAATCACCTTCCTGGGAACACCGGGGATGTCGGATGGTTGCCAAGCAAACACATCGACATTCGCCCGCAGGAAGGCAACGAGCGCGCTTTCCTATTTGCTGTCAAGGGTGGCACTGATGGTGAAGGTACCACCAGTGCCGTCCTCCTTGGCGGACACTTTCTTGGTTGCCGGAGGAGCGGCCATTCCTTTCTTACTCTTGCCGGTGGAGCTCGATGGAACGTCCTCGACGGCAGCGCAGCACTCCGAGGAGGTGCGGTAGCCGGAGTGGGTCCCAGAGCACTTGCCAGACTTGGTCTTCGTCTTCTTCCCCTCGGGAGCTTCAGCGGCAAGGGTGTCCTTCTCGGCTGCCGCTGCTGCTTCCCGGTAGATCTTGTCGGCGCAGATAAGCGCGTCCTTCTTATCGCCGTGGACAGTGATGACGCTTATCGGCCCCGGCATCTTGAGTACGTTGTAAGCATAATGGGAAGCTGCCTTGAACTTGGCGAGGGCAGGACGGCCGAGTATTCCATTGTAGGGCAATGGAATATCGGCGACGTCGAAAGTGATGCGCTCAGTTCTGAAGTTGAGCTCCCCGCCAAAGGTCACCGGCAGAGTGATCTTTCCCTTGGGCTTGCTCCTTCCCGGGTTGATTCCTTGGAAGGAACCGGTTTCTTCGAGCTCGCCATCTGGAATCTGGAGTTTCTTGATCACAGCAGAGGAGATCAAGTTCAGCCCGGCCCCGCCGTCAACCAACATTTTGGTGACCTTGAGGTTGCGGATGGTGGGAGAAACCAGCATCGGCAAGCACCCGACCGCAGTGGTGCGATCAGGGTGATCCTCAAGATCAAAAATGATGGGCGTGCTGGACCATTTGAGGAGCCTGCGCGACTCCACGGGCGGCTCCGCTGCGTTTACCTCACGCACCCACTGCTTTAGTTGGCGGTGGGAGGTGTGCAGGGAAGCACCACCGTCGACGCACAGGACCTCCGTGGCCTTCTGGAACTCCTGCTCGCTGTTATCCTCGTCCTCCATGTCTTCATCGTCGTCTTCTTCGTCCTTGTCGCGGCCCCGGGGAGGTCGATCTCCTTGCCGCTGCTTGGCCTTGCCGCGGCGTCCTCCCCGGCCATTGAACGGCCGCTTCTTGCTCGTCTCTTCCCCGCCACCTTGGGCCTTCTCCTTGTCGCGCCTCTCGTACTCAGCTTTCTGCTGCTCGACGAGATACTCGACGCGTTTGCAGTTGGAGAGATCGTGACCCTTGGTGCGGTGGATCTTACAGTATTGCTTGTCGGAGCTGCCCGGCTTGTCGGCTGCCGCTGCAGGGGCAGGCTCCTTGCCGGAGCCGCCAGCCAGTGTTTGCTTGGCGGGAGCCTCTTTGCCGGACTTCTCGACTCCAAGCACCTCTTTCTTGCCCTTCCTTCTGTTATTCCGCCGCCGGCTCTTCTTTGCCGGGGCGGCGTCGTCGCTGTCGCTTCCTCCTGCGCCAGCATCCTCCCCGGGGAGTCTCCTCCCCTCTTCTGCGCGTGCGCACTTGTCAGCAAGAGCGTAGAGCTCGCTGACATCCCGGATCTTGGTCATCGCCATTTCTTCACGCATGCGGCGGTTACGCACGTTCTGGTGGAACGCGCTGATAACCGCGGCAGGGTGAACATCAGGGATGTTTGTGCTGCACACGGCTGAAGCGTTGGATGTACTTGCGCAGGGTTTCGCCTTCCTTCTGGGCCAGAATGTGGAGATCGCTCTCCTGGCCGTGGGGTTTGTGGCCGCCGGTGAAGGCGCCGACAAACTGGTGGCAAAGGTCGGCCCAAGAAGAGATGGAACCTTCCGGCAAGTGCATGAGCCACGAACGGACGTTCGGCTTTAGCACGAGCGGGAAGTAATTAGCCAAGATCTTCTCGTCGCGCCCCCCAGCAGCTTGCACTGCGATGGTGTAGACGCTGAGAAACTCCGAGGGGTGCGTCTTGCCGTCGTACTTCTCCGGTACGTCGGGCTTGAAATTCTTCATGCTGGGCCACCGGACGCGCCGCAGCTCGCGAGTGAACGCAGGGCAACCTGCCGCGTACGGCAAGTCGCCAGGCTCACCGGGCGCGTGCGCGTCGACAGCGTTCTCAGTCCTCCGGTCTGATTGTCGCCGAGCTTCTCGGCGGCGCTCGATTCTGGTTCGAGCGTCTTCTTGTTGCCGGTCGTCGAGGACCTGGCGCTGGTCCCGACGGGCCCGCGGGTCCGACGAAGCAGTGGAGCCGTCGTCGGCGTTGTTCCGGCGGGGCGGCGTCTTCTGTTTTCGCTGCGGGGAGTGCGCGCTTGTCGCACCCCCGGCAGTCTTGTCGCCGTCGGCCTTCGTCTTCTCAGCTTGCCGCGGCCGCGAGGCTGACGGCTGCTGTGGAGAATCGTTGTTGGCGAAGGCTATCAGGCTCTGGATGGTGGCCCTCCAGTCTTCGGCCTTGTCCGCCGCTGGAGGGAAGTCGAGGACCATCTGCGCCCTCGCGAGCGCTTCCGCTGGAGTGGAGGGGGGCGGTGGCGAGCGGTGCGAGGAGCGGGATATGCTCGGACTTCTAACAGCGTTAGAAGGAGCAGGGTCCCGCGCCGGCGCCTTCGCTTTGCTTGTGCCCGGACGGTGGTCCGGGGCGTCCCGCGAGCCTCCAGTTTGGCCTTGCCCCAGCAAGCGGATACCACCTCCTGTGGTATGGCGCTGCTGGGTTGTCGTGTGTTGAGATGGACGCGGCGCGTCCACGGAGACCGAGGTTCGGTCGTCCGTCCTGTTCTTGGATCTGGTGGCGCCGTGAGTGTCCTCGCCGGCGACCACCCTTCCGACGGCATCTCCCCCGCCCACCGTTGGCTCTGGTGGCGGCGGGTGAGACGCAGACGGGCCTCCGACCTCCGAAGCCTTCTTCTTCGGGGCCATGGAGCTGTTGCTGATGAAGTTGACGAATTCGGAGAGGTTGATGAAGAATGCGCCCGCGCGAACGCCGGATCAGGTTCGCACAACCTCGACGCCCCCTACCTGGCGCGCCAAAGATGTCGGGGGAAACTGTCCGCCACGAACACCTATGGGACCGGAGCCCCTTGTCTGTGCGGTACGAGGGCGGAGGGAGCACGAAGAGCAGATCGTAGCGAGCACGCGGGCAGTTTTACCCAGGTTCGGGCCGCGGTGTACGCGTAAAACCCTACTCCTGCTTAGTTGTGTATTGAGTTGGAGAGCTCGAGAGCTTGAAGAAGCAGCTACACCGAGCGTATGAGCGATCTAGGTTCCGAACCCCCTCCACGTTGTGCATGGGCCTCCTTTTATAGTGCAAGGGGTCACCGACAGGTGTCAACGTAGGAGAAAGGGGTAAAAACGTAAAAGAGGTGGTAGTTGTAACAGTGCGGGAATAGTGGAGCTACAGTGCAAAACAGTGGTCTATACCTACTTTGACAGTGGGGGACAAGGGCATTCAATGCCCGTCGCCGTCGACCCCAAAAGCTCACGCCATTGCGTCTCCGTCTGCCACGGCGATGGATCCACCACCGTGGAGTGCCACCGTGTCCCCCAGGCTGCACAGCCATCCGCCACGCGTCCCTGGATAGGCCCCAGGGCGACACGTGGGCCGATGAGCTGGAGCGCGGGCACACAGCGCAACCTTCCCGGCAAGCACCTTGCCGGGGTCTTGATCTCGCCGGGCCCGGGAGCTTGCCGGGCTCTGAAGCTCGTCGCTCCCCGGGCCCACGTCGGGTCTTCTACGATGGAATCTTCTAGTCTTCCTGGCAAGCTCCTCTTGCCAGGGCCTTGTGCTAATGAGATAATCTTGAGCCTGGTATGGCCTTCCCGGCAAGCTCCTCTTGCCGAGGTCTCGGTCTTCTTTCTTGTATACTTTGTTTTTTGAATGGTTTAATAGGGAGCAGGAAGGTCTCCGACGAGCGCGTGGTAAACCCCGCCGCGGGAAGCTGCATCTGCCCGTGCACAAGTTGGGGTACTGAGGTACCCCTTACCTTAGTACACCGACAGGACTGGGCATCCTGATTACCAGCCATTTTCTCATGAATGATGAGCGAAGTCCACTCATCGTGAGAATAACCCACCTAGCATGGAAGATATAGACATCCCTAGTTGATACATGAGCTGTTCGAGCATACAAACCAGAATTTCATTTGAAGGTTTAGAGTATGGCACATACAAATTTACTTGGAACGGCAGGTAAATACCTCATATAGGAAGGTATGGTGGACTCATATGGAATAACTTTGGGGTTTATGGAAGTGGATGCACAAGCAGTATTCCCGCTTAGTACAAGTGAAGGCTAGAAAGAGACTGGGAAGCGACCAGCTAGAGAGCAACAACGGTCATGAACATGCATTAAAATTAAGCAACAATGAATACAAGCATGAGTAGGATATAAATCACCATGAACATAAATATCGTGAAGGCTATGTTGATTTGTTTCAACTACATGCGTGAACATGTGCCAAGTCAAGTCACTTAAATCGTTCAAAGGAGGATACCACCCATCATACCACATCACAACCATTTTAATATCATGTTGGCACGCAAGATGGACCATTATAAACTCTCAGCTAATTAAGCATGGCATAAGCAGTTATGATCTCTAATTGTCATTACAAGCATATTTCATTCATAACAAGCTGAATCAAGAACGATGAGCAATCATATTTACAAAAACAAAAGAGGTCGAGTTCATACCAGCTTTTCCCATATCAATTAGTTCATCATATATCATCCTTATTGCCTTTCACTCGCACGACCGAACGGTGTGGGAAATAATAATAGTGCACGTGCATTGGACTAAGCTGGAATCTGCAGACATTTGATACAAGAGAGAAGACAAGGTAATATGGCTCAAGATTAAATTAACAACCAAGCATATGAGAGCCACTAAGCATTTTAATCATGGTCTTCTACTCTTAACCCCTAAAGAAAAGAAAAGAAACTATTTACACGGGAAAGCTCCCAACAAGCAAAAGAAGAACTGGAAATCTTTTTGGATTATCATTTTTAACTACTACTACTAGCAAAGAAAGTGAACTAGCTAGAAGCTACAACTAATATTTTTTTGTTTTTCTGGGTTATTCTAGCACACGAGAAAAAGACTAAGAAAAAGAAATTTAAACTAAGAATGGATGGTACAGTGAAAGGGTGTGAGCACCGACAACTAGAATAAGTGTGAACATGAATGTATGTCGGTGAGAAACACGTACTCCCCCAAGTTTAGGCCTTTGGCCTAAGTTGGTCTATGGCCAACACTGGCCGACGGATATCCAAAGTTGTAGTTGGGGTCATACTGAGATGCATCAGATGCTGCCTGCTGAGCTGGAGCTCGAAGGCGGGTTGCCTCCGTCATGTTATAATAGGCATTTGTCTCCTCCATTGTTATAGTGTATCTTCCTTTTTCCTGAAAGTTAAACAAATTATGGGCAGGAAGAACAATAGGGATGGCATGCTGCCTGTTAAAGATTAATCGATATTTGAGAGTTTGATTATCCCACTCTATAAACCGATGATTAGCCATAGCATGGCAATCTAAATAAGCAATAGGTAAAGGTTCATCATACGTGTGCACAGACACACCAAGATATCGGGCTATGCGAGTAGCATAGATCCCACCAAATAAACCTCCATGCAGACCATTATGGTGTAGTCTACGTGCAACAATAGCTCCCAGATTATATTGCCTATCACCTAGTACATCGCTTGTGATAACACTAAGATCAGGGACACACATGTGACAAGCCTCATCTTTACCATTTATGCATCTACCGATAAAGAGAGCAAAGTAATGAATAGCAGGAAAAATGTATGCTCCCCGTGGTGGCTTGTGTGATGTCCCTGGATTCCCCCACTGTAATACTAGCTAGGAATTCTCTAAATTCAGATTTGCGAGGATCACTCATACTGCCCCACTGTGGGAGCTTGCAGGCAACATTAAAATCCACTAAGTCGATTGTATAAGATTTATCATAAAGGTCAAACATGACAGTGTGAGAATTACGTGAAGATGAAAATTTAAACCTTCTCACAAAGCTATCAGTTAAGCCACTGTATTGAAGACACTTACCTTGCATGAAGTCCTCGAGGTCAGCGTTACGCACATATGCTCGTCCGGCTCTCGGAATGCGAGCCTCGGTTCTTACTTCCTTGAAGGACCACCTTGGAAGTTTCTCCTAGTCATTTTTCAGAAATGTTTCTGAAATTTTTAGTAACTCGCAATAAAAGTTAACCAAACTCAAAAAGATTGATAGCAACGACTCCTATAAGTGCCTAGAGGCTATATCATGCATTAGAACTACTTGGGACCAAGAAAATTTTACATGCAAGGTCAAGAACAAGGTCACCACAGCAGCATAAATTTGCAACAAATAAAGCACTAGAACAAAAACTAATTGGACCAATGGAGGAGTCACATACCAAGGAACAATCTCCCCAAACAGTTTGGTGAATGGTGCTTTGAGCAAGGAGATCGAAAATGGCAGCAAAATGAGCTAGAACTCGGGTTTGAGCTGGTTGGGGATTTTTTTGGGAGGAAGAAGAAGAGCATGGGTGAAAGGATAAGTGGAGGGGGGCCACGTGGGGCCCTCGAGGCAGGGGGCGCGCCCTGGGAAAGGGGGCACGCCCTGTGCCCTCGAGGCCACGTGCTGGCTCCCCTCGCTGTGTGTTCAGTGCCATATTTTCTTAAATATTCTAGAAAAAATCATATTTCATTTTCATGGCATTTGGAGAACTTTTATTTTTGGGATATTTTTTATTGCACGGATAAGTCTGGAAATTGACAGATAATGCTATTTTTCTTTTATTTAACCTAATTAACATAAAGTAAAAGGAGGGTACAGAAGGTTGTGCTATCTAGATTCACCTATCCCATGCTCATCAAAAGGAATCCATTAACAAGGTTGATCAGGTCTTGTTAATAAACTCTTTCCGAGTAACATGAAACCAGAGAATTGTCGAATAACACTATGTTACCTCAATGGGGATATGTATGTCCCCAACAATAAGTATGTCATATGCCTTCTTGATATTAGGAATAGGAAACTCAAAACCTCCAATAGTAATAGTCGAAGTTTTTCCAATATAATTGATACTATAGATCTGAGGTTGTTTCCTTGGAAAGTGTACCGTATGCTCATTACCATTGACATGAAAAGTGACATTGCCTTTGTTGCAATCAATAACAGCCCCTGCAGTATTCAAAAAAGGTCTTCCAAGAATAATAGACATACTATCATCCTCGGGAATATCAAGTATAACAAAGTCTGTTAGAATAGTAACATTTGCAACTACAATAGGCACATCCTCACAAATACCGACAGGTATAGCAGTTGATTTATCAGCCATTTGCAAAGATATTTCAGTAGGTGTCAACTTACTCAAGTCAAGTCTACGATATAAAGAGAGAGGCATAACACTAACACCGGCTCCAAGATCACACAAAGCAGTTTTAACATAGTTTCTCTTAATGGAGCAAGGTATAGTAGGTACTCCTGGATCTCCTAATTTCTTAGGCATTCCACCCTCAAAAGTGTAATTGGCAAGCATGTGGAGATTTCTACTTCAGGTATCTTTCTTTTGTTGGGAATAATATTTTTTCATATACTTGGCATAAGGGTTTGTTTTAAGCACATCAGTCAAACGCAAAGATAGGTCTAATCATTTCAGCGAAGTGATCAAAGTCCTCATCATCCTTTTTCTTGGATTGTTTCGGAGGAAAAGGCATGGGTTTCTGAACCCATGGTTCTCTTTCCCTACCGTGCTTCCTAGCAACAAAGTCTCTCTTATCATAACATTGATTCTTTGATTGTGGGTTATCAAGATCAACAGCAGGTTCAATCTCTACATCATTATCATTGCTAGGTTGAGCATCATCATGAACATCATCATTGATATTATCAGTAGGTTCATGTTCATTACCAGATAGTGTCTCAGCATCAGAAACAGATATATCATTGGGATTCTCAGGTGGGTGAGCTACAGGTTCACTAGGATCATGCAAAGTCTTATCATTTTTCTTTTTCTTCTTCTTAGAAGAACTAGGTGCATCTAAATTAGCTCTCTGAGAATCTTGCTCAATTCTCTTAGGGTGGCCTTCAGGATACAGAGGTTCCTGAGTCATTTTACCACCTCTAGTTGCAACTCTAACAACATAGTCGTTATTCTTACTATTTAATTCATTGAGCAAATCATTCTAAGCCTTAAGTACTTGTTCTACTTGAGTGGTGACCATGGAAGCATGTATACTAATAAGTTTCAGTTCATCTTTAGCACTAGACAGATAATCACTCAAGCGTTCAACCATATGAGCATTGTGTTGTAATTGTCTACCAACATAAGCATTGAAGTTTTCTTGTTTCACAATAAAATTGTCAAACTCATCTAAGCATTGGCTAGCAGACTTATAACGAGGAATATCACCTTCATCAAATCTATAAAGAGAATTTACCTTTACTACCTGTGTCGGGTTATCAAGACCATGCATTTCTTCAATAGGCGGTAAATTCTTAACATCTTCAGCTTTAATACCTTTTTCTTTCATAGATTTCTTTGCCTCTTGCATGTCTTCAGGACTGAGAAATAGAACACCTCTTTTCTTTGGATTTGGCTTAGGGGCTGGTTCAGCAAGCGTCCAATTATTTTCATTGGCCAGCATATTGTTCAATAGTAATTCAGCTTGTTCAACTATTCTTTCCCTGAAAACACAACCAACACAACTATCCAGGTGGTCTCTGGAAGCATCGGTTAGTCCATTATAAAAGACATCAAGTACATGCATCTCAAGAGGATGATCAGGCAAAGCATTAAGTAACTGGAGAAGCCTCCCCAAGCTTGTGGGAGACTCTCTTCTTCAGTTTGAGCAAAGTTATATATTTCCAGTAAGGCAGCTTGTTTCTTATGGGCGGGAAAATATTTAGCAGAAAAGTAATACATCATATCCTGGGGACTACACACACAACCAGGATCAAGAGAATTAAACCAAGTATTAGCATCACCCTTTAACGAGAATGGAAATAGCTTAAGGATATAGTAGTAGTGAATCTTTTCATCATTGGTAAACAGGGTGGCTATATCATTCAACTTGGTAAGATGTGCCACAACAGTTTCAGACTCATAGCCATGGAAAGTATCAGATTCAACCAAAGTAATTAACTCAGGATCAACAGAGAATTCATAATCCTTATCAGTAACACAAATAGGTGATGTAGCAAAAGCAGGGTCATGTTTCATTCTAGCATTCAAGGACTTTTCTTTCAGCTTAGCTAATAATTTCTTAAGATCATATCTATCATTGCAAGCAAGAAAGTCTCTAGCAGTTTCTTCATCCATAACATAACCCTCAGGAACAACAGGCAATTCATATCTATTGGGAGTAGTTTCATCATCACATTCATAAATATCATCGACATTTGCACTCTCCCTAACCTTAGCAATTTGTTCATCTAGAAATTCACCTAGTGGCACAGTATCAGGCATAGAGGTAGTTTCATCATACATAGCAGAAGTAGCATCATCAAGAACATACGACATATCAGATTCAATAGCAAGAGTAGGTGTCGTAAGTTTACTCATAACAAAAGGAGAATCAAGCACAGAGCTAGATGGCAGTTCCTTACCTCCCCTCGTAGTTGAGGGTAAGATCTTGGTTTTTGAGTCCTTCAAATTCTTCATAGTGATAAATAGATATAAATCCCAAGTGACTTAAAGAATAGAGCTATGCTCCCCGGCAACGGCGCCAGAAAATAGTCTTGATAACCCACAAGTGTAGGGGATCGCAACAATTTTCGAGGGTAAAGTATTAAACCCAAATTTGTTGATTCGACACAACACTAGTAGAAAACAGGGCTTTGGTCCAGGCCTGTCCAGCCCATTAGCCCCGGTTCAATCTAGAACCGGGTCCAATGGGGGCACTGGACCCGGTTCGTGAGCCCAGGGGGCCGGCCGGGCCACGTGGGCCATTGGTCCCGGTTCGTCCGGACCTTTTGGTCCCGGTTGGAGCGACAAACCGGGACCAATGGGTCTTGCTCCTGGCCCACCACCATTGGTCCCGGTTGGTGATATGAACCGGGACCAAAGGCACCCCTTTAGCCTCGGTTCGTAGCACCAACCGGGACCAATGAGGTGCCTATATATACCCCCTCACTCAAGAGAAGAGCTCACTGCTCTGTTTTTTTTTTTGGCCGAGGGGGAGAGGGGTTAGTGGTGCTCTAGCTCACCTCCTATGCACACAACGTGTTCGGTGGAATGCCCGAGCCACACTAGTTAAGTTTTTCTCCTCTCGAAGCTCTATTTTCTCTGAGATTTGTCTAGGTTTAGCGGTCCGTCACGTCCCGTCCCCGTCTTCGCCGCCGTCGATCGCCCCCGCCGATCTCGTCATCGGCACCACCGTGGTGAGCCTCTTGTTATGTCCATGCTTTTCTTACTTTTATTATTGCTTGTTGTTATTGCTTTAGATATATATTTGTCTAATTTTCTTACGTTTATTATTGCTTGTTATTATATAGTGCGATGGTTTTGATATCCGCCCATGTGGGCCCTCGTCCTGTCTACGATTCGGATGTGGTATATTATCTTTAATTTATAACTATTTTTTTAGTGTTTATGATAGTTATTCCGACCAACCTGACATGCATAGATGTTTTATTATGTCTAGGAGGTAGTTGAACCGGAAATTCCAACCGACCCTCTTGTGGAGAGGTTAAATTTAGTTGAAGAGGAAAACATTTCCTTAAAGAAAAAATTGGAAAAAATGGAGGAGGGGAAGATGGAATTGGAGTTGCATGTTGCGGAAGTCATCGATGATCACAAGATCAAGATGCACCCTATTGTCGAGAGGTTAAATTTAGTTGAAGAAGAAAACAAATTCTTGAAGGAAAAATAAAAAAAATTGTGGACGAGAAGATGATATTGGAGTTGCATGTTGCGGATGTCGTCGATGATCACAAGATCAAGATGGATGCAATGCGGTTGAAGATTAGAAATATTAGAAAATATGCTATTCATACCGAGGCTTGGTATCATTATGCCGTTGGATCAATTGTTACCTTGGTTGCTATTATGATCGCATTTGTTTTCGCATTGAAATGTTTTACATAGTTTCGATGTGTATGGAGAGCTATATGTTGTTAGATGAGAACTATATATGTATGTACTTTGGTTTTAATGTGATGATGAACTTTTATCCATTTGGTCACTTAATTATCTATTTATGATGTTCTGTAATGGTTTTTGACACACTTAATTATATATAATGCACGCAGATGAACCGGCAATGGATGTACGGTGACATACACACCTCCGAGTACACTAAGGGCGTGCCTGAGTTTCTAAATGCGGCTGAGGCAAACAAGCAGAATGGTTTTATGTGTTGTCCATGCACTAAATGTGTGAATACGATGTCTTACTCTAACCGGAAAATCCTTCACTCCCACCTGCTTTACAAGGGTTTCATGCCACACTATAATGTTTGGACGAGGCACGGAGAAATAGGGGTTATGATGGAAGACGGCGAAGAAGAAGAGTACGATGACAACTATGTGCCCCCTGAATACGGTGATGCTGCAATGGGGGGAGCTGGTGAAGATCAAGAGGAACCAGACGATGTGCCCAATGATGCTGCAACGGGTGAAGCTGCTGAAGATCAAGAGGAACCACATGATGATCTCCGCCGGGTCATTGTCGATGCAAGGACACAATGCGAAAGTCAAAAGGAGAAGCTGAAGTTCGATCGCATGTTAGAGGATCACAAAAAAGGGTTGTACCCCAATTGCGAAGATGGCAACACAAAGCTCGGTACCGTACTGGAATTGCTGCAGTGGAAGGCAGAGAATGCTGTGGCTGACAAAGGATTTGAGAAGCTACTTAAAATATTGAAGAAGAAGCTTCCGAAGGATAACGAATTGCCCGACAGTACATATGCAGCAAAGAAGGTCGTATGCCCTCTAGGATTGGAGGTGCAGAAGATACATGCATGCCCTAATGACTGCATCCTCTACCGCGGTGCATACAAGGATCTGAACGCATGCCCGGTATGCGGTGCATTGCGGTATAAGATCAGACGAGATGACCGTGGTGATGTTGATGGCGAGCCCGCCAGGAAGAGGGTTCCTGCGAAGGTGATGTGGTATGCTCCTATAATACCACGGTTGAAACGTTTGTTTAGAAACAGAGAGCATGCCAAGTTGATGCGATGGCACAGTGAGGACCGTAAGAAAGACGGGAAGTTGAGAGCACCCGCTGACGGGTCGCAGTGCAGAAAAATCGAGAGAAAGTACTGGGAGGAGTTTGCAAAGGACCCAAGGAATGTATGGTTTGCTTTAAGCGCGGATGGCATTAATCCTTTCGGGGAGCAGAGCAGCAATCACAGCACCTGGCCCGTGACTCTATGTATGTATAACCTTCCTCCTTGGATGTGCATGAAGCAGAAGTTCATTATGATGCGAGTTCTCATCCAAGGCCCTAAGCAACCCAGCAACGACATTGATGTATACCTAAGGCCATTAGTTGAAGAACTTTTACAGCTGTGGAATGGAAACGGTGTACTGCGTGGGATGAGCACAGACATGAGGAATTTGACCTAAAGGCGTTGCTGTTCGTGACCATCAACGATTGGCCCGCTCTCAGTAACCTTTCAGGACAGACAAACAAAGGATACCACGCATGCACGCACTGTTTAGATGACACTGAAAGTATATACCTGGACAAGTGCAGGAAGAATGTGTACCTAGGCCATTGTCGATTTCTTCCGACCAACCATCAATGTCGAAAGAAAGGCAAGCATTTCAAAGGCGAGGCAGATCACCGGAAGAAGCTCGCCATGCGTACCGGTGATCACGTACTTGCTATGGTCAATGATTTACACGTAATCTTTGGATCTTCTCCTCTAGCGGTTCCTTTTTTCTTCTTCTTCCTCTTTTTTATCGAATATGTCGTTGTCGATATACACCCTCCTCGATAACTTCGACATTAGGGGGGGGGGGTCGAGGGTCGTCGAGGGACCGAGGGTCGTCAAGGGTCGAGAGATCGCCGAGGGGCCGAGGGTCGTCGAGGGGTCGAGAGGCCGAGGGTCGAGGGGTCGAGAGGCCGAGGGTCGAGGGCTTGAAGGGCCTCTCGCCCCTCGTTGGTTACCCCAAGTGGAAGGCGTGAGATGTAGTGTTGCGGAAGTTTTTCCCTTGGCAAGATACCAAGGATCGAATCCCTAGAGACTCCTAGGTTCAACAAGAAGGTGTCAACTGCTAACGGCGCCAGATATTAGCAATCAACGTGGACCTGCACACAGATACAAATAACTTTGCTCCCAACGAGTACAGAGAGGTTGTCAATCCCTCCGGCCTTGTAGTTCACAAAGGATTAAACGCAAATGATAGTAGTGATAGATAATGTTTGCAATAGTAAATAATAGCGAAAAGTAAATAGCAGATGTGATCAATGATGGTAATATGGACCGGAGTCTCATGATGTTCACTAGTGATGTCTCTCTCCCAAAAGACGATAAAACAGCTATGTGAGGTAAACGAATTACAGCTGGGCAATTGACAGGACCACGAACGCAAACCAATGCTGACTACATTGCAAGAAAGGTTGAGGTTCAAAGCATGGGCGGTACGCCAAAGTAAGTAGACCGAAATCCATCAATATCTCCTACTAATCATCCACCTTGAGATATCTATCCAGAACATCTCGCTGGTATTAAGTTGCGAGTCCCACCCATAGTGTAAACTCAATGCAACAGACAACTGCATTAAAAGAACTTTGCGTAAAGTAAACAATCCTTGCACCCGCGGGCACAAGCACCGTTGTTTTCCCCCTTGTGGCAACAGCACATCCCCTAGACTCATGTTTCTGTCACTCAAGCTAGTCATCGAGGGGCATGAACCCACAATCGAGCATAACGTTCCCTCTTGGAGTCACTACCTATTACTTGGCCAAAGCAATAAATAACAACGGAGAACATGCAAGAATTACTTATGAACATAAATATAAAAGAGGTAGATCAAATATATTACTCAATCACAATCTGAACATAATCTCATAATCCATCGGATCCCAGCAAACTCAACATAGCAACAGCATAAGGATTACATATGTGCCTCGATCACGTAGGGCAGCTCACGAGGACTAATTAGTGAAGCACAAGAACGGGAGGAGAACATCACATAGCTACTGGTCATGGACTCATGGTCCAAGGGAGACTACTCACAACTCATCCGGGAGGCGTCCATGGTGGTGGAGAGGCTCCCGATGATGATCCTCCCATCCGGCAGGGTGCCGGGAAGAGTTCTCCTGGTGCTCCCGATCTTGGAAGCGGCGGCGGCGGCGGAACAGAGATGAGATCGCGAAAAAGAGTTCCCCTCTCGAGGGTTTCGGAGGACGCTCTAAATATATGCCAAAGGGGGACACCAGACGGGGCTCGTGGGGCCCAGGCGCCCCCCCGGCGCGGCCCAGGGGGGTGGGGGGCGCCGCCAGGGCGCCTGGAGCCTTGGTGCCCCCCTCCCCCCCGGCTGTCATTCGGGCGCACGGTAGGTTCTGGAACGCTGATTTTTTATATAATTTTTCTGGATTTTCCCTGGCAGTTCTCGTAATGTGAAAACCTGAAATACAAAAACAGCCGAAAACAGAAACTGGCACTGGGGTGCACTGAGTTAATAGGTTAGTCCAAATATGATCAAAAGTGTATGGAAGTGTATGAATATCATAGCAATATCACCCAAAAGAGGCATGAGCAAGCAGAAATTATAGATACGTTTTGGACGTATCAACATCCCCAAGCTTAATTCCTGCTCGTCCTCGAGTAGGTAAATGATAACAAGAATAATTTCTATGGTGACATGCTATTAACCATATAGGACTTTTTCATAGTCATATGACAAAAGCTTACTGAGACAATGATTCTATAGTAATTAAGTTGCCTCATGAGAAAATCACAAAGGACTGAAAGTTTTACACTATGAAACAGAAACATCAAAAATATTTGCAATGAACATGATGTGCAAATATGATAAAGTGATATCTAGCTTGCCCCCTTTAGTGAAGCAAAACATAAATGCAGGGGCACCTTCAAGGTTTAAGTGATGACTAGATACAATGATTTCAAAATAAACGATATCACAATCATGCAAAAGACAATGCTACTTTGGAACAATGCACATTACACTTAGAATGACAATCATGCTCTCAGTAGTTGGTGCTTGAAGAAAGAAGGTGGAGACTCAACATAAAAGTAAAAGAATGGTTATGTGCTAGAGCCTTTTTTTTATTTTGAAAACATAGAAGCAATTTTGTCAACGGTAGTAGTACTTCATATGTGTCATGCATAAGACATCCTATAAGTTGCAAGCCTCATGCATCGAATACCAATAGTGCTCGCACCTTGTCCTAATTAGCTCGGATTTCCATGGATTGTCATCGCATTACATATGTTTCAACCAAGTGTCACAAAGGGGTACCTCTATGTCACCTGTACAAAGGTCCAAGGAGATAAATCGCATTTGATTTCTCGTTTTTGATAGATCTCAACTTGAGGACATCCATACCGGGACAACATAGAAAATAGATAATGGACTCCTCTTTAATGCATAAGCATATTCTCATAAGAGATTGAGGATTAATGTCCAGGCTAAAACTTCCACCATGATACATGGCTTTGGTTGGCGGCCCAATGTTCTTCTCTAACAATATGCATACTCAACCATTCAACCCATGGCAAATCACCCTTACTTCAGACAAGACGAACATGCATAGCAACTCACATGATATTCAACAAAAGTGTGACAGTTGATGGCGTCCCCAGAAACATGGTTACCGCTCAGCAAGCAACTTATAAGAAATAAGATACATAAGCAACATATTCTTTACCACAATAGTTTTTAAGCTATTTTCCCATGAGCTATGTATTGCAAAGTTAGTCCGGTTAGTACAGGTGGAGGTTAGCAAAAGACTGGGAGCGACCAACTATGAGAGCAATGACGGTCATAATCATGCAGAGCGACAAAGCAACATTGAATCAGGCATGGAAGTTATATCGCTACTCAGAAATAAAAGATCATCAAGGCTTGACAGACTTTCTTTACAGTCTTAAATATGCGTGAGCATACGCCAAGTCAATCAAAATAAATTCTTGAAGGAAGATATTACTAAACCATACCATATCATAGGCAAGCAAATCATGTTGGTACTCCAATAACACATTGGGAACCCCCCAGCTATTTGAGACTAACCAAAAGAAAACCTGAACTACTAAGCGCCATTATGCACGTAGCATCTTTATCATAGACATATCAACCAATGCAACGGAAGCAAACTCTCTTAATAAGGTGAGCATGGTAATTAAAGAGAGTTCAAGCAACCAACTAAACAAAAGCTCTTTGAAAAGATAAGCATGAATACTAAGAGCTGAGCATGATAGTAGCTATTTAAGGACAAAGAACACACACAGCAAAGACAGTCATGAAAATTCTATGTTATGTTCTAGGTAGAAGTGGAGCGTGTTTCTCTCCCACATAAAGAAAGCTGAGTTCCAACTCGTTATGAAAAGCTAAAAAGAAAACTAAAAACAAGACGCTCCAAGCATAGCACATAACACATGAAGTGATAAAAATATAGTGGAACGAAAGACGAACTGATAATGTTGATGGAGAAGGGGATGCACGGGGGCATCCCCAAGCTTAGACGCTTGAGTCTCCTTGAATATTTCTTGGGGGTGCACGGGGGCATCCCCAAGCTTGAGCGCTTGACACTCCAGAATCTTTTTATCATCTTCCCTCGCACACTTGAAAACTCCCTTCATACATAACTCATTATAATCTGATTAGCGAGGTTAGTAACCTTAATAAAATAATTGTTCCTTGCTGGAAATAAATATATTCTTGAAGTTCTACTGTTTCTCAAGATTGCCAAAAGGTTTTTGCAAAGAAAAAGCAAGCTCTTGGTTTGCAAAATGAAGGCAAGGCAAAACAGGACAGAATCTGTGAAAAACAGAACAGCAGGTAGTAATTGATTTTTTCGGGGCACTTCTGCAACTCAAATCAAAAAACTCAGAACAGACGCACGAAAGAAAATTATATAGAGAACGCTGTCGAAAAAATTCAGACCAAAAAGATGACCTGGTGATTTTATACGAATTTTTCTATCCAAGGACAGAATCTGTTTCCTGGACAGCACCTCACAACTTTTGAACTTTCTAGCAATCAGAGGCTATACTTGGCACAAATATGAAAAGCAAAGATACAATGATGATGCTACTGTAGTAAACAACATCAATACACAACAAAAGCAAAATATAAAAATTTATTCATGTGGGCTGCCTCCCAAAAGCGCTTTCTTTTATGCCTTTAAGCTAGGCATAATGCATAGAGATCATGTTTTATCAAGAGTAAAAGAATAGCTAGCCCGTACAACGGACTCAAAAGGTAACTTGATCTTCTTTCGAGGGAAGTGTTCCATCCCTTTCTTGAGAGGAAACTGAAATTTTATATTACCCTCTTTCATGTCCATGATAGCACTAACGGTGCGTTAAAAGGGACGTCCCAAAATAATTGGACATGAAGGATCACATTCAATATCCATAATAGTGAAATCAACGGGAACATAATTATCATTGACAACGATAAGAACATCGTCGATCCTCCCCAAAGGTTTCTTTATGGAAGAATCAACGAGACGAACACAAAGAGAACAAGAATCATAAGGTTTCAATTTAAGCATATCATATATTCTTTTGGGCATAACAGAGGTACTAGCACCAACATCACATAATGCATAACAAGAGAAGTCATTCAATTTAATTTTTATCATAGGATCCCAACCATCTTCTAGCTTTCTAGGTATGCAGGCTTCTACTCTAAGTTTCTCCTCCCTAGCTTTGATGAGAGCATTAGTGATATGCTCTGTGAAGGCAAGATTAAGCATGCTAGTGCGGGGGTCTCTAGACATCTTGTGAAGGAAATCAATAACTTCGGTAAGAGTGTAATTATCAAAATCAAGGTCATTAGCATCATGTAAGGTGGTAGTGGTGTCCTTTAGGTTCACTTGTTTGGTAGTTTCTATAGTCATAGCATCACCATTAATAGGTCCAATGGGACCAGGAGTACATTGGGTGCTAAGAGTTTGGATATCCTCAACAACTTGGATAGTAGCAACTGTGTGGTGGGTAGGAAGGCTATTAATTCTATCTTCTTCCTCCCTTAGGGATGCAACCACTTCGGGTTTAGCTGCCATTTGGTTTATCAAAGTGGCTTGTGTGTGGGACATATTGGAAACTTGGGTGTCAGTGATAGTGAGTCTAGTCTGGAAGTTAGAAATCTCAATATTTATGTTCTCTAATCATCTACTAATGTCTTGCAAGATAGCAGTATGCTCATTTAATTGCCTCGAGAAGGTTTTGTTTTGTTCATATTGGGTGTGCATGTAATTCTTAGTGGCCTTCTCTATTTCTAGCAGTTTCTCATAGCCAGGCAAATCTCTATCTTTTTGGATGGAGTTCTTGGTGCTAGGATATGCATTGTTGTTCCCATAGGAATTAGAGGGGAACGGTCTAGGATTACTACCAAAGTTACTCCTATAAGCATCAGCAATCACAGAATCTAAAGGATCATAACGAGGATCAACAGAAGATTGCTTCGAAAGTAGAGACATGATCAAGTCAACTTTTTCATTTAAGGAGGAAATCTCCTCGACAGAGTTTACCTTCCTACCTGTTGGAGCATGTTCGGTGTGCCATTGGGAATAGTTGGTCATCATCTCATCGAGAAGCTTTGTGGCAGCACCAAGTGTAGTTGACATAAAGGTTCCTCCCGCGGCCGAATCTAACAAGTTTCGCGAGGTAAAGTTCAAGCCTGCATAAAAAGTTTGGATAACCATCCAAGTAGTCAAACCATGAGTAGGGCAGTTCTTGATAAGAGATTTCATACGTTCCCAAGCTTGGGCAACGTGTTCATTATCCAATTGTTTAAAATTCATTATGTTACTTCTAAGTTGGATAATTTTAGCAGGTGGATAGTATTTTCCAATAAAAGCATCTTTGCACTTGTCCCATGAATCTATGCTATTTCTAGGCAAAGACTGAAACCAAATTTTAGCTCCTCCTTTCAAGGAGAAAGGAAAAAGCTTAAGCTTAACAATATTACCATCTATTTCTTGGTACTTTTGCATATCACAAAGTTCAACAAAGTTGTTTAAGTGTAAAGCAGCATCATCTCCAGCACCGGAGAATTGATCTTTCATGACTAAGTTCAGTAAAGCAGGTTTAATTTCATATGAAGGTGCTGAAGTGGCAGGTGCAGTGATAGGTGTGCTGATAAAGTCATCGTTGTTGTGACTAGTGAAGTCACACAACTTGGTTTTCTCGGTGGAACCCATAGTAGCAAGCAAGCAAGATAACTATTTTTGTGATTTTCGATAGAGGATACTAAAGCAAAAACTAAAAGGTAAACTAACTAGACTAAAAAGGAAATGTAAAAGATAGCGTGCAGCTCCCCTATCCTGAAGAGTGGAGTCCCCGGCAACGGCGCCAGAAAAACTCCTTGATGGGCCTCTAGCCCCTCGTTGGTTACCCCAAGTGGAAGGCGTGAGATGTAGTGTTGCGGAAGTTTTTCCCTTGGCAAGATACCAAGGATCGAATCCCCAGAGACTCCTAGGTTCAACAAGAAGGTGTCAACTGCTAACGGCGCCAGATATTAGCAATCAACGTGGACCTGCACACAGATACAAATAACTTTGCTCCCAACGAGTACAGAGAGGTTGTCAATCCCTCCGGCCTTGTAGTTCACAAAGGATTAAACGCAAATGATAGTAGTGATAGATAATGTTTGCAATAGTAAATAATAGCGAAAAGTAAATAGCAGATGTGATCAATGATGGTAATATGGACCGGAGTCTCATGATGTTCACTAGTGATGTCTATCTCCCAAAAGACGATAAAACAGCTATGTGAAGTAAACGAATTACAGCTGGGCAATTGACAGGACCACGAATGCAAACCAATGCTGACTACATTGCAAGAAAGGTTGAGGTTCAAAGCATGGGCGGTATGCCAAAGTAAGTAGACCGAAATCCATCAATATCTACTACTAATCATCCACCTTGAGATATCTATCCAGAACATCTCGCTGGTATTAAGTAGCGAGTCTCACCCATAGTGTAAACTCAATGCAACAGACAACTGCATTAAAAGAACTTTGCGTAAAGTAAACAATCCTTGCACCCGCGGGCACAAGCACCGTTGTTTTCCCCCTTGTGGCAACAGCACATCCCCTAGACTCATGTTTCTGTCACTCAAGCTAGTCATCGAGGGGCATGAACCCACAATCGAGCATAACGTTCCCTCTTGGAGTCACTACCTATTACTTGGCCAAAGCAATAAATAACAACGGAGAACATGCAAGAATTACTTATGAACATAAATATAAAAGAGGTAGATCAAATATATTACTCAATCACAATCTGAACATAATCTCATAATCCATCGGATCCCAGCAAACTCAACATAGCAACAGCATAAGGATTACATATGTGCCTCGATCATGTAGGGCAGCTCACGAGGACTAATTAGTGAAGCACAAGAACGGGAGGAGAACATCACATAGCTACTGGTCATGGACTCATGGTCCAAGGGAGACTACTCACAACTCATCCGAGAGGCGTCCATGGTGGTGGAGAGGCTCCCGATGATGATCCTCCCCTCCGGCAGGGTGCCGGGAAGAGTTCTCCTGGTGCTCCCAATCTTGGAAGCGGCGGCGGCGGCGGAACAGAGATGAGATCGCGAAAAAGAGTTCCCCTCTCGAGGGTTTCGGAGGACGCTATAAATATATGCCAAAGGGGGACACCAGACGGGGCTCGGGGTGCCCAGGCTCCCCCCCGGCGCGGCCCAGGGGGGCGCGCCGCCAGGGCGCCTGGAGCCCTGGTGGCCCCCCACGGCTGTCCTTCGGGCGCACGGTAGGTTCTGGAACGCTGATTTTTTATATAATTTTTCTGGATTTTTCCTGGCAGTTCTTGTAATGTGAAAACCTGAAATACAAAAACAGCCGAAAACAGAAACTGGCACTGGGGTGCATTGAGTTAATAGGTTAGTCCAAATATGATCAAAAGTGTATGGAAGTGTATGAATATCATAGCAATATCACCCAAAAGAGTCATGGAGCAAGCAGAAATTATAGATACGTTTTGGACGTATCAGGGGTCGAGAGGCCGAGGGTCGTCGAGGGGCCGAGGGTTGCCGAGGGTCGCCGAGGGTCGAGGGGTCGAGAGGTTGCCTAGCTAGTGTCAAAGTATTGAAGAAATCCATGACTTCATCATTTGCCAAAAGTAACCGGGGCATGTTGGTACGAAGTTATGCAAAGTTGTTCTGGAACGAAGTTCCTGATAGGATAATCCGTCTTTTGTTACGAATTATCCTTTCTGGGACTCCGTTCCAAAACCACTTTGGAAAGCTTCGTACCATCATGCGACTGTTACTTTCGCCTAATGATGAAGAATTGGTTTTGTTGAATCCTTTGACACTAGACAAAATGTGACATGAGGGGGTCTAGGGTTGTGGATCGCCGAGCAGTCGAGGGTCGAGGGGTCAAGAGGTTGCCTAGCTAGTGTCAAAGTATTGAAGAAATCCATGACTTCATCATTTGCCAGAAGTAACCGGGGCATGTTGGTACGAAGTTATGCAAAGTTATTTTGGAATGGAGTTCCTGATAGGATAATCCGTCTTTTGTTACGAATTATCCTATCTGGGACTCCGTTCCAAAATAACTTTGGAGAGCTTCGTACCATCATGCAACTGTTACTTTCGCCTAATGATGAAGTATTGGTTTTGTTGAATCCTTTGACACTAGACAAAATGTGACATGAGGGGGTCTAGGGTTTGTGGATCGCCGAGCAGTCGAGGGTCGAGGGGTCGAGAGGTTGCCTAGCTAGTGTCAAAGTATTGAAGAAATCCATGACTTCATCATTTGCCAGAAGTAACCGGGGCATGTTGGTACGAAGTTATGCAAAGTTGTTTTGGAACGGAGTTCCTGATAGGATAATCCGTCTTTTGTTACGAATTATCCTTTCTGGGACTCCGTTTCAAAACCACTTTGGAGAGCTTCGTACCATCATGCGACTGTTACTTTCGCCTAATGATGAAGTATTGGTTTTGTTGAATCCTTTGACACTAGACTAAATGTGACATGAGGGGGTCTAGGGTTGTGGATCGCCGAGCAGTCGAGGGTCGTCCAGGGGTCGAGGGTCGAAGCTAGTTCTAAGTTTTCCATTAATATATCCATCTGTCATGTTTGAATAATAATTGGCATGTTGTAAATATTTGTAGAAACTACGGACGACAACACCCGAGACCTAGCACAAGAAGCGATGTTGATGGACATAATCGCAGATGGACAAGATGCCGTCTTGTCGTTTCTCAATGACACCAATGAGCAGGTGGAAAGAGAGCTGCAGCTAGAAGATCTAGGCTATGATATTGATGGCTCTGGTGACCCAATGCACATGGAAGAAGTAGACCGTGAGGACGGCTCCGGTGACCCAATGCCGGTGCAAGAAGGAGACCGTGATGCTGGCTCCGGTGACCGAACCGAGACCGGCCAGGAGGTATATATGTTAGTTAAGCCTGTGCTGACTAGTTAATTGATGCATTCATTAACTCTCGTCTTTGTTCCTTTTTCTAGCCCTCCGGATCGAGCAAATCTTCGGTAAAGAGATGAGGCGCGAAGAAAAAGTTGAGGCCGGATGAAAAGTTTGAGATCTCAGAAATCTCGCGCTCCGGCGAGCCGATTGAACCCATCCGGACAAAGAACGCATTTGTTAATCAGTGCGGGGTTCTGGTTAGGGACAAGATCCCGATCAGCATCCATCAATGGTTAAAGCCGGCTGCAAAAGACGCTCAAGTGTCTTATGTCACTGATATGCAGAAAGAAGATCTTTGGACTGAGCTGAAGTCAAATTTCATCCTACCGCCAGAGGATGATCCGGCGAATCCAGTTAAAGAGGACATAATCAAGTCTGCTGCTCTTTCGAAGATGGCAGACCAATTCAGGGCATGGAAGAAAAAACTGAATAAGTTTGTCAAAAATAAAAAGACTCCAGAATTTGTGGGCATATATGAGAAGATCAAAGATGGTTGGCCCGCATTTGTGGCCTATAAGACATCGCAAAAGAGTCAGAAGATGTCGGAGACAAATTGGATAAATGCTGCGAAGAAGAAGCATCACCATCGCACGGGGTCAGGTGGCTACCTCAGAGCCCGGCCTAAGTGGGCCAAGGCTGAGAATGATCTGCTTGAGAAAGGGATCGAACCAGAGGCAATGCAATGGCCAGACCGTTGCCGGACTTGGTTCTTCGGGGCTGGCGGAACCTTGGACCCTGTATCAGGGAGGTGCATTTGGACGGACAAGCAATTGGAAACACCACTCAGGAAGATGCGGCAGTATATCAAAGCAGCGCATGAATGGACGTTCTTCCCCGACAGAGAGAACGACGAGCTGACAATGGCCCTCGGGAATCCTGAGCACCCTGGACGGACACGAGGCACGCCAGGCTCCCTTCCGTGGCGTGCTGGGTTTCCGGACGCAGGCAGTTACAAAAGCCACGAGAGGAGGAAGAAAATGTAGCAGACCGAACTGCAGGTGCTGCGGGCCAGAATACAAGCGATAGAGGAACGGGAAGCAAATCGGGATGGTCGCAAATGATCCGACATGGTCGCTAATGATCCGAGGATGGTGCCCGGTTATAGCAATCTTGCAGATTACGTGTCCGACGATGTACAATATGATTTCTTGGACGTGCAGATACAAAGATACGAGTACAAAAAGCCTCTCGTAAAAATGAAAGATCTCTATCAACGAATATGCGAAGATTGCATGATTGGTACTTGAAAATCTCCAGAGAGTCTGGGGGGAGGGATAGCTTGTATTTGAGAGTTAAACCGGAGCATGACCTCGTTGGAATTGACCTGTTGCCTATTCCATTTGAGGAGTTCTATCAGTTTTTCAATCAATTGGCCCTCGATAAAACAACGGTCACCTGCTACTGTCTGTAAGTAGTACTACTTCTGTCATTAAGTCTCTCTATATAGCTGATCTCTTTCATTGCATGTATTTATAATTATCCTCACTATATTATGCAGATTGAAGATCGTCGAATTGAAGAAAAGACAAGTAGGTGATATTGGGTTCATTAACACATACCTCATAGATGCAACCGAGGTTAAATTGCGTCCCTTAGATACCGAGACCAACTTGCTACGATCGTTGGTGGTAAATGAAAACAAAGATATAATACTCTTTCCTTACAACTTCAAGTGAGTGTTACTGTCTTGTGCATATTTCGTTTCCCTTATATATCAGTCAAGGTTATAGTAATGTACGTAATTGATGAGTTCATGCATGCGTGCGCAGCTTCCACTATATTCTCTTAGAGATTAAGCTTGAGAAGGGAGTAGTAACTGTCTTGGACTCTAAACGTAAAGATCCCGAGGAGTATGCGGACATGACTCAAATGCTCGACAGGTAAGTTAAATCGATCAATATTATCCACCATGCATATCAGCAACTTTGTTCATTTCTGATATCAAGTAATTGTTTTCTTTGTCTAGCAGGGTTTGGAGAAAATTCACCAAAAAAGCTCCGGGACTGCCGAAGAAGCTAGAATTTAGATACCCGAAAGTAAGTACTATATAGTAGCATGTTCCGCGCGCGCATCTCCTATATCTTGATTCAAGCGCTAGTTTCATCAATACCATTTGGCATTCTTGCTTATCAGTTTGATTGACCTCTATTTCTTGTAAAGTGGTTGTGGCAGGAACGCTGGAATGATTACCGTGGATACTACATTTGCGAGTCCATCCGCCACACGACCTGTGAGCGGGGCTACTCTGAAGCACAATTTGAAGTGCGTAAGCAATTAATAATATTCACAATTTTATAGCATCATTTCATGTATTGACCCCCTACATCAAATTAGATGTTTCGGATGCGGGATGAACTCCTAACACCAGATCGTCTGCGAGCAATTCAAGAGGAATTGGCGGCATTCTTCCTCGAACACGTGATCGCGCCAGACGGAGAATACTATGTGGACCATGCGTCCATCCTATAGGAGATTATATTTGTAAGATATAATTATTGTATATATGTACCCGGTAGTGTCGGATAGATATACGAGAACTTGTTGTTCGACCAATCTCTCGGAGAAGGAGAGGTGGTCGATATAACTTCTCTCTCTATGCATATATATATATATATATGTTGATTATACGATCTTCTGTTTCATTCATTTGCTTTACTAGCTAGCTAGCTAGCTAGCGTGTCTAGTCCTCTCTATACGTATGTGTAGTACGTAGCGTCGACCAAGCACGGACATAAGAGAGGACACTTCTCTCTATTAATTAGCTAGCTACCACAATATGAAACACCTAAATTAACCCCCCAAAACCTCCAACCCCCCCTCCCCTTTCAAAAAAAAACAAAAACCACAGCCACAGAAATGCTGACGCGTGGATGCCTTTTGGTCCCGGTTGGTGCCACCAACCGGGACCAAAGCCCCTCCTGCCTGGGCTCGGCGCACAGGCCACCTGGACACCCATATGCCCCGGTTCTGGATCGAACCGGGACTAAAGGGTCAGAGCATTAGTACCGATACTTTTGTCCCGGTTCAGGAACCGGGGCTAAAGGCCCAAACGAACCGGGTCTGATGACCCTTTATCTACCAGTGCAAGGGGAGCCAAAGAATACTCTTAAGTATTAGCAGCTGAGTTGTCAATTCAACCACACCTGGAAACTTAGTATCTGCAGCAAGATAGTTTAGTAGCAAAGTAATATGATAGTGGCGGTAGCAACAATAAAAGTAAAGATAGTGTTTTTGTAGTTTTTGTGATAATAACAACGTGAAAGTAAATAAGCGACAAGCAATACAGGTAAAGCTCGTAGGCATTGGATCGGTTATGGGAAATTACGTCGGATGCAATTCATCATGTAGAAATTATAACCTAGGGTGACACAGAACTAGCTCTAGTTCATCAATGCAATGTAGGCATGTATTCCGAATATAGTCATACGTGCTTATGGAAAAGAACTTGCGTGACATCTTTTGTCCTACCCTCCCGTGGCAATGGGGTCCTATTGGAAACTAAGGGATATTAAGGCCTCCTTTTAATAGAGTACCAGACCAAAGCATTAACACATAGTGAATACATGAACTCCTCAAACTATGGTCATGACCGGGAGTGGTCCCGATTATTGTCACTTCGGGGTTGCCGGATCATAACACATAGTAGGTGACTATAGACTTGCAAGATAGGATCAAGAACACACATATATTCATGAAAACATAATAGGTTCAGATCTGAAATCATGGCATTCGGGCCCTAGTGACAAGCATTAAGCATAGCAAAGTCATAGCAACATCAATCTCGGAACATAGTGGATACTAGGGATCAAATCCTAACAAAACTAAGTCGATTACATGATAGATCCCATCCAACCCATCACCATCCAGCAAGCCTACGATGGAATTACTCACACACGGCAGTGAGCATCATGGAATTGGTGATGGAGGAAGGTTGATGATGACGATGGCGACGATCTCCACTCTCCGGAGCCTCGAACGGACTCTAGATCAGCCCTCCCAAGAGATATTAGGGCTTGGCGGTGGCTCCGTCTTGTGAAACGCGATAATTCTTTCTCTCTGATTTTTTCTTCCCAAAATGGAATATATAGGACCTGGGGGTACGTCGGTGGAGCATCGGGGGGCCCTCGAGGCAGGGGGCGCGCCCCCACCCTCGAGGACAGGCCGTGCCCCCCCGGTGGGGATCTTCTTGCAGGTATTTTTTTATATTTTCTGAAATAATTCTCCGTTAATTTTCAGGCGATTCCGAGAACTTTTTATTCTGCACAAAAACAACACCATGGCAGTTCTGCTGAAAACATCGTCAGTCTGGGTTAGTTCCATTCAAATCATGCAAGTTAGAGTCCAAAACAAGGGCAAAAGGGTTTGGAAAAGTAGATACGTTGGAGACGTATCATTGCTTACGAGGCGGAGTGCTACCACGCGCCGGAGCAGCCGGAGCGGCGGCGGCTCTCTTCCCGCCTGGCTGACGAGGCGGAGGAGGAGGTGGGCTGCTCGGACGCGCCGGCTCAGGCGGAGAAGGAGGCGGAGTGCCGCCACGCCCCTGAGCACCCGGAGAAGGAGGCGGAGTGCACTGATCCCTTGCCGGAGGAGGATGTGGAGGAAGAGGCGGAGTGCACTGACTCACCGGAGGAGGCGGAGGCATCCAGTTCGGAAGGTTGATGAGGTCCTTCCGCCATAGGCATGGAGTCTTCGGAGAGGAACCCTGCCGAGTCTCCCCTTAACTGGTAGGGTGGTCAAGCTCGAGATCCTGAAACCCCTCCATTATTTGATCCACCATCACCCTAGCACATCCTTCTGGAATCGGACGACACTGAAAAGTTGCGCCGGGTTCAGTAGGAAAAATAGAGCCTACAACCGCCTTGACTTTGAATTGCAGCCATTGCGCCATAAGGTGGCAATGTTGAGACTCTGTGATAGCATCCAGGGGGTAGCTAGTAGGAGCCGTGGAGACGGGCTCTAGAGGCAGCTCGGTGGAAGCCACGCTGCTGTTTTGCTCAGATGGCGGGGTATCTTGGGCCGGTCGCTTGCTGCGAACTGCTTCCCGTTCGTCCTCTAGCGCTTTTACCCTTGCGTGCAGCGCCTGCAGAGTGCTCTGATCCACTTTATTCTTCCTCTCCCAGCATTTGTAACCGCCTACGTCGGGAAACCCAGCCTTCCACGAAACGGAGCTTGGCATGCCTCGTGTTCGTCTAGGGTGCTCAGGATTCCCGAGGGCCATTGTGAGCGTCGTTCTCTCTGTCGGGAACAAACATCCCTTCCTGCGCTGCTTCGATATAGTACTGAAGCCGTGTGATGGGTATTGCAAGTTGCTCGTCCGTCCAAACACACTTCCCTGTTTCAGGGTCCAAGGTCCCCCAACCCCGAAGAACCAAGTCCTTGAACGGTCTAGCTAGTGTAATGTATGTGGTTCGACCCCTTTAGCAAGCAGGTCATTCTCGGCCATGTCCCACAACGGTCGGGCTTTGAGGTAGCCACCTGACCCCGTGCGATGGTGATGCTTCTTCTTTGCAGCATTTATCTTGTTTGTCTCTGACATCTTCTTACTCTTTTCCGATTTCTTGTGGGCCACAAATGCGTCCCGGTGATCTCTGATCTTCTCAAACTGGCCGGTGAATTCGAGAGTCTTGTTTTTGTCGACAAACTTTGCTTTCAGCTCATTCTTCCACCTCCTGAATAGTTCCCCCATCTTCTTAAGAGCGATCTCCTTGACCAATGGCTCTATAACTGGTGGCTTCTCCGGATCCTCCTCTGGCGGTGGGGTGAAATTGGCCTTCAGCGCAGTCCAGAGATCATTTTTCTGCATACCGTTGACATAAAACACCTGAGGGTCTTCGTTCTGAGGCTTGTACCATAGGTGGATGCTAATCGGGATCATGTCCCTAAGAAAAACCCCGCACCGAGCAAAAAATGCGTCCTTGGCCTTGATGGGTTTAATCGGTAGGCCATCGCGCGCGATTTCTTCGATGATGAACTTTTCTTCCTGACGCAACCTTTTCTTCAGGCCTCGTCTCCTTACCGAACTTTGGCTCGATCCAGAGGGCTAGAAAAGAAGAAAGAAGAGAGTTAATACGTGTACATACCAAAACAAGCAATGCATCAATTAGCTATAGTCAGCACATGCTTAATTAATATATATATATATATATATATATATATATATATATATATACCTGGCCGGACTCCGTCTGGTCATCGGAGCCGTCATCACGGTGTCCTTCTTCCACCAGTAATCGGTCACCGGAGCCATCATAATCATGTGTTTCCTCCTCCATTGTATCACCGTAGCCTGCTTCTTGATCACCCTGTCCTTCTGGACCATCGTAGTTGATGTTGAGATACAAATTGACAGCAGTCCCGTCTGCGATTATGTCCCCCAACACCTATTCCGCTACCTCGTTTCGTCCTATCTCCATAGTTTCTGCCAATATTATGACATGGCAATTATTATACAAACATGACAGATGGATATATTAGTGGCAAACGTAGACCTATAGCTAGCTAATCACAACAAGGAACCATAATAGTGGCCTCGACGCTTCTCTACGCTTTGGGGTGGCCTCGGCAACGCCTCTCTCATGAACGCTCAGTGATCCATGACCCTCTACCCCTAGTTCCCGACCCTCGACCCCCTCATGTCATGTTTGTCTAGTGTCAAAGGATTAAACAAATCCATGCCTTCATCATTTGCCGGAAGTAACCGGGGCATGACGATGGTAGGAAGCTTTTCAAAGTTGTTCTGGAACGGAGTCCGAGATAGGATAATTCGCTTTTTGGTACAAAGTTAGCAAGAGCCTTCCGAATATCGCTATCTAGAAGGCCTTTGCTGAAATTCGTACGAAAAGGCGGATTATCCTATCTTGGACTCCATTCCAGAATAACTTTGAAGAGCTTCGTACCAACATCGCCCCGGTTACTTCTGGCAAATGATGAAGGCATGGATTTCTTCAATACTTTGACAGTAGGCAACCTCTCGACCCCTGGACGACCCTCGACCCTCGACCGCTCGGTGATCCACCACCCTCTACCCTAGTTCCCGACCCTCGACCCCCTCATGTCACGTTTTCTCTAGTGTCAAAGGATTCAACAAAACCATGTCTTCATCATTAGGCGAAAGTAACAGGCGCATGATGGTACGAAGCTCTCCAAAGTTATTTTGGAACGGGGTCCCAGATAGGATAATTCACTTTTTGGTACGAAGTTCAGCAAGAGCCTTCCGAATATCGCTATTTGGAAGGCCTTTGCTGAAATTCGTACCAAAAGACGGATTATCCTATTCGGGACTCCGTTCCAAAATAACTTTGCAGAACTTCGTACCAACATGCCCCGGTTACTTCCGGCAAATGATGAAGGCATGGATTTCTTCAATACTTTGACACTAGGCAACCTCTCAACCCCTCCGCGATCCTCGACCCTCGACCCCTCGATGACCCTCGACCCTCGAACCCTCGGCTCCTTGACGAGCTTGAACCCTCGACCCCTCGACCCTCGAACCCTCGGCGACCCCTCGACCCCCCTCATGTCGAAGTTATCGGGGAGGGGGTATATCGACCCCCCCTCATGTCAAAGTTATCGGGGAGGGGGTATATCGATAACGACATACTCGAGAAGAAATAAGAAGAGGGAGAAGAAGAAAAAAAGAGGAGAGGAAGAAGGAATAGAGGAGAAGAAGAAAAAAAGAAGAAAAAAAGAGGAGAAGAAGAAGGAATAGAGGAGAAGAAGAAAAAAATATACTTCTTGTCCTCTATTCCTTCTTCTCTCCTCTTTTTTTTCTTCTTCTTCCTCTTCTTCCTCTACTCTTCTTCTCCTTTTTCTTTTCCTTCTTCCTAAACTAAACATAAACTAAAATAATCCTAAAACTAAACGAAACTTCTCATTTTTTTCTACTTCTTCTTTTTTTTCATCCTAAAACTTTATGAACAAAATTACAACAGAAAAAACAATAAAAATTCTATGAACAAAATTACAACAGAAAAAATTCATAAAAATTCTATGAAAAAATGACATAATCTTTGTATATGAGCATACAAACGTTTGCATATCCTACAATAATATCACCAAAAATACCTATGAACAGAAAAAAATTCTAAGTTTCGCATACATACATATATACATACATAAAGTTGCTCCCGGGTGCGCACGAGTGAGGACAAAGTGCGCAGAAAAGACTAGTATTGATATGTGAGGCCAGTCTAGATCCCGCCAGGAGTAACGACCACCGGCGGGTGTGTCCGGGGCGTTACAAGTTGGTATCAGAGCCGACCCTCACGGTTACACGGATGTTTGCGGACAGTTTGCAGTCATGTTGTGCATGACGTTTGTGACCCGTCGTGGCACACGGCATGGCACATGTGCTGTCCTGAAAGCACAGACGGTTGTGCCAAGAGGGAACGTTCCTGTGGCCCGACGAGGACGTCGGTTCCTCTGAGTGAGGGTGTATGTGATGGCCTGGCTTATTAGGGATGATAGACTACTCATATCAATAAGGAATTCCTTCTTTTCCGGGAGCCCATTCGGATAGAACTCCAAAGTTAAGCGTGCCCAGCTTGGAGTAGTTTCAGGATGGGTGACCGACCGGGAAGTTGCTCCCGGGTGCGCACGAGTGAGGACAAAGTGCGCAGAAAAGACTAGTATTGATATGTGAGGCTAGTCTAGATCCTGCCAGGAGTAACGACCACCGGCGGGTGTGTCCGGGGCGTTACATCATTGGTCCCTGTTGGTGCCACGAACCAGGACCAAAAGGTGTGCATTGGCCCCGGTTCGTGGCACCAACCAGGCCCAATGGCCTGCGCCTGCCAAAGCCGCGGTAAGGTGGGATGTTTAGTCCCACCTCGCTAGCTAAGGAGCGACCGCACGTGTTTATAAGCGCTGCCCCGCCTTCTCACTTGAACTCCTCAGAACTCCAGGCCTACGGGCCTAATCTCACACCGCTTTGCCTATGGACTTGCTGTGCCTTCTGCGGGCCTGAATCCTGGCCCAACTAGGTGGATTTCTAGTCGCATTCAGGCCGTGCTGGCCCAGTAGGTGGCATTTTTTTTCTTTTTTGCTTTATTTATTTTTTTGCACTTTTCTAGTGATTCTTATTGCTGTTAGGTCACAAAAATTATAGGCTTTTTGTTAGTGCCATTAATTTTCAAATTTGAATAGTTTAAATTTGAATTCTTTAAAATTTGTGTGAATCACTAGTTTATGAATAAATTTACAATAAAAATAGATTTTTAAGTGATTCTTTTTCCTACTATTTAATATTATTGTGTTTTATCATTATATAAATTTGGTATTTTTTAAGGTTATTTTCATTGTATGTTTTAATCAAGAACAAATTTTGTTATTTTAGTTTGCTATTAAAGTTTCTAACAAAAAATTTCTTTATGAAAATTCTTTTTGCCATTAATTTTTTGAACAGGAAATACTTTGATAATTTTAGTTGCTTAAATTTTATATAATTTTAGTTTAAAAAACACTAGAGGTTTGTAAAAGCTTTTTAGTTGATTGCTTTTGCCATTAGAGTTTTATAAAAGTTTTTTAGTTGATTCCTTTTGCTATTGAAGAATATTGTAGTTTTTTTAGTTGATCATAACAGAATATTTTAATTGATTATTTTAAGTTCATTCTTCTTGCTATTAGTTCATTCTTTTTGCGCTATATGACCATGAAATTGAAAATCATTTCAGATGAACTCTAAAAAGGTTGAAAGTTGACATGGTATCATCATTTCACCCATATAGCATGTGCTAAAAAGTGTTGGGGATCGTTGCAGAAAATCAAAAAAATTCCTACGCATCACCAAGATCTATCCATGGAGTTTACTAGCAACGAGAGAGGAGTGCATCTTCATACCTTTGAAGATCGTGATGCGGAAGCGTTACAAGAACGCGGTCGGTGGAGTTGTACACGAAGCGATCCAGATCGCGGTCGAATCCGATCTAAGCGCCGAACAACGGCGCCTTCGCGTTCAACACACGTGCAGCCCGGTGACGTCTCCTGCACCTTGATCCAGCAAGGAGAGGGGGAGAGGTTGGGGAAGACTCCGTCCAGCAGCAGCACGTCGGCGTGGTGCTGATGGAGGAGCGTGGCAATGCTGCAGGGCTTCGCCAAGCACCGCGGGAGAGGAGGAGTAGTTGGGAGAGGGGGAGGGCTGCGCCAGGGCTTGGGTGCGGCTGCCCTCCCAGCCCCCACATATATATAGGGGCAAGGGAGAGGGGGGCCAGCCCCCTCAGATCCAATCTGAGGAGGGGCGGCGGCCAGGGGGGTGCCTTGCCCCCCAAGGCAAGGGGGGCGCCCCCCTTAGGGTTTCCCCCCAAATCCTAGGCGCATGGGCCCTACAGGGGGAGGCGCCCAGCTCACTTAGGGGCTGGTCCCTCTCCACATACAGCCCATAGGGCCCTCCGGGGCAGGTGGACCCTCCCGGTGGACCCCCGGAACCCCTTCGGTGGTCCCGGTACAATACCGGTAACCCTCCGAATTATTTCGGTGACCGTATGATGACTTCCCATATATAAATATTTACCTCCGGACTATTCCGGAACTCCTCGTGACGTCCGGGATCTCATCCGGGACTCCGAACAACATTTGGTGACCACGTACATCTATTCCCTATAACCCTAGCATCATCGAACCTTAAGTGTGTAGACCCTACGGGTTCGGGAACCATGCAGTCATGACCGAGATATATCTCCGGCCAATAACCAACAGCGGGATCTGGATATCCATGTTAGCTCCCACATGTTCCACGATGATCTCATCGGATGAACCACGATGTCAAGGATTCAATCAATCCCGTATACGATTCCCTTTGTCTAGCTGTATAGTACTTGCCCGGGATTCGATCGTCGATATACCGATACCGTGTTCAATCTCGTTATGGCAAGTCTCTTTACTCGTTCCGCAACACATCATCCCGTGACCAACCCCTTAGTTACATTGAGCTCATTACGATGATGCATTACCGAGTGTGCCCAGAGATACCTCTCCGTCATACGGAGTGACAAATCCCAGTCTCTGTTCGTGCCAACCCAACAGATGCTTTCGGAGTTACCCGTAGTGTACCTTTATAGCCACCCAGTTAGGTTGTGACGTTTGGCACACCCAAAGCATTCCTACGGTATCCGGGAGTTGCACAACCTCATGGTCTAAGGAAAGGATACTTGACATTGGAAAAGCTTTAGCATACGAACTACACGATCTTGTGCTAGGCTTAGGATTGGGTCTTGTCCATCACATCATTCTCCTAATGATGTGATCCCGTTATCAATGACATCCAATGTCCATGGTCAGGAAACCGTAACCATCTATTGATCAACGAGCTAGTCAATTAGTGGCTCACTAGGGACATGTTGTGGTCTATGTATTCACACATGCATTACTGTTTCCGGATAATACAATTAAAGCATGAACAATAGACAATTATCATGAAAAAGGAAATATAATAATAAACATTTTATTATTACCTCTTGGGCATATTTCCAACAGTCTCCCACTTGCACTAGAGTCAATAATCTAGTTACATTGTGATGAATTGAACACCCATAGAGTTCTGGTGTTGATCATGTTTTGCTCGTGGAAGAGGTTTAGTCAATGGATCTGCGACATTCAGATCCGTATGCACTTTACAAATATCTATGTCTCCATCTTGAATATAATTTCGGATGGAGTTGAAATGGCGCTTGATGTGCTTGGTCTTCTTGTGAAACCTGGGCTCCTTGGCAATGGAAATAGCTCCAGTGTTGTCACTGAAGAGAGTCATCGGGCCCGACGCGCTTGGAATAACTCCTAGGTCGGTGATGAACTCCTTCATCCAGACTCCTTCCTGCGCTGCTTCGGAAGAAGCTATGTACTCCGCTTCACATGTAGATGCCGCCACGACGCTTTGCTTGCAACTGCACCAGCTGACTGCCCCACCATTCAAAATATACATGTATCCGGTCTGTGTCGAAGCTAGCATCGACGTAACCCTTTACAACGAGTTCTTCATCACCTCCATAAACGAGAAACATATCCTTAGTCCTTTTCGGGTACTTCAAGATGTTCTTGACCGCTGTACAGTGTTTCATACCGGGATCACTTTGGTACCTACCCACCAAACTTATGGCAAGGTTCACATCAGGTCTGGTACACAGCATGGCATACATAATAGAACCTATGGCCGAGGCATAGGGGATGACACTCATCTTTTCTCTATCTTCTGCCGAGGTCGGGCATTGAGTTGTGCACAATCTCGTACCTTGCAACACAAGCAAGAACCCTTTCTTGGACTGATCCATATTGAACTTCTTCAATATCTTGTCAAGATATGTGATTTGTGAAAGACCAATGAGGCGTCTCGATCTATCTCTATAGATCTTGATGCCTAATATGTAAGCAGCTTCTCCAAGGTCCTTCATTGAAAAACACTTATTCAAGTAGGCCTTTATGCTTTCCAATTGTTCTACAGCATTTCCCATCAGCAATATGTCATCCACATGTAATATGAGAAATGCCACAGAGCTCCCACTCACTTTCTTGTAAATACAGGCTTCTCCCCAAGTCTGTATAAACCCAAACGCTTTGATCACCTCATCAAAGCGAATGTTCCAACTCCGAGATGCTTGCACCAGCCCATAGATTGAGCGCTGGAGCTTGCATACCTTGTTAGCATTCTTAGGATCGACAAAACCTTCTGGCTGCATCATATACAGTTCTTCCTTCAGGAAGCCGTTAAGGAATGCCGTTTTGACGTCCATTTACCATATCTCATAATCATAGAATGCGGCAATTGCTAACATGATTCAGACGGACTTCATCATCACTACGGGAGAGAAAGTCTCGTCGTAGTCAATTCCTTGAACTTGTCGATAACCTTTAGCGACAAGCCGAGCTTTATAGATGGTCACATTACCATCCGCGTTAGTCTTCTTTTTAAAGATCCATTTATTTTCTATGGCTTGCCGATCATCGGGCAAGTCAACCAAAGTCCATACTTTGTTATCATACATGGATCTTATCTCAGATTTCATGGCTTCAAGCCATTTGTTGGAATCTGGTCCCGCCATCGCTTCTTCATAGTTCGAAGGTTCACCGTTGTCTAACAACATGATTTCCAGGACAGGGTTGCCGTACCACTCTGGTGCGGAACGTGTCCTTGTGGACCTACGAAGTTCAGGAGTAACTTGATCTAAACCTTCATGATCATTATCATTAACTTCCTCTCTTGTCGGTGCAGGCACCACATAAACATCTTCCTGCGCTGCGCTACTTTCCGGTTCGGAAGGGGTGACTATCACCTCATCAAGTTCCACTTTCCTCCCACTTACTTCTTTCGAGAGAAACTCTTTCTCCAGAAAGGACCCATTCTTGGCAACAAAGACCTTGCCTTCAGATATGAGGTAGAAGGTATACTCAATAGTTTCCTTAGGGTATCCTATGAAGACACATTTTTCCGATTTGGGTTCGAGCTTTTTAGGTTGAAGTTTCTTGACATAAGCATCGCATCTCCAAACTTTTAGAAACGACAACTTAGATTTCTTCCCAAACCATAGTTCATACGGTGTCGTCTGAACGGATTTAGACGGTGCCCTATTTAAAGTGAATGCGGCAGTCTCTAAGGCATAACCCCAGAATGATAGCGGTAAGTCGGTAAGAGACCTCATAGATCGCACCATGTCCAACAGAGTAAGATTACAAATTTCGGATACACCATTACGTTGAGGTGTTGCAGGCGGCGTCAACTATGAAACAATTCCACATTTCCTTAGGTGCGTGCCAAATTCGTGACTTAAATATTCTCCTCCACGATCTGATCGTAAGAACTTTATCCGCAAACGCGTGGGGGGGTGTCCATGGACACCGGTGCGGGAGACGATCATCGAAAGCTTTTCCATATATGTCCAGCTGCATTTAGAAAGAAATTAACGAAAGTGAACAAATTTGATGGATATTTAAACAAACCGAACAGTATTAATTCATAATTGGATATATTTCTATTAAACCCAGATATTTTTCATATATACTGGAGCAAACTAATTACCTTTTTCATATTTGAACTAAACCATAATCTAAACCTAACCCAAATGACTGCCAACGCAAGTTCTCCCATTTTTTCGACCAGCCATGAGTCTTGGAACTGAAGCTCCAGCTCCGTCTTCGTAGTCTCTGCCTCCACAGCCTGCAAGCGGCTAATCGGCAGACGATTTTGAGCCCGCCAAGCTTGGCTTCAGCTGGTCCGAAATGGTGGTGGCCTTCTTGGGGGACAAGCGCCGGCGAATTCCCATGCTCTTCTCTTCCTCGCTCTCGGTGGTTCCCTTGGACGTGTCGGCTTCATGGTCGTGTTAGCGAGGCGCATGCGTGGCGGAGCTGGGAACGTAGTTCTCGTCCTTGCTCTTGCGGTAGACTTCCTCAGCCGTCTCGTCGATCTCCTTGAAGGCCGCCTCTATCTTCACCGGACGCTGGCGATACCGCTAGCGGCCGCGGCGGATTTCGCAGGCGGTGCAATATGAGTCGACCAGCGCCTCCTACTCTACCTGGTTCACGTTTGGCGCGATCGCCGTGCCAGCGGCGAGTTGCTCCACCGCACGCAGGTGCTTGTCGAGGAGGCAGAGGTTGGACTCCTATTTGGCTTGCGCTAGTTAGAACAAGACCTCCCTCTCGGCCAACACCATTTTGGTGTACTGAGCACGTGCCTAGCCCATGGTGATGCTGCCATGGACCGGCTAGAAGGGTGGCGCCGACTCGTCATTGGTCACATCCTCCATTGGGATATCTGCAACACCCAACTCCGTCTGGCTGCAGGAAACATATCCGTCCTCCACTCGGACGAGAGGTTGTCCCAAATGGATTTGGAGCTCGAGGAGGCCATGAAGGGTGTGGTGCGGCGAGGAGGAGGATGGATGCGACTATAGCCAGGGCTAGAGTTTAAATAGTCGACGAATGGCAGGAGAAGCACCGATGTGGTTAATGGCCGGCGGCAGGCGAATGAACATGTGGTGTCGGAGTAGGTTCCTCGGGAACCGTGCATGTGTAATGTGGGGAGTTGAAATGACGACCTATCATTTGAACGCGGAGGAGTCGCGTGCACCGGGAAATGGCGTGGACGGCACTCACGATCAACGCCGCTTCAATGCTAGAGTGCTAGTGAGAGGTCGTGTCGCTCTAAGCCGGCATGACTGCGACACCGTTGCTCTGTATCGGCGCTAACCATTTCGAACAGGAAGGGTATAGGCAAGGGAGGGTTTTTTGGGTGGACCATGAAAAATAGAATCGAGCGTGCCAACGATTCATACGCCAGCAAAGCCCTCCAAGTTCTTTTCAGATCGATGAAAAAAGTAAGTTTAGATTGGTCGACGGATCGATACATGCAAAAACACGTTAGGACTATGCGGCCCGGATGGTTGCGGGCATTTTTAGGGTCGGCGTTAAAGATACCCTTACATACTCTTCGAGATTTAGTAATTCATTTAAAGAATTATATAAAATTATCATAAGATTTGAATTATAACAAATTTTATTATATAGCCCTTTTATATTTATGGAAAGTTTAAGTCTTGGCCCAAACGCAGTACAACCATCTATCATGTTGGGGCTGAGCGGCCAGCACTTACACACATTAGACTATCACGTGAATTCCTAAAAAAAAATTAGACCATCACGTGTCTTTAGCGCTAGCTTATCCATTCATCTCCACCGCTAGCTAGCTTATCCATTCGTCTTCACGGTGATGCACTGCATCAATCTCCCTTCTCGTCCCATCTTTCCTTCTCATCCCAACGTCGCAGCCAAAGTCCATGGCGCCCCCCGTTCCATCAACCGGAACGAGCACCGCTGCCGGATCTCTTCCCCTCCCCTCCCTCTGTGTATGCTCTCGTTCTTATTTTTAGATTTTCAGATTCTCATCTAGAGCTGCTTGCATGCGCACCCGCAGCCACGGCTGATGGCCTTCATAGCGTCGCGCGGAGCTTCTCCTATGGCTACTCGCCTCCGTTTGTCAGAGCCCCAAGCACCGCCGCCGTCGGGCGTCCCTCTCCTCGGCGCTCCTTCTACTCCTCCGCGGCTCACCACCGCCGTGGGGACTCGGGCGCTCCTTCTACGGCGCCCCGGCTCTAGCCGTTCGTCGGCAAGGGCGCGGCCCTCACCTTATCCTGCTCCGCCGCGGCTGGAAACAGGGGATTCATAGCGTCGCGCGGAGCTTCTCCTATGGCTACTCGCCTCCGTTTGTCAGAGCCCCAAGCACCGCCGCCATCGGGCGTACGGCCACGCGCGCGCGTATACAGAGGGCGGGGCCGGCGGCAGTAGCGGGTGGCAGTGAACGGCGGGCAGGAACGGTTGGCGCACGGAAGGACGCGGCGAGGCGTGGCCAGGGGCAGCCAAGGCGCACGGACGCAGCCAGGGCTGGCGGCGAGTGGAGCCGAGCGGTGGTCGGGGTGCGGTCGTGTGCGAGACGGAGGTAGGATGAGTGCGTGTTCATCGTGCAACATAAGATTAGTACCACCTCGTTTATATTACAATTTTGTATATACGTACAAATCGTAAAATCGTATTACGACTGGGTGAAAGCGTATTGTGACGGTGAACCCGACGGACTCGTTCCGTGCTTTATTATTAGGTATATAT
>LR738711.1:19712493-19781410 GCA_902687465.1 Secale cereale
GTCAAATTAGATGGAGCTCGAGATGGAGAAGCTGGTTCGATGAGGAAGAAGAACAAAGACGACGAGGCCTTGGATCTAAATCGAACACGAGAGAGAGAGAGAGAGAGGGAGAGAGAGATGGAGAGAGAGGGGGAGAGAGAGAGAGCAAATCGACTAAAATGAAACCAGTTTTCAGTTACCTGGCCTAGTGCTCCCAAACTTAAAAGACTAACTATCTATTTTAACTTGACTGCATCAATTTAGAAACTATCTGGTCCAAGATGCACGGAAGAAGTAGCCAACATGCAAGCATTGCATGGGTCAGCGACTAGCATTGTCGGCAAAGTGACGAGTATATGCGTGAGCCGACAATTCTAAACATCGGTGGCAGGGTCCATCGGCCATAACTGAGACCGGGGAGGACTATCAAGGCCAATTGGGTGGGACGACGCAGTCATGCTCAAGAGGAGGTGAAACGTCCAACAGGCCAAGGGGCAGCGACAACCTCAGCAGTAAGCGGTGGTGCAGCAGAGGTTGCGACCGTTGGGGGATGCTTTCGCAAGGGGCAAAGGAGAAAGACATGCGGTTGGCAGCGCATGCGTCTAGCAAGCCATGGAAAAAAACAATATGTTCTGATTGCTAAAAAGTGTCGGATCAATGCATATGTGGATTGCAAATAGGCTAGCTTATATTCTTGCGGTTTTCCAGGGTTTTCATTTAGTTTTTTCACTTTCCTTAATCTTTTTCTTTTTATCTGTTAAGTACATGAACAATTATTAAAAATTATGAACATATTTTCAAATTCAAGATTATTTTCTGAAAAAAAAATCTTTTTCAAAATACAATAATATTTTTAATTATGAGTTTCTTAAAAATGGCATCAGTTTTAAAAGATTATAGAAAATTTTAATTTGTATTTTTCGAAAATCCATGATTTAATAAATTCTAAACATTTTTTATAAAGAACATATTTTTAGACCTATGGATAGTTTTTTAATTCAAGATCTTTTATGAAAATTCATAAAATTTCTTTAATTCCTGAAAAATCCTATATTTTTATCTTCCAGTTACAAATTTTTGAAACCTACCGACATAAACAAGTAACCCATCATTAGGAGTGAAACCGACAGAGAACCAGAAAAAAGAGAAAGAAAATTGGGACTGCCTTAGGCCATATGGCTCTAGACGCAAACCATCCAGGTGTGTTTTGCGTTTCTCAAAACAAAAACAAAATCCATGGGCATAGTTCCAATGATAACAGAGGGTGTCTACAAGCTTGTTTATAGTAATTTTCAGGACCCTTTTTCTGCTCGTTACATTGAGTGCTGAAGTTATAATAGATAACGGGTTAACATTGTGGAATGCAAAAGAAAAAAATGTTGTGATTATTACCAGAAATGTTTTTCTTAAGTGGATCTATTATGCTAAATGATGGAACAACGACTAATGGAGATATACATTAAATTCCGTAAGATGCACAATTTAATGTGCATTTTTTGCGCCGCACTATGTAATGTGCTATATGTATGGTATTTCAGAGTAGTGATTAATTTCAAATATCAAAATCTAGGTGGCATTTAATAACACAATCTCTACAAGATATTTCTCCTGATGCTCAAAACACTAATGTGAGAAATATTATGAGAGCAAGAATTGATCCTTCAAGACTTATGCCTCTATATAAATAACACAACAAGAAACATCACCCATAAGGAATATAGGAATAGGAGGAAAAAGAATTAAGAAACCAGTCCTCATGGCACATATGAAGAACAACACACAGGCTCTATGTTTGGTAGTTCTTCTGATGATGTCGAGCACTTTATGGTCATGTCAAGCAACTGCGAGAAACAAAGGTACACTCTTTTTTTATGTTTACCATTGTCCAATTACGTATGATGTATGCTCACAACTTGGATACTCATATAATCTGGACTTATGCAATTTATACTGCATATCCTAATATGAACGGGGATGCTATACTTTGTTGTTTGTAGGTACAACTGCATTGTGGACTTCATGTGATATTTTCCGAGCATGCCAGACACCAACGCCCAACAATGTTACTATGTGCAAGATTAGCTGTGAATGGCGTGGTTTCAACTTTGAAAAAAGTTACTGCCACAGTTCTAAATCGTGTTGTTGCGTATGGTGAATGATACAATGTACTTTCATGTGCCAAAAACTTGTGCTAGTAAGATTTGTAAAATTACAATAAATAATAGAGTTTGGTTCGACTATGCAACTCTTATACAAATTTTGATTTAAGTTTCTGTAATTTGAAAAGTGGTTTTCCTAATTCTTGATAGTCTTAGAATTTCTTAGTGCATTTCAAGATACGCCTAATTAACTCTCGGCGCCGTACCAAGGCCTCTGCGTCACCAGATTTCCATTTTTCAACATTGTTGTCATAGTAATTCACTTGCTCAGCAGCTGTGTGTTGTACAAGATTAGACGTTGAGTTTGACTGGGTGACGTGTGTGCTGAGCTACTAGAGCTGCAGTCAAAATATAGTCCAATCTATAGACTCTAGAGTAGTACTTTCCTAACCACACGTGCATCTTGAGCCATAGAGTTTGAAACGGGGGCAAAAGCCTTGCCTCATCTCATTGAAAAGAAGGGGAGTAACAGAGTAACAAAGGTCTTATGAGGTCATCACTCCTTTACAAATGAAAATTTAGCCTACTCTCGCGGCATCAAAGAACCCAAGTGCCTAGCCCCAGCGATGATCCAGTTATTCGCCTCTGCCTTAATGCATCCAACCACCACAGATGGCAGCCTACAAGTTTGCTGAAAAACTCTTGCGTTTCTCTGGTCTTCAGATGCCCCTGTTTTTCCCCACCGCGAGCTGTGGATTGGTTGATCCGATCCTGACGGCACATACGCCCGTGATTCTCCTCACTCCCATTGCCACCAAAGTCAATACTGTACAATACAATCCAAAGCAAACACATGGCACTGTGCCAGGGTTCAATCTTTTTTTTTTGTGGGATAAATTTCCAATCTGTTCATCTTCAATCATGGTAGTACAACGAACACTAGAAGTAATAAAAATTGCATCCAGATCCATAGACCACCTAGCGATGACTACAAGCATTGAAGCGAGCCGAAGGCACGCCGCTGTCATAGCCCCTCCCTCGCCCGAGTCGGGCAAACGTTGTTGTAGTAGACAGTCGGGATGTCGTCGTGCTAAGGCCCCATAGAACCAACACACCAGAACAGCAACCACCGCAGACGATGAGTGTATATATAAAGGATACAACATGAAGACACACGAACGAAGATGAATGACGAACAAATCCGAGCAAATCCACCAAAGACAGATCCACCGGAGAAACACCTCCACACGCCCACTGATGATGATAGACGCATCACCGGAACGAGGGCTAGGCGGGGAGAACTTTATTCCATCTTCAGGGAGCCGCCGCCGTCTCGCCTTCCTGAGCAGGACACAAACCCTAACAAAGCTCGAAAGAAGATCTAAAACGAAGCCCTCCCACCGGCAAGGGCCGATATCCACTCCTCCTCCATGGCCCTAAGGCCAATGGAGACGGGACAGACCAGCGCCGGCTTCGACGGGAAGCAGACAACCTTAGCTTTTTAGTGATGGCGGCTGGCTAGGTCAAGTCGAAGCTTGATGACGGGGGTTCAATCTCATCCAGAAAAATGTCGGGAACTGTTTTTTGGGCCACGCTGAAACTTCAGATCCCAACAGACATGTCGCATACTACTCGACAACGAGAAGTAATCATCGATCAACAACAACCGCTATGTACTTATCCTGCAATTTCTTCCTCCTCAATCAACACGCAGTTTGAACCGTAGCTCAACTCCGGGGAGCAACTACAATAGAATTTGGCCTTGTGATGCAAAAATAGAAAATTTCATCTGGGCCATCAGATCAACCGTGGATGGTACAGATTGAAGTGGAGGATCCCAGACCACTTAATGTACACATTCACAGAAACCCCCTGCTACTAGTTGGATATGAAATATATGACTATTGCACTTACCACCTCAACTTTCTTCATATCCAAATGTTTTGTACTCAGTAAATAAGTCTACTTTAAAATATTGACAGTCGATGCTCCCTCTTTGCACATTGGTACTGCGTATATATTTAAGTATAATAATGGCTTTTACTATTATCTCCGTCCCAAATTAGTCGTCTTAGATTTGTAGGTACATATTAACATTTGAGTACATGACAAAACTAAGCCACCCTCTTCGTATACATGGCCAACAAGGCCATTACAACTACAAAAAAATATTTAAGTATGTCAAGCTGGACCATCCCATGCACACATATTTCGAGTACATGTCAAATTGGACCATCACAGGCACAACTATTTGTTTACATTTCAAAATGGACCATCACGGGCACAAGGAACTGGAACATCCTAGGCAGAAATATTTTGTACATATCAAACTGGAGCACGGCGGGCACATCAGAAGACATACATATATATCAAGTTATACATGACACGACATGATCATTTCTAGCCATCTGCAGTTGTAAAGCTTCTTGCTGGGAAGGAGCACACCAAAACAAATACAAGTCAGTTTGAGCACAAGACTGTGTAAGAGATTTCTTTTACTAAAAAGAGATCAACAGTTTTTGTTCGGATACTCCGCAAGGTCATGGTATATGTAAGATTACCAAGCAATCATACCAGGTACCAATAAATGCCAACTGAAAACAACAATGATATACTTCACTCAACCTCTCTAAATCTGAAAGTTCTACTTTTCTTAAGCAATTCCCTTTAGCTCTTTGTATGTACAAATTAGCGTGCTGCTAGTGGGGTTGGTTATTGTATAGTGTTTAGTACAAGTATATCCAAACACATGGATACTAAAATCTCCCTTAGATGAATATTAAGACGATTTGAGGAACTGTACTCCGAAACAGTGCAAGCAAATTGTATATTTACAAGGCTCACAAAGACAAGTATGTTGGAAATATGCCATAGAGGCAATAATAAATTGGTTATTATTATATTTCCTTGTTCATGATAATTGTTTATTATCCATGCTAGAATTGTATTGATAGGAAACTCAGATACATGTGTGGATACATAGACAAACACCATGTCCCTAGTGAGCCTCTAGATGACTAGCTCGTTGATCAATAGATGGTTACGGTTTCCTGACCATGGACATTGGATGTCGTTGATAACGGGATCACATCATTAGGAGAATGATGTGATGGACAAGACCCAATCCTAAGCCTAGCACAGATCGTGTAGTTCGTATGCTAAAGCTTTTCTATATGTCAAGTATCTTTTCCTTAGACCATGAGATTGTGCAACTCCCGGATACCGTAGGAATGCTTTGGGTGTACCAAACGTCACAACGTAACTGGGTGGCTATAAAGGTGCACTACAGGTATCTCCGAAAGTGTCTGTTGGGTTGGCACGAATCGAGACTGGGATTTGTCACTCCGTGTGACGGAGAGGTATCTCTGGGCCCACTCGGTAGGACATCATCATAATGTGCACAATATGTGATCAAGGAGTTGATCACGGGATGATGTGTTACGGAACGAGTAAAGAGACTTACCGGTAACGAGATTGAACAAGGTATCGGGATACCGACGATCGAATCTCGGGCAAGTACTGTACCGATAGACAAAGGGAATTGTATACGGGATTGATTGAATCCTTGACATCGTGGTTCATCCGATGAGATCATCGTGGAGCATGTGGGAGCCAACATGGGTATCTAGATCCCGCTGTTGGTTATTGACCGGAGAGTTGTCTCGGCTATGTCTGCATGACTCCCGAGCCCGTAGGGTCTACACACTTAAGGTTCGATGACGCAGGGGTTATAGGGAAAGTATGTACGCAGTTACCGAATGTTGTTCGGAGTCCCGGATGAGATCCCGGACGTCACGAGGAGTTCCGGAATGGTCCGAAGGTAAAGATTCATATATGGGAAGTCCCGTTTTGGTCACCGGAAAAGTTTCGGGTCCACCGGGTGGGGCCACCAGCCCCGGAGGCATATGTGGGCCAAGTGTGGGAGGGGACCAGCCCCAGGTGGGCTGGTGCGCCCCCCCCCACCAAGGCCCAAGGCACCCCAAGAGGGGAGGGGGGCAAACCCTAGGGCAGATGGGCCCTAGGGCCCAATCTGGTGCGCCCCCTCTCCCTCTCCCCCTCTGGCCGCCACCCCTAGATGGGATCTAGGGTGGCCGCACCCCTAGGGGGTGGGAAACCCTAAAGGAGGCGCAGCCCCCCCTTTTCCCCTATATATATGTGAGGTTTGGGGCTGCCCATAACACGTTTTGACCTCTGTCACTTGGCGCAGCCCTACCTCTCTCCCTCCTCGTCTCTCGCAGTGCTTGGCGAAGCCCTGCTGGAGTCCCGCGCTCCTCCACCACCACCACACCGTCGTGCTGCTGTTGGATGGAGTCTTCCCCAACCTCTCCCTCTCTCGTTGCTGGATCAAGGCGTGGGAGACGTCACCGGGCTGCACGTGTGTTGAACGCGGAGGCGCCGTTGTTCGGCGCTTAGATTGGAATCAACCGCGATCTGAATCGCAGCGAGTACGACTCCTTCATCCGCGTTATTGCAACGCTTCCGCATCGCGATCTACAAGGGTATGTAGATGCACTCCCCTCCCCCTCGTTGCTAGACTACTCCATAGATAGATCTTGGTGATGCGTAGGAAATTTTTTGATTTTCTGCTACGATCCCCAACAGTGGCATCATGAGCTAGGTCTATGCGTAGCATCTTGCACGAGTAGAACACAAATTAGTTGTGGGCGTGGATTTGTCAATTTACTTGCCGTTACTAGTCTTATCTTGATTCGGCGGCATCGTGGGATGAAGCGGCCCGGACCGACCTTACACATACTCTTACGTGAGACAGGTTCCACCGACTGACATGCACTAGTTGCATAAGGTGGCTAGCGGGTGTCTGTCTCTCCCACTTTAGTCGGATCGGATTCGATGAAAAGGGTCCTTATGAAGGGTAAATAGAAATTGGCATATCACGTTGTGGTTTTGGCGTAGGTATGAAACGTTCTTGCTAGAAACCTATAGCAGCCACGTAAAAACTTGCAACAACAATTAGAGGACGTCTAACTTGTTCTTGCAGCATGTGCCGTGTGATGTGATATGGCCAAAAGGATGTGATGAATGATATATATGTGATGTATGAGATTCATCATGTTCTTGTAATAGGAATCACGACTTGCATGTCGATGAGAATGACAACCGGCAGGAGCCATAGGAGTTGTCTTATTTATTGTATGACCTACGTGTCACTGAATAACGCCATGTAATTACTTTACTTTATTGCTAAACGTTAGCCATAGTAGTAGAAGTAATGTTTGGCGAGACGAGTTCATGAAGACAAGATGATGGAGATCATGATGATGGAGATCATGGTGTCATGCTGGTGACGATGATGATCATGGAGCCCCGAAGATGAAGATCAAAGGAGCAAGATGATATTGGCCATATCATGTCACTATTTGATTGCATGTGATGTTTATCATGTTTTACATCTTATTTGCTTAGAACGACGGTAGTGAATAAGATGATCTCTCACTAAAATTTCAAGAATTGTGTTCCCCCTAACTGTGCACCGTTGCTAAGGTTCGTTGTTCCGAAGCACCACGTGATGGTCGGGTGTGATAGGCTCTAACGTTCGCATACAACGGGTGTAAGCCAGATTTACACACGCGATACACTTAGGGTTGACTTGACGAGCCTAGCATGTACAGACATGGCCTCGGAACACGGAAGACCGAAAGGTCGAACATGAGTCGTATAGAAGATACGATCAACATGAAGATGTTCACCGTTGATGACTAGTCCGTCACACGTGATGATCGGACACGGCCTAGTCGATTCGGATCATATATCACTTAGATGACTAGAGAGATGTCTATCTGAGTGGGAGTTCATTAGATGAACTTAATTGTCATGAACAATAGTCTAAGTTGTCTTTGCAAATTATGTTGTAGACCAATAACTACGTTGTAGCTCTCTGTTTAATACGATCCTAGAGAAAGACTAAGTTGAAAGATATTGTACGCAATGATGCGGACTGGGTCCGTATCCGAGGAGTGTCCTCACTGCTACACAGAAAGCTTACGTCTTTGATGCACCGCTCGATGTGCAAACCCCTACAACGTTGTCTGTGGATGTTGTGAACACCTGACAGACACGTCCTGATGACTACTTGATAGTTTAGTGCACCATACTTTACGGCTTAGAATCGGGATTCCAATGACGTTTTGAACGTCATAGAACATATGAGATGTTCTAAGAGCTGAAATTGGGATTTCAGGCTCATGCCCGTGTTAAGAGGTATGAGACCTCTGACAAGTTCTTTTGCCAAAAAGATGGAGGAGAATAGCTCAACTTGTGAGCATGTGCTCAGAATGTCTGGGTGCTAAAATCACTTGAACCAAGTGGGAGTTAATCTTCTAGATGAGATAGTGGTTGACGGAATTCTCTAGACACTATCACCAAGCTACTAGAACTTCGTGATGAACTATGACATGCAAAGGATGGAGATGATCCCGGAGCTATTAGCGGTGCTTAAGACCGCAAAAGTAGAAATTAAGAAGGAGCATCAAGTGTTGATGGTTTGACAAGACCACTGGTTTCAAAGGGGGCAAGGGCTAGAAGGGAAACTTCATGAATGGCAAACCAGTTGTCGCTCTGATGAAGGAACCCAAGGTTGAACCGAAACCTCGAGACTAAGTGCTTCTATTGTAAGGGGAACGGTCACATGGTAGCGGAACTACCCCAAATACATGATAGATAAGAAAAGCTGGCAACTTCAACAAAGTATATTTGATATACGTGTTATTGATGTGTACGTTACTAGTACTCCTTGTAGCACATGGGTATTGGATACCGGTTCAGTTGCTATTATTAGTGACTTGAAGCAAAAGCTACGGACTGAACGGAGACTAGCTAAGGGCGAGGTGACGATGTGTGTTGGATGTTGGGGATCGTAGCAGAAAATCAAAATTTTACCTACGCATCACCAAGACCTATCTATGGAGTAATCTAGCAACGTGGGAGAGGGGAGTGCATCTACATACCCTTGTAGATTGCGAGCGGAAGCGTTCAAGAGAACGGGGATGATGGAGTCGTACTCGTCGTGATCCAAATCACCGATGATCCTAGCGCCGAATGGACGGCACCTCCGTGTTCAACACACGTACGGAGCGGGGACGTCTCCTCCTTCATGATCCAGCAAGGGGGGAGGAGAGGTTGATGGAGATCCAGCAGCATGACGGCGTGGTGTTGGAAGTAGCGGGATTCCAACAGGGCTTCGCCAAACGCTACGGGAGGAGGGAGATGTGTCACGGGAGGGAGAGGGAGGCGCCAGGGCTTGGGGTGCGGCTCCCATGCGCCTCCCCACTATATATAGGGGTGGAGGGGGCTGGTTTCTTGCCCTCCAAGTCCATTGGGGCGTTGGCAAAGGTGGGGGGAAGAAATCCCATCATTACCTTTCCCCACCGATTGTTATCCCCCCTTTTTAGGGATCTTGATCTTATCCCTTCGGGATATGATCTTATTCCTTCTAAGGGGGATCTTGGTGCGCCTTGACCAGGGGTGTGGGGCCTTGCCCCCACTACCCACGTTCATGTGGGTCCCCCCATGCAGGTGGGCCCCACTTCGGAACCTTCTAGAACCTTCCCGGTACAATACCGAAAAATCCCGAACATTTTCCGGTGGCCAAAATAGGACGTCCTATATATAAATCTTTACCTCCGGACCATTCCGGAACTCCTCGTGACTTCCGGGATCTCATCCGGGACTCCGAACAACTTTCGGGTTTCCGCATACTTATATCTCTACAACCCTAGCGTCACCGAACCTTAAGTGTGTAGACCCTACGGGTTCGGGAGACACGCAGACATGACCGAGACGACTCTCCGGTCAATAACCAACAGCGGGATCTGGATACCCATGTTGGCTCCCACATGCTCCACGATGATCTCATCGGATGAACCACGATGTCAAGGATTCAATCAACCCCGTATACAATTCCCTTTGTCTATCGGTACAGTACTTGCCCGAGATTCGATCGTCGATATCCCGATACCTTGTTCAGTCTCGTTACCGGCAAGTCTCTTTACTCGTTTCGTAACACATAATCCCATGATCAACTCCTTGATCACATTGTGCACATTATGATGATGTCCTACCGAGTGGGCCCAGAGATACCTCTCCGTCACACGGAGTGACAAATCCCAGTCTCGATTCATGCCAACCCAACAGACACTTTCGGAGATACCTGTAGTGCACCTTTATAGCCACCCAGTTACGTTGTGACGTTTGGTACACCCAAAGCATTCCTAAGGTATCCGGGAGTTGCACAATCTCATGGTCTAAGGAAAAGATACTTGACATTCAGAAAAGCTTTAGCATACGAACTACACGATCTATGCTAGGCTTAGGATTGGGTGTTGTCCATCACATCATTCTCCGAATGATGTGATCCCGTTATCAACGACATCCAATGTCCATGGTCAGGAAACCGTGACCATCTGTTGATCAACGAGCTAGTCAACTAGAGGCTTACTAGGGACATGGTGTTTGTCTATGTATGCACACATGTATCTGAGTTTCCTATCAATAAAATTCTAGCATGGATAATAAACAATTATCATGAACAAGGAAATATAATAATAACCAATTTATTATTGCCTCTAGGGCATATTTCCAACAGTCTCCCACTTGCACTAGAGTCAATAATCTAGTTCACCTCACCATGTGATTAACACTCATAGGTCACATCGCCATGTGACCAACATCAAAGAGTTTACTAGAGTCAATAATCTAGTTCACATCACTATGTGATTAAAACTCAATGAGTTCTGGGTTTGATCATGTTATGCGTGTGAGAGAGGTTGTAGTCAACGGGTCTGCAACTTTCAAATCCCTATGTACTTCGCAAAACTTTATGTCATATCATAGATGCTGCTACCACGTTCCACTTGGAGCTATTCCAAACTATTGCTCCATTATACGTATCTGGTATCTCTACTCAGAGTTATCCGGATAGGTGTTAAGCTTGCATCGACGTAACTCTTTACGTCGAACTCTTTATCACCTCCATAACCGAGAAACATTTCCTTATTCCTCTAAGGATAATTTTGACCGCTATCTGGTGATCCACTCCTGGATTACCTTTGTACCCTCTTGCCAGACATTTGGCAAGGCACACATCAGGTGCGGTACTCAGCATGGCATATCGTATAGAGCCTATTACAAAAGCATAGGGGACGACCTTCGTCCTTCCTCTTTCTTCTGCCGCGGTCAAGCTTTGAGTCTTACTCAACTTCACACCTTACAACTCAGGCAAGAACTCCTTCTTTGACTAATCTATTTTGAACTCCTTCAAAATCATGTCAAAGGTGTGTGTTCTTTTGAAAGTATTACCAGGCGTCTTGATCTATCTGTATAGATCTTGATGCCCAATATGTAAGCAGCTTTATCTAGGTCTTCCTTTGAAAAACTCCTTTCAAACAACCCTTTACGCTTTCCTGAAATTATACACCATTTCAGATCAACAATATGTCATTCACATATACTTATCAGAAATGTTGTAGTGCTCCCACTCACTTTATTGTAAATACAAGTTTCTAACAAACTTAGTATAAACCCAAAAACTTTGATCACTCCATCAAAGCGTATATTCCGACTCCGAGATGCTTGCTCTAGTCCATGGAAGGATCGCTGGAGCTAGCATACCTTTTAGCATCCTTAGGATCAACAAAACCTTTCTGATTGTATCACATACAACCTTTCCTTACGAAAACTGGTAAGAAAACTTGTTTTGACATCCATCTGCCAGATTTCATAAATGCAGCTTATGCTAACTTGATTCCGACGGACTTAAGCATCGCTACGGGTGAGAAAATCTCATCGTAGTCAACTCCTTGAACTTGTGAAAAACTCTTCACCACAAGTCGAGCTTCATAGACGGTGACATTACCGTCCACGTCCGTCTTCTTCTTAAATATCCATTTATCTCAATGGCTTTCCGATCATCGGGCAAGTCCACCAAAGTCCATACTTTGTTTTGATACATGGATCCTATCTCGGATTTCTCGGCTTCTAACCATTTTTCGGAATATGGGCCCACCATCGCTTCTCCATAGTTCGTAGGTTCATTGTTGTCCAACAACATGACTTCTAAGACAAGATCACCGTACCACTCAGGAGTAGTACATATCCTTGTCGACCTACGAGGTTCGATAGCAACTTGATCTGGAGCTTCATGATCACTATCATTAGTTTCCTCTTCAATAGTCTTAAGTTCCACAGAAACATCTTTCTGTGTTGCACTACTCTCCGGTTGAAGTGAGGGTTCGACAACCTCATCAAGTTCTATCTTCCTCCCACTCAATTCTTTCGAGAGAAACTCCTTCTCGAGAAAGGACCCATTCTTAGCGACAAACATTTTTGCCCTTGGATCTGAGACAGAAGGTATACCCAACTGTTACCATTGGGTATCCTATGAAGATGTATTTGTCCGCTTTGGGTTCGAGCTTTTTCCCGGCTGAAGCCATAAGCATCGCAGCCCCAAATATTAAGAAAACGACAACTTTGGTTTCTTGCCAAACCAGACAGCGTCGTCTCAACGGACTTAGATGGTGCCCTATCTAAAGTGAATGCAGCTGTCTCTAATGCATAACCTCAAAATAATAGCGGTAGATCGGTGATACGTCCAAAACGTATCTATAATTTCTGCTTGCTCCATGCCTCTTTTGGGTGATATTGCTATGTTATTTATACACTTCCATACACTTTTGATCATATTTGGACTAACCTATTAACTCAGTGCACCCCAGTGCCAGTTTCTGTTTTCGGCTATTTTTGTATTTCAGGTTTTCACATTACGAGAACTGCCAGGAAAAATCCAGAAAAATTATATAAAAAATCAGCGTTCCAGAAGCTACCGTGCGCCCGAAGTACAGCCGGGGGGGGGGCCCACCAGGGCTCCAGGCGCCCTGGCGGCGCGCCCCCCCCCTGGGCCGCGCCGGGGGGGCGCCTGAGCCCCCCGAGGCTCCGCTGATGCCCCCCTTTGGCATATATTTAAAGCGTCTCCTGAAACCCTCGAGACGAGAACTCTTTTTCACGATCTCATCTCTGTTCCGCCGCCGCCGCCGCTTCCAAGATCGGGAGCACCAGGAGAACTCTTCCCGGCACCCTGCCGGAGGGGAGGATCACCACCGGGAGCTTCTCCACCACCATGGACACCTCCCGGATGAGTTGTGAGTAGTCTCCCTTGGACCATGAGTCCATGACCAGTAGCTATGTGATGTTCTCCTCCCATTCTTGTGCTTCACTAATTAGTCCTCGTGAGCTGCCCTACATGATCGAGGCACATATGTAATCCTTATGCTGTTGCTATGATGAGTTTGCTGGGATCCGATGGATTATGAGATTATGTTCAGATTGTGTTTGAGTAATATATTTGATCTACCTCTTTTATATTTATGTTCGTAAGTAATTCTCGCATGTTCTCCGTTGTTATTTATTGCTTTGGCCAAGTAATAGGTAGTGACTCCAAGGAAAACAACGGTGCTTGTGCCCGCGGGTGCAAGGACTGTTTACTTTACGCAAAGTTCTTTTAATGCAGTTGTCTTTTGCTTTGAGTTTACACTATGGGTGGGACTCGCAACTTAATACCAGCGAGATGTTCTGGATAGATATCTCAAGGTGGATGATTAGTAGTAGATGCAGATGGATTTCGGTCTACTTACCTCGGCGTACCGCCCATGCTTTGAACCTCAACCTTTCTTGCAATGTAGTCAGCATTGGTTTGCGCACATGGTCCTGTCAATTGCCCAGCTGTAATTCGTTTACCTCACATAGCTGTTTTATCGTCTTTTGGGAGAGAGACATCACTAGTGAACATCATGAGACTCCGGTCCATATTACCATCATTGATCACATCCGCTATTTACTTTCTGCTTTTACTTACTATTGCAACTATACCTATCACTTTTATCACTTGCATTTGATCCTTTGTAAACGACAAGGCCGGAGGGATTGACAACCTCTCTGTACTCGTTGGGAGCAAAGTTATTTGTATCTGTGTGCAGGTCCACGTTGATTGCTAATATCTGGCGTCGTTAGCAGTTGACACCTTCTTGTTGAAACTGGGAGTCTCTGGGAAATCGATCCTTGGTATTGCCAAGGGAAAACTTCTGCTACACTACATCTCAAACCTTCCACTTGGGGTAACCAACGAGGGGTGAGAAGCCACCTAGCAAAGCAATTTCTGGCGCCGTTGCCGGGGACTCCACTCTTCAGGATAGGGGAGTTGCACGCTATCTTTTACCTTTGCTTTTAGTCTTGTTAGTTTACCTTTCAGTTTTTGCTTTAGTATCTTTTATCGAAAATCACAAAAATAGTTATCTTGCTTGCTTGCTACTATGGGTTCCACCGAGAACACCAAGTTGTGTGACTTCACTAGTCACAACAACGATGACTTTATCTGCACACCTATCACTACACCTGCCACTTCAGCACCTTCATATGAAATTAAACCTGCTTTACTGAACTTAGTCATGAAATATCAATTCTCCGGTGCTGGAGATGATGCTGCTTTACACTTAAACAACTTTGTTGAACTTTGTGATATGCAAAAGTACCAAGAAATAGATGGTAATATTGTTAAGTTTAAGCTTTTTCCTTTCTCCTTGAGAGGAGGAGCTAAAATTTGGTTTCAGTCTTTGCCTAGAAACAGCATAGATTCATGGGACAAGTGCAAAGATGCTTTTATTGGAAAATACTATCCACCTGCTAAAATTATCCAACTAAGAAGTAACATAATGAATTTTAAACAATTGGATAATGAACACGTTGCCCAAGCTTGGGAACGTATGAAATCTCTTATCAAGAACTGCCCTACTCATGGTTTGACTATTTGGATGGTTATCCAAACTTTTTATGCAGGCTTGAACTTTACCTCGCGGAATTTGTTAGATTGCGCCGCGGGAGGAACCTTTATGTCAACTACACTTGGTGCTGCCACGAAGCTTCTCGATGAGATGATGACCAACTATTCCCAATGGCACACCGAACGCGCTCCAACAGGTAGGAAGGTAAACTCTGTCGAGGAGATTTCCTCCCTAAATGAAAAAGTTGACTTGATCATGTCTCTACTTTCGAAGCAATCTTCTATTGATCCTCGTGATGTTCCTTTAAATTCTTTGATTGCTCAAGAACAAGTAGATGTGAGCTTTATCTCTAGGAACAATTTTAATAACAATGCTTATAGGAGTAATTTTGGTAGCAATCCTAGACCGTTCCCCTCTAATTCTTATGGGAACAACAATGCTTATCCTAGCACCAGGAACTCCACTACTGAACTAGAGATTATGCTTAAAGATTTCATCACTACCCAAAAAGCTTTTAATAATAGTGTAGGAGAAAAACTAAACAAACTAGATGATCTCTCTTTGAAGGTAGACCATTTAGCCAATGAGGTAGAATTGCTTAAAATTAAAACTTCTCCTCTTGAGGAGAGGAAGGTCACTCCTATCAATGCTATTCAAGTGCAAATTAATGAAAATATTAGGATGATGGCTAAACTTAAAGAGAGATGGGCTAGAGAAAGGGAGGAAGAAGATAGAATTAAGAGCCTTCCTACCCACCACACTGTTGCTACTATCCAAGTTGTTGAGGATACCCAAACTCTTAGCACCCAATGCACTCCTGGTCCCGATGGACCTATTAATGGTGATGCTATGACTATAGAAACTACCAAACAAGTGAACCTAAAGGACACCACTACCACCTTACTTGATGGTAGTGACCTTGATTTTGACAATTGCACTCTTACCGAAGTTATTGATTTCCTTCACAAGATGTCTAGAGATCCCCGCACTAGCACGATTAACCTTGCCTTCACAGAGCATATCACTAATGCTCTTATCAAAGCTAGGGAGGAGAAACTTAGAGTAGAAGCCTCCATACCTAGAAAGCTAGAAGATGGTTGGGATCCTATGATAAAAATTAAATTGAATGACTTCTCTTGCTATGCTTTATGTGATGTTGGTGCTAGTACCTCTGTTATGCCCAAAAGAATATATGATATGCTTAAATTGAAACCTTTTGATTCTTGTTCTTTTGGTGTTCGTCTCGTTGATTCTTCCATAAAGAAACCTTTGGGGAGGATCGACGATGTTCTTATCATTGTCAATGACAACTATGTTCCCGTTGATTTTACTATTATGGATATTGAATGTGAACCTTCATGTCCAATTATTTTGGGACGTCCTTTTCTACGCACCGTGGTGCTATCATTGACATGAAAGAGGGTAATATGAAATTTCAGTTTCCTCTCAAGAAAGGGATGGAACACTTCCGTAACGGTACTTAATGACCCACAACCGTAAGGGATCTATTGCAGCGTTTTCGATAAGTAAGAGTGTCGAACCCAACGAGGAGCAGAAGGTATTGATAAGCGATTCTGAGCAAGAAATTACTGCAAGCACTGAAAGATAACTTTTAGGGGTTTTCTCGGTATAAGCAACAGGAAAGTAAAAGCAAGTAATGTAAAAGGTACTGAGAGTGACAAGTAGCCCAATCCTTTCTTAGCAAAGGAGAGGCCTAGCAACTGAACTTATAAAGACTAAATCGTTCTTGAGGACACACGGGAGAGGTAGTCATGTGCTTTCACCATATTTCGTATCGATACTATGTTATGTGTTGATAAGTGTTGAGTGGGTGGATTTATGCTAGTGCACTCTCTAGACTAAGATGAATGCACTCTTATGATTAAACACCTTGCAAGCATCCGCAAATACAAGATAGAATTTAAGGCAAAAGCCTAACCATAGCAATACGATCGAGGATCCATTATTCCCTTATGCAAAAGCGTGCGAACTGGGGTTCAGGTTTCTGTCACTCTAGCAACCCACCATAAGCATTCTTTATACACAATGTATTCTCCTATGTCCTTAATAAGGCGAAGTGTTGGGTGTTCGACTCACACAACACCACTAGTAGAATGACAACACAACTTAAGTATCAAACAACACATATTACTTCAACAGCATATGACTACTAACAACAAGACTTTCCCCATGTCCTCAAGAACTAAGGTAACTACTCACGAGACATAAAAGAGATCATGATCAGTGGGGATAAATATGTGATAAACAATCTGGACATAATAGTATTTCTCCAACAAAACTCAATAGCATTCACCACAAAGTAGTAATCAACACCGATGGAGTAGAGAGGATAGGTAGTACGAGTTACAACACAAGTTGTGATTGTAAGATGAGGTTTGGATGAAGATGGAGATGGTGCTGGTGTTGGGGATGATGTTGATGATGATCTCGATGATGCCCGTGACGATGGTGATGACGATGGCGACGATCTCCCCTTCCGGGAGGTGATCTCCCCGGCGGAATCTGCCCGCCGGAGATGGCTTTTTCTTCTCTGTAGGTTTCCGCCACGGAGCAGCGGCGGAACTCCGTAAAAATTCCCGTCCCTTGGGTTTTTGGATAACGGAGAGCATATATGCAAAAGGGGGCGGCCAGAGGTGGGCCAGGGGCTCCAGGCGCCCCCCCCCGATGCGGCCAGGGGGGGGGGGCGCCCCCAGGTCGCCTGGGCACCCTGTGGCCCCCCTCTAGTTGCCCTTCCGCGAGCCTTCGTGATCCGTCTGAAAAATATCTCCCGTCAATTTTCAGGTAATTTGGAGGTATTCTTCTTCAGCAACTCAGCGTCCACTTTTTACTGCTGAATCCTGCGTCTGCTGCTTCGGCATCGGAAAGTTTGCAAACTGTGTAAAATAGACCAAAACAACATAAGAACATCACCGTAACGTGAAATATATCAATGAATAAGGATAAATTATGATACAAAATAGTGATGCATTTTGGACGTATCAACACCCCCAAGCTTAGACCTCGCTTGTCCCCAAGCGAATATGAACTCGGTAAACCTGTCCACAAGTTTAGAGAGTGAAGTGTCGATAAATAGAATACGGACAAGAAGCATCATAGTTTCTTTACCAACTCAAATATCCTCAACAACAATCTTCAATTCATAAAGCCCTTATAAAAGAGTGATAACACTTATATTCGAAAGTAGGGCTAAGGAAACTCATTATATCATGGCAAACATGTCCTTTGGTCAAAGAACAACAAATAGATTTAACTTTTGCTCTTATATTTTGATGAGATCAATTGAAGCTTTTTGAAATAACATGTTAATAGGCAAGAAGTGAAAGTGTTAACACAAAGGAAGATATTTTCCTTAGCTGGGCATGACAAACAACTTACTTATCGAATGATAATGTCAACAAGGATATGATATGACGAATCTTAATGCAGCCTTATATGAATGAATCCTTGTCAACATCAAATGTCTGCTCTCTTTGAGAAATAGAAGGAAGTAGGGATAACTGACTCAGCTTAAAATTAAAAGATAGGCCCTGCTCTAGGGTAGTAGGGAAAACTCATGTGCTATCCTCAAATCAAACAGAATGAAAACAAGTTTTTAGGGGTGCATGATTTGTCAACGAATGCTAATAGATAACTCAATTGCTTTTTGAGCTGGACAAGTTTCGAGGAACGGCTCCCGTACGAGGACGATAACATCCTCTTATTCTCCTTTGTTTATCACTGCCAAAGTTTTCTGATTTCTCATGAACAAAGCATGTAGGAGGGTTTGTTTGTTATATTATTTTTAATCCGGGCGCACTCTTTGCCAGTTCCTTCTCGTATTATGGGTTTGCACATTAGACATGCAATCCCGGGTTGAAGCTTGTCCAATTCAAGAAGACTATGTATTAGCTATTACTTCCTCATGAGCTAAAACAGAGGCACAAAATAAAGGATTTTGAACATTTAAGGATAACACATAAATTATATACTTTTAGGGGGTGGTAGTGGAATACCACGAGTAGGTAGGTATGGTGGACTCATATGGAAGGTATTGGTTTTAAGGGTATGGATGCACAAGCAGAATACCGCTTAGTACAGAGTTAGGCTAGCAAAGGTTTTGAGAGAGCAGACAACTGATGATGACTAAGATACAAAGCAATATAAAGCATGAACATTGAAATAAGCATAACACATCAAGTTGTCTTCCTTGTCAGCACAACACTTCAAGCATAATAACATAAAGGTTTTGGCTATGTTGATACTTTAAGAAAATTATGCTTGTTGTTATGACCAAAGCTATGTTTGCCAAGATTAAATAAAGTTTCATAGCCATACCTGACATAAGGTCAATACTCCCCATAAGAATCATCATACAAGGTCGATTGCGTGAAGAGAATACCGAGTGCAGCAAAAGGAACCGATAAACTTCTCATTAATATTCCATCATAAACGACTCCACACTCACGGATACAATTCCTCACCGAAGGAGCGATAGACCTCAATGCACACACATATCTCATATAACAACCTCCCTAGACATGATACGACTCTACTTGACTCTAAAAGACAAAAGGTAAAGATAATGATACCGGGCACTCCCCAAAGCTTGGAACAAGCCAAGGGAATGACATTACCCCAGGAGATTTCACTCATCATCCTTGTTGGCGTTGATCACGTAGTTCTCGGCGAAACTCTTCCATGGAAGGGGTTCTCCAGTCTCATATGAGAAGTGTAGGGTAACGCAGCAGAAAATAAAATTTTCCGACCTACGCACCAGCCCAGGACCACTATGAAGACTGCATACAAGGTTTGATCTGTTTCGTTACCGACTCGTAGCGCAGCGGAAGTAGAGTCGATGACGATCGTTGGTGCAGATCCCCGCAGCTAGGATTTACAACCTCCCAACCGCGAGGATGTATACCCTCATCCGCCCTTCGGACAGCCCTCCGGGAGGCAGTCGGACAGTCCCCCGGACGATGTCGCGGACAGCCCTTCGGGAGGACCTTCGAAACTCGAACGGTCACTCGGACAGCCCTTCGGGAGGCACTCTCAAAATAGCCCCTCGGGCACAAAGATCGAAACTACGACCTCTCTACGGGGTTGCACACATACGGTGTCATCTATCCGGCAGGGCTTCACCGTCCAGAACTAGTTCCTGCCGGAACCCAGACAGCCTTTCGTCTCTACGAAACTCTTTTCGTGGGAGGGAGAGAAGAAGCCAGATCATTGCATGGCATGTGTATGAGAGAGCAAGGAGTGAGTGTGGAGGGCTGCCCCTCCACCTCTATTTATAGGCCAAGGCAAGGGGTGGGGTGGTGGAGGAAATACCAAAATACCCATGCTACATGTCCCACATGAAGGGTAAAATGGTAATGCAAGTGGGGCCCCCAAGGGGGACACCACCATGGCAGCCCAACACCTTGTCCCCCCATGGGGGGCCCCCCCCAACAAGCCACCAACATGTCTCCATGAAACATGCATGCTCCCTAGACAAAAAGCCACCAAACATGCAACCCCCGATTCGTGGGATCTTGTCCCCTCGCGCTGAGACAAGATGTTTTCCGCGAAACTTTTTTCTGAAAAATTCCAGAAGGTCCCAGAACATTTCCGGTACCCTCTAAAATTATTCTGGGCATGATCCGAAACATTTTCGGTGCTGTGGTTTTTATCAGCGGAAAGCATTAACAGCGGTTACGGCAGTTTCGGAACATTTCCGGTTTTTCTCTCTGAAAATTCCCAGAAGTTCCCAGACCAATTCTGGCACCCTCTGATAATTTCCATGCGGTGCCGAAACCCTTTTTGACCTAATAATATATTCCGAAACATCTTTTTGGTTTTACCGAAACTCTTTCGGTGTTCTCTCTCCGGAACTCTTTCGTTGTCTCCGAAACTTTTTCGGTGATTTCTCTCAGACTCCCTGTCTAGTATTCAGCAGATAGATGACCCTTAAGCGTGTGACCCTATAGGTTCAGTGAAGTATAGACATGACCCGAAAAACCCTTCCGATCAATGATCAACATCGGAGCCGTGGACACCCATATTGACCCCTATACCCACATGAATAAATATTCGAGTGAACCTCCAGTTGCCGTGAGCTATTCCTTTTGCTTCGCGATATGTCACAAACACCTGAGGTGAGATTTATTGCATCCCTGTGGGCAAACACTTTGTCCATTATGCAAGTTACCTCGTTACCGGTTTTGTTCTCTTTTCTCGTTTTCGTGTTCCGGCATCCCAGTGATCAAATCACCCTGTGTCTGGCCAGACGATGATGGATACCGTTACACCGAGAGGGCCCGAGTATATCTCTCCATCGTCGGAGGAGCAAATCCCAATCTTGAGCTATCTCGTTACTTGCCATACTTTCCCATGAACCCGTAAGCCGCCGTAATAGCCATCCAGTTACGGATGACGTTTAACAAACCCCAAAGTTCATGAATCAAGCATGAAGGAACTCGATACTCTCATGGTCTAAGGAATTATGCAAACATTAACTTCCTGTGTTATTAACCATTAACTTGTGACGAATGTAACTCATAGCATAACATCAATTCGGGTCGATTCAACACAAATGTTCTGCTAACATTGTGCCCTCAAAGTTGCTGGCATAGACATGCCCATGATCAGGAAAACAGAAACATCATACAACACTTGAGCTAGTCTTAGAGGCATGACTAGGAATACTTTTTATCATTTATTATTCCACACGTGCACATGGGTTTTCCCCAGAGCCTTTATGGATATACGGGCTCGGGAACCACAGCAGTTATAGCATGGAACATAAACCTAATTATGAACAGAGAGATAATTTATAACATTTGTTATTGCCTCTAGAGCATATCTCCTACAGACTCCCACTTGCACTAGAGTCAATAATCTAGTCAATGCTAATGCATTTTACACCTTTGACACATTGGTGTAAATATGCTTCGCTTGTGGTATAGCCTGATGTCCAACGGATCTGACGACTTCAGCTCCGTGTGTATCTTTGCATATCCCTCGCGTTTTCACGCCTTCACAAAATTCATATTTTGTGTGGACTTGGCTTTGTATGTATGCGAATCACAGGTCGAACCTGGATTCCTCAGACTGAGTTATGGAGCAACTACCTGCAGTAGTGTCCCATTGACAAAAGCCATCTTGGAACCATACTAAGTTCATGAATGAACTATATGATTCAACATCTTCTTTGTCGCTTCAAAAGCGGCAACATACTACGCCTCTGTTATAGAATTCGCCACAGTAACTTGTTTGGAACATTTTCCAACAAACTGTGCCACCACATTGTGTGCAACACAAAACCCTTAATTTAAATCAAAAATCGCATGGAGCATTGATGAAGACTGTATCGATGTAATTACTTACAACGAGTACTTCATAATCTCTGCTTGCGAGAAAACATGTCATCAGTACTACTCTGGTACTAAATGACATCTTTCACTGTTGTCCTATGATCAGTCCTTTTGATCATTTTGGTATCCATACTCACAACACCTTTTGAGTATTGGACATATCTGGTTGTTTTTACATACCATGGAATACATGATTAATCCAAACACGAGGTGTGTGGAATCCCCATCATGTCTTTTACTCATCAGTGTTTTGGGACACCGAGTCTTGTAGAAACTCTTTCCATGTGACTTCGGCAAGAATCACTCCTTGGCGTTTTAAATGCTAAACCGTTTTAGCATCTTGTCAATATGTATTCATGGCTTAGCCCCATTAGGTAAATCTATCTCCATAGATCATCATGCCTAATATTGAGGCTATTTAGCCCAAGCACTTCATCGAAAAACTATTTTCAAACGAAGTCCTAATTCGTGTCAAGAAATTTATTTCCAATTACCAATGTGTCAAGCACACAAGGTTTTTAGAAATATTATTGCGCTCCCACTTACTTTCTTGAATTACAAGCAACTTCGTTACCCATTGATGAAGTCAAAACACCTTTTGACCATTTCATCAAAACACGAAGATTCCAACTCCTTTTTGCTCTCTTCTGTCCATCGCTGGAACTCTGAAGTTTGCACACTTACTAGCATCCTTTGGATCGACAAATTACTTTGGACTGTATCACATATAAGTCCTAGGTTTCATTTCCATCAGATGGAAATCCTTTTGTCATCCATGTTTCATATCTGAAGATTGAAATATTTATTAATTGCTAGTTCAACCCGAACCGACTTTAAGCATCGCTACGGTGAGACAATCTCATCGTAGTCAACTCCTTGAACTTGTTTATTGCAACAAGTCGAGCTTTATGGATAAAACATTTTATCCGTATCAGTTTTAAGTTCCATAAATATTCGTCAGACTCTAAGTCTTCCGAAAGGTGTATCAAGGTTTTAATCTTGAATCACTTATATGGAAACTAACTCGGGTTGTATTGGCATTCAGCCAATTCCGGAGTCAGGGCCCATCAACGCTTCCTTGTGTATCGTAGGTATATTGTTGTCTAACAACAATATCTCGTCTGCGCACCTGAGAGGTTTGCACGAGCCTTGCCTACGTGGTTCAGCTGCAAGTTCGACCAAAGTCCATACATTTTATTGTAGAGACTTCCGTATCAGTCGCAGTAGGAAACTCTGGAATTACTTCCAAGGTTCCTTTCCTTTGACCTGATGACGAAGATACTGTTATCTCGTCGAGTTTGCACTATTCTCCCACTCACCTTTTTGAAAGAACCATTCTCTTTAAAAGCATACCGTTTCATGGCAAAACTATTTGCCTCGGTATAGTGAGGGAGGAATACCCAATTCCTTGGGATAACCTACAAAGTAGCACTTGTCTGATTTGGAATAGGTTTGTAACCTTTTACACAAGCCCCATATTACAAATGTTAAGAAAAGATATAACATGGTTGGGCGTACCATACCATGGCTTCATTTCAACAGACCCGATGGAGCTCTTTTCAGTGTAAAAGCCGCAGTCTCTAAAGCATCACTCTTTAAAAGGGATAATGGCAAATTTATTTATGTCATCTTTGATCTCACCATGTCATAAATGGTTTGATTACATCTCCACGGACTTTCCACTTGCAGTGGTGTTCCGGGAGGTGCAAGTTATGAAACCCCTTTCACAACTCATCAGACATTTGCTAAACTTGTAACTCAAATATTCCTTTCTGCAATCGAATTGTAGAAACATAATTTTCTTGTTACAATAACTTCTACTTCATTTTTGAAAACCTTTCGAATGATTTCAAAAGATCCAGACATACGTCTCATCAAGTAAATATCCATATATCTACTTGAGTCATTTTTGAAGATAGATAAATCCACTACTAACAACATTTATCGGACTACACACATCAAATGTATGATCACCAATAAGTTTGTTACTCGTTCCTTATGGCCGGTGAACGGTATTTCAGCCACTTCACTTTTCGGAGGAAAGTTGCAAGTGTCAGATGATTCAAAATCAAACAACTTCAAAATCCATCATAATGGAATTTTCCATGCGGGTTTCTCCAATGTGACCAAATGTAGTGCCACACTTGTGTGGTATTCTTTTAGTCTTGCGACATTTAGCGTCAGTGTTATGGATGTATCATATTACCATCAATATTCATAACATACATCTCATCTTGGATGGAAGCATGGCCCTTCATGTTATTCATAATACTAAACAACAATTGTTGTTCTTATGAACAACTCCTTTGCAACAAACATTGTGCAATGGGCTAGAGTGTATGAAACTCTAAAATGAATTGTGAAAGTAAACACAGAGGTAATATATTATTATCAACATTCATAACATACATCTCATTCATAATGAAAGTATGGCCCTTATGTTGTTCATAACACCGAACATCAAAAGTTCTCTTATGAACAACCTTCTTGCAAGATACCTTATGCAATGGGCTAGAGTGTGTAAAACTCTAAATGAATTATGAAAATTAATACAGACGGTAATACACCGATGGAAGGTATAGTAACATTTACTATGTTCCCTGTGTATACCTAAACCTCATTCCTGGCTAGTCTCTTAGGCCATAGTAGTTCTTACATCGAGTTGCATCAGAATGCAATCGAGCGGGTATCTTTGTGATTAACTCACAATACCCAAGAATTAGTGATTAACAGTTTAATCATAATTCCCAAGAACTATATCTTTGACCAGCCATCTATACATCAAAAACTTGTATGACATTCATACATGAGCTGGATATTCCAGTCTTCTTTCTATTTGCCTTTATACTTCTAACAGTTTAACTTTTAGTATTTCTCCTACTTCCAGAAGAAACATCCAACTTCATCATATGAAAGGCTTTCTTCTGGATCCCTCTCTTATCAGTCAAATGCCTAGTAAACACTTTTACTAACAGTTTGCAAAACAAACATTGCTTTGGATATCACATATCTGTTAGCCTTTGTTTGTGTCTGAAAATGATTTTCAGATTCCATGAATATCATATAACTATCCAAACTTTCGAAGTTCGGGTCTCATGGAAGCAAACATATTGCACTTGACTGAAAACAGAATTCTAGCTTTTGGATCAAAGGACGAGAGTCACATGATCCATAGCATTAGCGGGAGAATACCGAAAGTATGCGATAGGACAAAGTCCTTCTCGGCACTCTTGAGGACAATCCTCACATTACGTTACCAACCGTAAAGTTTTAACCAGATATTTAACAGCTATTCAATTTTAATAGGGAAGGTGGAAATGCGAGCCATTATTCTACAACTATTATGCAAAAAACACTTAGACAGTGTTCAAAATTTAATTGCACTAAGAATTAAACAAGTTAATTCAACAATGTGCTCCCACTCAAATCAATATCTCTCATAATTGATTGTGAGCGATTCAAGATCCATGTTTTGATTATTCGTCATTGATGTTAGTCACCACTGATGACGAAAATCTCAACCGGTAGGCCAACCTGCCAATCACATCTCTATATGACTCTTGTTCATCTTTCGATGCGCGTGTTCCGAGCTCAGGACGATCCTGCCATGAACGTCAAGACAACCAAGTGATCTTGCTGCGAGGTCTGACCTCACCCGCCTCACACTTCTCAATTCGTTCGTACCCATGTTAGTCATGGCGCACCCCGAAAAGATAGGTGCCGTGACGGTGCTACACTTGGGAGAACACTAACTACTTGATATTTTTGTGAGAGATCACCCTAATAAAAACGACTACCGCGCAATCAAGAAGGGTGCATCATAAGGGATAAACATCTCAGGCAATTCATAATAGCATGATATGGTATAGCCCTTTCTGACGGAGAAGTCTTGTATTTCTTCGTCTTCGGCACTCGCGTCGGTGTTCACCTTCGCGAAGATTGCCACCACCTTGTCGATGCACCAGATAATATTGCTATCTCTATAGCTAATAAAATAAGTGCATTACATAAGGCTGACACGCAGGTCATTAAAGTGCAATCATATGGCTCCAGCCATCATGCCGAATCATGACACGCAGGTCATGTTTAATCAATTTACATCATATAGCCATCTCATACATAATCAAATTATTATGAGCACTGCTATACCACATCATATGCACATGCAAACCCTCCTGCAAAACCAAGTTAGACGCCTCTAATCGGTTCATGCAAAAGTTTATCTTACATGGCTTCTAAGGTTTCGAAACAAACCGAAGCTACCAACGTCCATCATCAAGTATGATTATCCAAGTCGCTAGATTAACTTTCCAGGGTGTATGAAACATGAGATAATAAAATCTCGAGCCCCATACTAAACTTCGTCATATGCATGACCCCCGTGCAGATCATATCTGCATTGCCCTTTCGTCTGCGAAACATCCATCTTTCTTTGACTAAAGTGGAACCCAAAGAACTGTTAGCACTTCGTTGATCTGTCAATCAGCATACTCAGGAGCAGCATGAAAGGATCGCGGATTGCCAGAACTTTGTCAGATTCCACAATGCTGTCAAGATCAGGACTACGCAAATTTAAGGGAAGCAACAAGAACACCGGGTAACAGATTTCATCTGCTACCCGCACAAATAATTTTCAGTAATAGATCTTATCTACTACCTAATTATATTGTGCAACACCCATACATCTCCATGTATTCTAGATCGCAACCTGCATCTACGCATAGCACGGCTCTTGATGCCACTGTAGGGTAACGCAGCAGAAAATAAAAATTTCCGACCTACGCACCAGCCCAGGACCACTATGAAGACTGCATACAAGGTTTTGATCATATTCGTTACCGACTCGTAGCGCAGCGGAAGTAGAGTCGATGACGATCGTTGGTGCAGATCCCCGCAGCTAGGATTTACAACCTCCCAACCGCGAGGATGTATACCCTCATCTTCTCCTCGGACAGCCCTCCGGGAGACGGTCGAACAGTCCCCCGGACGGTGTCGCGGACAGCCCTTCGGGAGGTCCTTCGAAACTCGAACGGTCACCCGGACAGCCCTTCGGGAGGACTCACAGAACTCGGACCGTCACTTGGACAGCCCTTCGGGAGGCACTCACGAACAGCCCCTCAGGGCACTAAGATCGAAACTACGACCTCTCTACAGAGTTGCACACATACGGTGTCATCTATCCGGCAGGGCTTCGCCATCCAGAACTAGTTCCCACCGGAACCCAGACAGCCTTTCGGCTCTACGAAACTATTTCGTGGGAGGGAGAGAGAAGCCAGATCATTGCAATGGCATTTGTATGTGAGAAGGAGTGAGTGTGGAGGGCTGCCCCTCCACCTCTATTTATAGGCCAAGGCAAGGGGTGGGGTGGTGGAGGAAATACCAAATTACCCATGCTACATGTCCCACATGGAAGGGTAAAAAGGTAACACAAGGGGGGCACCAAGGGGACACTCCCATGGCAGCCCAACACCTTGTCCCCCCCATGGGGGGGGGGGCCCAACAAGCCACCAACATGTCTCCATGAAACATGCATGCTCCCTAGACAAAAAGCCACCAAACATGCAACCCCCGATTCGTGGGATCTTGTCCCCTCGCGCTGAGACAAGATGTTTTCCGCGAAACTTTTTTCTGAAAAATTCCAGAAGGTCCCAGAACATTTCCGGTACCCTCTAAAATTATTCTGGGCATGATCCGAAACATTTTCGGTGCTGTGGTTTTTATCAGCGGAAAGCATTAACAGCGGTTACGGCAGTTTCGGAACATTTCCGGTTTTTCTCTCTGAAAATTCCCAGAAGTTCCCAGACCAATTCTGGCACCCTCTGATAATTTCCATGCGGTGCCGAAACCCTTTTTGACCTAATAATATATTCCGAAACATATTTTCGGTTTTGCCGAAACTCTTTCGGTGTTCTCTCTCCGGAACTCTTCCGTTGTCTCCGAAACTTTTTCGGTGATTTTCTCTCAGACTCCCTGTCTAGTATTCAGCAGATAGATGACCCTTAAGCGTGTGACCCTATAGGTTCGGTGAAGTATAGACATGACCCGGAACCTCTTCCGATCAATGATCAACATCGGAGCCGTGGACACCCATATTGACCCCCTATACCCACACGAATGAATATTCGAGTGAACCTCCAGTTGCTGTGTGCTATTCCTTTTGCTTCGCGATATGTCACAAACACCCGAGGTGAGATTTATTGCATCCCCGTGGGCAAACACTTTGTCCACTATGCAAGTTACCTCGTTACCGGTTTTGTTCTCTTTTCTCGTTTTCGTGTTCCGGCATCCCAGTGATCAAATCACCCTGTGTCTGGCCAGACGATGATGGATACCGTTACACCGAGAGGGCCCGAGTATATCTCTCCATCGTCGGAGGAGCAAATCCCAATCTTGAGCTATCTCATTACTTGCCATACTTTCCCATGAACCCGTAAGCCGCCGTAATAGCCATCCAGTTACGGATGACGTTTAACAAACCCCAAAGTTCATGAATCAAGCATGAAGGAACTCGATACTCTCATGGTCTAAGGAATTATGCAAACATTAACTTCCTGTGTTATTAACCATTAACTTGTGACGAATGTAACTCATAGCATAACATCAATTCGGGTCGATTCAACACAAATGTTCTGCTAACATTGTGCCCTCAAAGTTGCTGGCATAGACATGCCCATGATCAGGAAAACAGAACCATCATGCAACACTTGAGCTAGTCTTAGAGGCCAGACTAGGAATACATTTTATCGTTTATTATTCCACACGTGCATATGAGTCTTCCTCCGAGCCTCGTTTTATTTGCAGACTCGAGAACCATAGCAGTTATAGCATGGAATATAAACTTAATTATGAACAGAGAGATAATTTATAACATTTGTTATTGCCTCTAGGGCATATCTCCTACAGACTCCCACTTGCACTAGAGTCAATATCTAGTCAATGCTAATGCACTTTACACCTATGGTACATTGGTGTAAATATGCTTCGCTTGTGGTATAGCCTGATGTCCAACGGATCTGACGACTTCAGCTCCGTGTGTATCTTTGCATATCCTCGCGTTTTCACGCCTTCACAAAATTCATATTTTGTGTGGACTTAGCTTTGTATGTATGTGAATCACAGGTAGAACCTGGATTCCTCAGACTGAGTTATGGAGCAACTACCTGCAGTAGTGTCCCATTGACAAAAGCCATCTTGGAACCATACTAAGTTCATGAATGAACTATATGATTCAACATCTTCTTTGTCGCTTCAAAAGCGGCAACATACTTCACCTCTGTTATAGAATTCGCCACAGTAACTTGTTTGGAACATTTTCCAACTAACTGTGCCACCACATTGTGTGTTACACAAAACCCTTAATTTAAATCGAAAATCGCACGGGGAAAAGATGAAGACTGTATCGATGTAACATTTTACAACGAACTCTTCATGATCTCCGCTTGCGAGAAAACATGTCATCAGTACTACTCTGGTACTACATGACATCTTTCATTGTTGTCCTATGATCAGTACTTTTGACCACTTTGGTATCTATACTCATAACACCTTTGGAGTATCGGACATATCTGGTTGTTTTTACATACCATGGAATACATGACTAATCCAAACACGAAAGTGTGTGGAATCTCCATCATGTATTTTGCTCATAGGTGTTTTTGGGACACCGAGTCTTGCAAAAACTCTTTCCATGTGACTTCGGCAAGAATCACTCCTTGGCGTTTTATATGCTAAAATGTTTTAGCATCTTGTCAATATGTATTCATTGCTTAGGGCCAGTTCTTTTGGTAGCTTCTAAAATAAGCTGAAATAAGCTGCCCCTACCTAGCTTATTCTAGAAGCCCAACCAAATTTATTTTTTTAGAAGCCTAATAGTTGAGACTTGATTAGTAGGCTTCTAAAATAAAAAAATTGGTTGAGCTTCTAGAATAAGCTGGGTAGGGGTAGCTTATTCTGGAAGCCCAAAAAAGCCAGGAAAAGAACTGGCACTTAGCCCCATTAGGTAAATCTATCTCCATAGATCATCATGCCTAATATCAAGGCTATTTAGCCTAAGCACTTCATTGAAAAAACTATTTTCAAATGAAGTCCTAATTCGTGTCAAGAAATTTATTTCCAATTACCAATGTGTCAAGCACACAAGGTTTTTAGAAATATTATTAAGCTCCCACTTACTTTCTTGAATTACAAGCATCTTCGTTACCCATTGATGAAGTCAAAACCCCTTTTGACCATTTCATCAAAACACGAAGATTCCAACTCCAATTTGCTCTCTTCTGTCCATCGCTGGAACTCTGAAGTTTGCACCCTTACTAGCATCCTCTGGATCGACAACCTACTTTGGACTGTATCACATACAAGTCCTAGGTTTCATTTCCATCAGATGGAAATCCTTTTGTCATCCATGTTTCATATCTCAAGATTGAAATATGTATTAATTGCTAGTTCAACCCGAACCGACTTTAAGCATCGCTACGATGAAACAACCTCATCGTAGTCAACTCTTTGAACTTGTTTTGCAACAAGTCGAGCTTTATGGATAAACATTTTTATCCGTATCAGTTTTAAGTTCCATAAATATTCGTTAGACTCTAAGTCTTCTGAAGGGTGTATCAAGGTTTTAATCTTGAATCACTTATATGGAAACTAACTCGGGTTGTATTGGCATTTAGCCAATTCCGGAGTCAGGGCCCATCAACACTTCCTTGTGTATCATAGGTATACTGTTGTCCAACAACAATATCTCGTCTGCGCACCTGAGAGGTTTGCACGAGCCTTGCCTACGTGGTTCAGCTGCAAGTTCGACCGAAGTCCATACATTTTATTGTAGAGACTTCCGTATCAGTCGCAGTAGGAAACTCTGGAATTACTTCCAAGGTTCCTTTCCTTTGACCTGATGACGAAGATACTGTTATCTCGTCGATTTGCATTGTTCTCCCACTCACCTTTTTGAAAGAACCATTCTCTTTAAAATCATACCGTTTCGTGGCAAAACTATTTGCCTCGGTATAGTGAGGGAGGAATACCCAATTGCTTGGGATAACCTACAAAGTAGCACTTGTCTGATTTGGAATAGCTTTGTAACCTTTTACACAAGCCCCATATTCCAAATGTTAAGAAAAGATATAACATGGTTGGGCGTACCATACCATGGTGTCATTTCAACAGACCCGATGGAGCTCTTTTCAGTGTAAAAGCCGCAGTCTCTAAAGCATCACTCTTTAAAAGGGATAATGGCAAATTTATTTATGTCATCTTTGATCTCACCATGTCATAAATGGTTTGATTACATCTTCACAGACTTTTCACTTTGCAGTGGTGTTCCGGGAAGTGTAAGTTATGAAACAGCTTTCACAACTCATCAGACATTCGCTAAACTTGTAACTCAAATATTCCTTTCTGCAATCGAATTGTAGAAACATAATTTTCTTGTTACAATAACTTCTACTTCATTTTTGAAAACCTTTCGAATGATTTCAAAAGATCCAGACTTACGTCTCATCAAGTAAATATCCATATATCTACTTGAGTCATTTCTGAAGATAGATAAATCCACTACTAACAACATTTATCGGACTACACACATCAAATGTATGATCACCAATAAGTTTGTTACTCGTTCCTTATGGCCTGTGAACGGTATTCAGTCACTTCACTTTTCGGAGGAAAGTTGCAAGTGTCAGGCGATTCAAAATCAAATGACTTCAAAATCCATCATAATGGAATTTTCCATGCGGGTTTCTCCAATGTGACCAAATGCAGTGCCACACTTGTGTGGTATTCTTTTAGTCTTGCGACATTTAGCGTCAGTGTTATGGATGTATCATATCACCATCAATATTCATAACATACATCCCATCTTGGATGGAAGCATGACCCTTCATGTTATTCATAATTCTGAACAACAATTGTTCTTTTCTGAATAACCCTCTTGCATTAAACATTGTGCAATGGGCTAGAGTGTATGAAACTCTAAAATGAATTATGAAGGTAAACCTAGAGGTAATGTATTATTATCAATATTCATAACATACATCTCATTCATAATGAAAATATGGCCCTTATGTTATTCATAACACCGAACATCAAAGTTCTCTTATGAACAACCTTCTTGCAAGATACCTTATGCAATGGGCTAGAGTTTGTAAAACTCTAAATGAATTATGAAAATAAATACAGACGGTAATACACCGATGGAAGGTATAGTAACATTTACTATGTTCCCTGTGTATACCTAAACCTCATTTCTGGCTAGTCTTTCAGGCCATAGTAGTTCTTACATCGAGTTGCAACAGAATGCAATCGAGCGGGTATCTTTGTGATTTAACTCACAATACCCAAGAATCAGTGATCAACAATTAATCATAATTCCCAAGGACTATATCTTTGACCAGCCATCTATACCTCAAAAACTTGTATGACATTCATACATGAGCTGGATATTCCAGTCTTCTTTCTATTTGCCTTTATACTTCTAACAGTTTAACTTTTAGTATTTCTCCTACTTCCAGAAAAAGCATCCAACTTCATCATATGAAAGGCTTTCTTCTGGATCTCTCTCTTATCAGTTTAATGCATAGTAAACTCCTTTACTAATGGTTTGCTAACAAACCTTGCTTTGGATATCTCATATCTTTTAGCCTTTGTCTGTCTCTGAAAATGATTTTCAGATTCCATGAATATCACATAATTATCCAAACTTTCGAAGTTCGGGTCTCATGGAAGCAAACATATTGCACTTGAATGAAAACGGAATTCTAGCTTTTGGATCGAAGGACGAGAGTCACATGATCCATAGCATTAGCGGGAGAATACCGAAAGTATGCGATAGGACAAAGTCCTTCTCGACACTCTTGAGGACAATCCTCACATTACGTTACCAACCGTAAAGTTTTAACCAGATATTTAACAGCTATTCAATTTTAATAGGGAAGGTGGAAACACGAGCCATAATTCTACAACTATTATGCAAACCACACTTAGACAGTGTTCAAAATTAATTGCACTGAGAATTAAACAAGTTAATTCTGCAGTGCGCTCCCACTCAAATCAATATCTCTCATAATTGATTGTGAGTGATTCAAGATCCGCATTTCCATTCAACGCCATTGAACGAGATGAACACTGATGGCGCGAACTTCAATCGGTAGGCAAACTTGCCGATCACATCTCTATGTGACTCTTGTTCATCTTTCGATGGGCGTGTTCCGAGCTCAGGGAGATCCTTCCAGAACGTCAAGACAACCAAGTGATCTCGCTGCGAGGTCTCAACTCACCCGCCTCACACATCCCTAATCGTTCGCACCCAGGGAGATCCTGTGATACCCCGAAAAGTTAGGTGCCGTGACGGTGCTACACTTGGGAGAACACTAACTACTTGATATTTTTGTGAAAACGACAACTTTGGTTTCTTGCCAAACCAGACAGCGTCGTCTCAACGGACTTAGATGGTGCCCTATCTAAAGTGAATGCAGCTGTCTCTAATGCATAACCTCAAAATAATAGCGGTAGATCGGTGATACGTCCAAAACGTATCTATAATTTCTGCTTGCTCCATGCCTCTTTTGGGTGATATTGCTATGTTATTTATACACTTCCATACACTTTTGATCATATTTGGACTAACCTATTAACTCAGTGCACCCCAGTGCCAGTTTCTGTTTTCGGCTATTTTTGTATTTCAGGTTTTCACATTACGAGAACTGCCAGGAAAAATCCAGAAAAATTATATAAAAAATCAGCGTTCCAGAAGCTACCGTGCGCCCGAAGTACAGCCGGGGGGGGGCCACCAGGGCTCCAGGCGCCCTGGCGGCGCGCCCCCCCCTGGGCCGCACCGGGGGGGCGCCTGGGCCCCCCGAGGCTCCGCTGATGCCCCCCTTTGGCATATATTTAAAGCGTCTCCTAAAACCCTCGAGACGAGAACTCTTTTTCACGATCTCATCTATGTTCCGCCGCCGCCGCCGCTTCCAAGATCGGGAGCACCAGGAGAACTCTTTCCGGCACCCTGCCGGAGGGGAGGATCACCACCGGGAGCTTCTCCACCACCATGGACACCTCCCGGATGAGTTGTGAGTAGTCTCCCTTGGACCATGAGTCCATGACCAGTAGCTATGTGATGTTCTCCTCCCGTTCTTGTGCTTCACTAATTAGTCCTCGTGAGCTGCCCTACATGATTGAGGCACATATGTAATCCTTATGCTGTTGCTATGATGAGTTTGCTGGGATCCGATGGATTATGAGATTATGTTCAGATTGTGTTTGAGTAATATATTTGATCTACCTCTTTTATATTTATGTTCGTAAGTAATTCTCGCATGTTCTCCGTTGTTATTTATTGCTTTGGCCAAGTAATAGGTAGTGACTCCAAGAGGGAACGTTATGCTCGGTTGTGGGTTCATGCCCCTCGATGACTAGCTTGAGTGACAGAAACATGAGTCTAGGGGATGTGCTGTTGCCACAAGGGGGAAAACAACGGTGCTTGTGCCCGCGGGTGCAAGGACTGTTTACTTTACGCAAAGTTCTTTTAATGCAGTTGTCTTTTGCTTTGAGTTTACACTATGGGTGGGACTCGCAACTTAATACCAGCGAGATGTTCTGGATAGATATCTCAAGGTGGATGATTAGTAGTAGATGCAGATGGATTTCGGTCTACTTACCTCGGTGTACCGCCCATGCTTTGAACCTCAACCTTTCTTGCAATGTAGTCAGCATTGGTTTGCGCACATGGTCCTGTCAATTGCCCAGCTGTAATTCGTTTACCTCACATAGCTGTTTTATCGTCTTTTGGGAGAGAGACATCACTAGTGAACATCATGAGACTCCGGTCCATATTACCATCATTGATCACATCCGCTATTTACTTTCTGCTTTTACTTACTATTGCAACTATACCTATCACTTTTATCACTTGCATTTGATCCTTTGTAAACGACAAGGCCGGAGGGATTGACAACCTCTCTGTACTCGTTGGGAGCAAAGTTATTTGTATCTGTGTGCAGGTCCACGTTGATTGCTAATATCTGGCGTCGTTAGCAGTTGACACCTTCTTGTTGAAACTGGGAGTCTCTGGGAAATCGATCCTTGGTATTGCCAAGGGAAAACTTCTGCTACACTGCATCTCAAACCTTCCACTTGGGGTAACCAACGAGGGGTGAGAAGCCACCTAGCAAAGCAATTTCTGGCGCCATTGCCGGGGACTCCACTCTTCAGGATAGGGGAGTTGCACGCTATCTTTTACCTTTGCTTTTAGTCTTGTTAGTTTACCTTTCAGTTTTTGCTTTAGTATCTTTTATCGAAAATCACAAAAATAGTTATCTTGCTTGCTTGCTACTATGGGTTCCACCGAGAACACCAAGTTGTGTGACTTCACTAGTCACAACAACGATGACTTTATCTGCACACCTATCACTACACCTGCCACTTCAGCACCTTCATATGAAATTAAACCTGCTTTACTGAACTTAGTCATGAAAGATCAATTCTCCGGTGCTGGAGATGATGCTGCTTTACACTTAAACAACTTTGTTGAACTTTGTGATATGCAAAAGTACCAAGAAATAGATGGTAATATTGTTAAGTTTAAGCTTTTTCCTTTCTCCTTGAGAGGAGGAGCTAAAATTTGGTTTCAGTCTTTGCCTAGAAACAGCATAGATTCATGGGACAAGTGCAAAGATGCTTTTATTGGAAAATACTATCCACCTGCTAAAATTATCCAACTAAGAAGTAACATAATGAATTTTAAACAATTGGATAATGAACACGTTGCCCAAGCTTGGGAACGTATGAAATCTCTTATCAAGAACTGCCCTACTCATGGTTTGACTATTTGGATGGTTATCCAAACTTTTTATGCAGGCTTGAACTTTACCTCGCGGAATTTGTTAGATTGCGCCGCGGGAGGAACCTTTATGTCAACTACACTTGGTGCTGCCACGAAGCTTCTCGATGAGATGATGACCAACTATTCCCAATGGCACACCGAACGCGCTCCAACAGGTAGGAAGGTAAACTCTGTCGAGGAGATTTCCTCCCTAAATGAAAAAGTTGACTTGATCATGTCTCTACTTTCGAAGCAATCTTCTATTGATCCTCGTGATGTTCCTTTAAATTCTTTGATTGCTCAAGAACAAGTAGATGTGAGCTTTATCTCTAGGAACAATTTTAATAACAATGCTTATAGGAGTAATTTTGGTAGCAATCCTAGACCGTTCCCCTCTAATTCTTATGGGAACAACAATGCTTATCCTAGCACCAGGAACTCCACTACTGAACTAGAGATTATGCTTAAAGATTTCATCACTACCCAAAAAGCTTTTAATAATAGTGTAGGAGAAAAACTAAACAAACTAGATGATCTCTCTTTGAAGGTAGACCATTTAGCCAATGAGGTAGAATTGCTTAAAATTAAAACTTCTCCTCTTGAGGAGAGGAAGGTCACTCCTATCAATGCTATTCAAGTGCAAATTAATGAAAATATTAGGATGATGGCTAAACTTAAAGAGAGATGGGCTAGAGAAAGGGAGGAAGAAGATAGAATTAAGAGCCTTCCTACCCACCACACTGTTGCTACTATCCAAGTTGTTGAGGATACCCAAACTCTTAGCACCCAATGCACTCCTGGTCCCGATGGACCTATTAATGGTGATGCTATGACTATAGAAACTACCAAACAAGTGAACCTAAAGGACACCACTACCACCTTACTTGATGGTAGTGACCTTGATTTTGACAATTGCACTCTTACCGAAGTTATTGATTTCCTTCACAAGATGTCTAGAGATCCCCGCACTAGCACGATTAACCTTGCCTTCACAGAGCATATCACTAATGCTCTTATCAAAGCTAGGGAGGAGAAACTTAGAGTAGAAGCCTCCATACCTAGAAAGCTAGAAGATGGTTGGGATCCTATGATAAAAATTAAATTGAATGACTTCTCTTGCTATGCTTTATGTGATGTTGGTGCTAGTACCTCTGTTATGCCCAAAAGAATATATGATATGCTTAAATTGAAACCTTTTGATTCTTGTTCTTTTGGTGTTCGTCTCGTTGATTCTTCCATAAAGAAACCTTTGGGGAGGATCGACGATGTTCTTATCATTGTCAATGACAACTATGTTCCCGTTGATTTTACTATTATGGATATTGAATGTGAACCTTCATGTCCAATTATTTTGGGACGTCCTTTTCTACGCACCGTGGTGCTATCATTGACATGAAAGAGGGTAATATGAAATTTCAGTTTCCTCTCAAGAAAGGGATGGAACACTTCCGTAACGGTACTTAATGACCCACAACCGTAAGGGATCTATTGCAGCGTTTTCGATAAGTAAGAGTGTCGAACCCAACGAGGAGCAGAAGGTATTGATAAGCGATTCTGAGCAAGAAATTACTGCAAGCACTGAAAGATAACTTTTAGGGGTTTTCTCGGTATAAGCAACAGGAAAGTAAAAGCAAGTAATGTAAAAGGTACTGAGAGTGACAAGTAGCCCAATCCTTTCTTAGCAAAGGAGAGGCCTAGCAACTGAACTTATAAAGACTAAATCGTTCTTGAGGACACACGGGAGAGGTAGTCATGTGCTTTCACCATATTCCGTATCGATACTATGTTATGTGTTGATAAGTGTTGAGTGGGTGGATTTATGCTAGTGCACTCTCTAGACTAAGATGAATGCACTCTTATGATTAAACACCTTGCAAGCATCCGCAAATACAAGATAGAATTTAAGGCAAAAGCCTAACCATAGCAATACGATCGAGGATCCATTATTCCCTTATGCAAAAGCGTGCGAACTGGGGTTCAGGTTTCTGTCACTCCAGCAACCCACCATAAGCATTCTTTATACACAATGTATTCTCCTATGTCCTTAATAAGGCGAAGTGTTGGGTGTTCGACTCACACAACACCACTAGTAGAATGACAACACAACTTAAGTATCAAACAACACATATTACTTCAACAGCATATGACTACTAACAACAAGACTTTCCCCATGTCCTCAAGAACTAAGGTAACTACTCACGAGACATAAAAGAGATCATGATCAGTGGGGATAAATATGTGATAAACAATCTGGACATAATAGTATTTCTCCAACAAAACTCAATAGCATTCACCACAAAGTAGTAATCAACACCGATGGAGTAGAGAGGATAGGTAGTACGAGTTACAACACAAGTTGTGATTGTAAGATGAGGTTTGGATGAAGATGGAGATGGTGCTGGTGTTGGGGATGATGTTGATGATGATCTCGATGATGCCCGTGACGATGGTGATGACGATGGCGACGATCTCCCCTTCCGGGAGGTGATCTCCCCGGCGGAATCTGCCCGCCGGAGATGGCTTTTTCTTCTCTGTAGGTTTCCGCCACGGAGCAGCGGCGGAACTCCGTAAAAATTCCCGTCCCTTGGGTTTTTGGATAACGGAGAGCATATATGCAAAAGGGGGCGGCCAGAGGTGGGCCAGGGGCTCCAGGCCCCCCCCCCCCCGATGCGGCCAGGGGGGGGGGGCGCCCCCAGGCCGCCTGGGCACCCTGTGGCCCCCCTCTAGTTGCCCTTCCGCGAGCCTTCGTGATCCGTCTGAAAAATATCTCCCGTCAATTTTCAGGTAATTTGGAGGTATTCTTCTTCAGCAACTCAGCGTCCACTTTTTACTGCTGAATCCTGCGTCTGCTGCTTCGGCATCGGAAAGTTTGCAAACTGTGTAAAATAGACCAAAACAACATAAGAACATCACCGTAACGTGAAATATATCAATGAATAAGGATAAATTATGATACAAAATAGTGATGCATTTTGGACGTATCAATGTTGGAAATATGCCCTAGAGGCAATAATAAAAGAGTTATTATTATATTTCCTTGTTCATGATAATCGTTTATTGTCCATGCTATAATTGTATTGATTGGAAACTCAAATACATGTGTGGATGAATAGACAAACTTTGTGTCCCTAGTGAGCCTCTACAGGACTAGCTCGTTGATCAAAGATGACCGCGGTTTCCAGGTCATAGACATGAGTTGTCATTTGATAACGGGATCACATCATTAGGAGAATGATGTGATGGACGAGACCCAAACGTTAAACATAGCTTTTGATCGTATCAGTTATCGCTATAGTTTTCTGCATGTCAAGTATAAGTTCCTATGACCATGAGATCATGTAACTCACTGACACCGTAGGAGTGCTTTGTGTGTGCCAAACGTCACAACGTAACTGGGTGACTATAAAGGTACTCTACAGGTATCTCCGAGGGTGTCTGTTGAGTTGACATGGATCGAGACTGGGATTTGTCACTCCGTGTGACGGAGAGGTATCTCCGGGCCCACTCGGTAATACGTCATCTCAATGAGCTCAAAGTGACTAAGTAGTTGGTCACGGGATTATGTATTACGGTAACGAGTAAAGAGACTTGCCGGTAACGAGATTGAACTAGGTATAGAGATACCGACGATCGAATCTCGGGCAAGTAACATACCGACGAGACAAAGGGAACTGTATACGGGATTGCCTGAATCCTTGACATCGTGGTTCATCCGATGAGATCATCGAGAAACGTGTGGGAACCAATATGGGAATCCAGATCCCGCTATTGGTTATTGACCTGGGAGTGTCTCGGTCATGTCTACATGGTTTCCGAACCCGCAGGGTCTACACACTTAAGGTTCGGTGACGCTAGGGTTGTTAGTGAGAACAGTGCATGGTTACCGAAGGTTGTTCGGAGTCCCGGATGAGATCCCGGACGTGACGAGGGTCTCCGGAATGGTCCGGGGACGAAGATTGATATATAGGATGAAAGGTTTCGGAGTCCGGAAGTGTTCCGGGGAGCATCGGGAAATCGGCGGATTACCGAAAAGGGTTTCGGGGGTCCCGGAAGTGGTTCTGGGCCTAATGGGCCACAAAGGGGGGACACCACAGCCCTCATAGGGCTGTGCGCCCCCCCTGGGCCCTCTCCTATGGCACATGGGGGGCTGGCCCCTCCTAGGGCAGCCGCACCCCCTGGCTTGGGGGGGCAAGGCACCTAGGGGGAGGAAACCCTAGGGCCTGCGCAGCCCTTGGCCGCCGCCCCCCCCACTGCCCTGGCCGCCGGCCCCCCTAGGGGAAACCCTAGGGCGCCCCCCTCCCATCTATTCCCCCTATATATAGAGGGGCAGAGGGAGGGCAGCGAACACACGTTTGTGCCTCGGTGCTGCCCTCCCTCTCCCATAACATCTTCATCTCCCGCGGTGCTTGGCGAAGCCCTGCTGGAATCCTCCACCACCATCACCACCACGCCGTCGTGCTGCCGGTCTCTCCATCAACCTCTCCTCCACCCCTTGCTGGATCAAGAAGGAGGAGACGTCCCCGAGCCGTACGTGTGAAGAACGCGGAGGCACCGTTGCTTCGGTGCTTGGATCTTCAGCGATCTGAATCGCGGCGAGTACGACTCCATCAACCGCGTTCTTAACGCTTCCGCTTAGCGATCTACAAGGGTACGTGGATCCAACTCTCCTCTCGTAGTAGCATCTCCTAGATTGATCTTGGTGAACGTAGGAAAATTTTTTGTTTCCCATGCAACGTTCCCCAACAGTGGCATCATGAGCTAGGATCTTGCGTAGATGCTTTCACGAGTAGAACACAAAAGGGTTTGTGGGCGTTGATGTTTAAATTGCTGCCCTCCTTAGTCTTTCTTGATTCAGCGGTATTATGGGATGAAGCAGCCCGGACCAACTTTACATGTCCACGTACATGAGACCGGTTCCATCGACAGACATGTGACTTTTGTTGCATAAGATGGCTGGCGGGTGTCTGTCTCTCCTATCTTAGTTGAATCGGAATAGAACAAGGCGGTCCTTGTAGAAGGTTAAATAGCAACTTGAATATCACCGTTGTGGCTTTGCGTAGGTAAGAAGCGTTCTTGCTAGATACCCATAGCAGCCACGTAAAACATGCAACAACAATTTAGAGGACGTCTAACTTGTTTTTGCAGGGTATGTATGTGATATGATATGGCCAATGACATGATGAGATATATTTGATGTATGAGATGATCATGTTGTAATAGTTATTATCGACTTGCATGTCGATGCATACGGCAACCGGCAGGAGCCATAGGGTTGTCTTTAATTTTTGTATGACCTGCGTGTCAATCATTAAGCGCTTTGTAATGCTTTACTTTATCGCTAAACGGTAGCAATAGTAGTAAGAGCATGGTGGGCGCGCGACAACCCCGATGGCGACACGATGATGGAGATCATGATGATGGGGATCATGGTGTGGCGCCGGTGACGATGGAGATCATGCCGGTGCTTTGGAGATGGAGATCAAAAGCACGAGTTGATGGCCATATCATGTCACTTATGATTTGCATGTGATGTTAATCCTTTTATGCATCTTATTTTGCTTAGGACGACGGTAGCATTATAAGATGATCCTTCACTAAAATTTCAAGATAAAATTGTGTTCCCCCCGAGTGTGCGCCGTTGTGAAGGTTCGTCGTTTCGAAGCACCACGTGATGATCGGGTGTGATAGACTCTACGTTCGCATACAACGGGTGCAAGCCAGTTTTGCACATGCAGAACACTCGGGTTAGACTTGACGAGCCTAGCATGTACAGACATGGCCTCGGAACACGGAGGACCGAAAGGTCGAGCATGAGTCATATAGTAGATATGATCAACATGTTGATGTTCACCATTGACACCACCTCATCTCACGTGATGATCGGACTTGGGTTGGTGAATTTGGATCATGTCACGCTCGAATGACCAGAGGGATGTCAATTTGAGTGGGAGTTATAATTAATTTTGATTAGGTAATAACTCACTTATCATGAACAATAGTCTAAAATGTCTTTGCAAACTTATGTTGTAGATGGCTCGCGCAGGAGTTCCCCTGAATTTTAATGCGTTCCTAGAGAAAGCTAAACTGAAAGATGACGGGAGCAACTTTGTGGACTGGCTCCGCAATCTGAGGATCATCCTCACAGCTGCCCAAAAGGTTTATGTCCTAAATGCACCGCTAGGTCAACCCCCCGCTCCTGGAGCCTCTGCGGACGATATGAACGTCTGGCAGACGCGTTCGGATGACTATTCGATAGTACAGTGTGCCATGTTGTACGGCTTGGAAGGAGGACTTCAAAGGCGTTTTGAACGTCATGGTGCATATGAGATGTACACGGAGTTGAAGTTCATCTTTGAGAAGAATGCTAAGATCGAGAGGTATGAGACCACCGATAAATTCTTCGCTTGCAAGATGGAGGAGAATTCGTCTGTCAGTGAGCACTTACTGAAGATGTCTGGGTACTATACCCGCATAGCTGATCTGGGACTTGTGTTCCCGGATGAGGCTATCATTGACAGAATTCTCCAGTCACTCCCTCCAAGCTACAAGAGCTTCGTCCAGCAGTACAACATGCAAGGGATGAATAAAACCATCGCCGAGCTGTTTTCGATGCTGAAGGTCGCTGAGGCAGACATCCAGAAGGAGTATCAAGTGTTGATGGTCAATAAGACCACCAGTTTCAAGAAGAATGGCAAGGGCAAGAAGGGTAACTCTAAGAAGGGTGGCAAAGCAGTTGCCAATCCAGTGAAGAAACCCAAGGCTGGGCCCAAGCCAGAGACTGAGTGTTTCTATTGCAAGGGGAATGGCCACTGGAAGCGGAACTGCCCCAAGTATCTGGCAGACAAGAAGGGGGCCAACAACAACAAAGGTATATGTGATATACATGTTATTGATGTGTACCTTACCAACTCTCGTTGTAGTGCCTGGGTATTTGATACCGGTTCGGTTGCTCACATTTGCAACTCTAAACAGGAACTGCGGAATAAACGGAGGCTGGCGAAGGACGAAGTGACGATGCGCGTGGGAAACGGTTCCAAGGTTGATGTGATCGCCGTCGGCACGCTCGCTCTTCGATTACCATCGGGATTAGTTATGAACCTGAATAATTGTTATTTAGTGCCTGCGTTAAGCATGAACATTATATCTGGATCTTGTTTATTGCGAGACGGTTACTCATTTAAGACAGAGAATAATGGTTGTTCTATTTATATGAGTAATATCTTTTATGGTCATGCACCCGAAGTTAGGGGTTTATTCTTATTGAATCTCAATAGTGATGATACACATGTTCATAACATTGATGCCAAAAGATGTAGAGTAGATAATGATAATACCACTTTCTTGTGGCACTGCCGTCTCGGTCATATCGGCGTGAAACGCATGAGGAAGCTCCATGCTGATGGACTTCTGGAGTCTCTTGATTTTGAATCACTTGACACGTGCGAGCCGTGCCTCATGGGCAAGATGACAAGGACCCCGTTTTCAGGGACAATGGAACGGGCAAGTGACTTATTGGAAATCATACATACTGATGTGTGCGGTCCGATGAGTGTAACGGCGCGCGGTGGATATCGTTATTTTCTCACCTTCACTGACGACTTAAGTAGATATGGGTATATTTACTTGATGAAGCATAAGTCTGAAACTTTTGAAAAGTTCAAGCAATTTCAGAGTGAAGTTGAAAATCATCGTAACAAGAAGATCAAGTTCCTACGATCTGATTGAGGGGGAGAATATCTGAGTTATGAGTTTGGTGATCACTTAAGAAAATGTGGAATTGTTTCACAGTTGACGCCACCTGGAACACCACAGCGTAATGGTGTGTCCGAACGTCGTAATCGAACCCTATTAGATATGGTACGTTCTATGATGTCTCTTGCCGATTTGCCACTATCGTTTTGGGGATATGCGTTAGAGACAGCTGCATTCACTTTAAATAGGGCTCCATCTAAGTCCGTTGAGACAACACCGTATGAACTGTGGTTTGGTAAGAAACCTAAGTTGTCTTTTCTCAAGGTTTGGGGTTGCGATGCTTATGTCAAAAGGCTTCAGCCAGAAAAGCTCGAACCCAAAGCGGACAAATGTGTCTTCATAGGATACCCAAAAGAAACAGTTGGGTACACCTTCTATCTCAGATCCGAGGGCAAAGTGTTTGTTGCTAAGAACGGGTCCTTTCTCGAGAAAGAATTTCTCTCGAAAGAATTGAGTGGGAGGAAGGTGGAACTTGATGAGGTTATTGAACCTCTGCTTCAACCAGAGAGTAGCGCAGCGCAGAAAGATGTTTTTGTGGAGCCTGCAGAGGTTGAAGAGGAAGCCGATGATGATGATCAAGAAGCTTCTGATCAAGTTACTACCGAACCTCGTAGGTCGACAAGGGTACGCACTGCACCTGAATGGTATGGTAACCCTGTCTTGGAGGTCATGTTGTTGGACAACAGTGAACCTACGAGCTATGGAGAAGCGATGGTGGGCCCGGATTCCGACAAATGGTTAGAGGCCATGAAATCCGAGATGGGATCCATGTATGAAAACAAAGTATGGACTTTGGAAGTATTACCTGAAGGGCGGAAGGCCATTCAGAATAAATGGATTTTTAAGAGGAAGACGGACGCTGACGGGAATGTCATCGTGTATAAGGCTCGACTTGTGGCAAAGGGTTTTTCACAAGTTCAAGGAATTGACTACGATGAGACTTTCTCACCCGTAGCGATGCTTAAATCCGTCCGAATCATGTTAGCAATAGCTGCATATTTCGATTATGAAATTTGGCAGATGGATGTCAAAACAGCGTTCCTTAACGGTTTTCTTAAGGAAGAGTTGTATATGATACAACCGGAAGGTTTTGTCGATCCAGAAAATGCTGACAAAGTATGCAAGCTCCAGCGTTCCATTTATGGGCTGGTGCAAGCATCTCGGAGTTGGAATCTTCGCTTTGATGAGGTGATCAAAGCGTTTGGGTTTGTACAAGTTTACGGAGAAGCTTGTATTTACAAGAAAGTGAGTGGGAGCTCTATAGCGTTTCTAATATTATATGTGGATGACATATTGCTGATTGGAAACAATATAGAATTTTTGGATAGCGTGAAGGGGTATTTGAACAAGAGTTTTTCAATGAAGGATCTCGGTGAAGCTGCTTTCATATTGGGCATCAAGATCTATAGAGATAGATCAAGACGCTTGATAGGACTTTCACAAAGTACATACCTTGATAAAGTTTTGAAGAAGTTCAAAATGGATCAATCCAAGAAGGGGTTCTTGCCGGTATTGCAAGGTACGAAGTTGAGTAAGACTCAATGCCCAGCAACTGCAGAAGATAGAGAAAAGATGAGTGTCGTCCCCTATGCTTCAGCCATAGGCTCTATCATGTATGCAATGCTGTGCACAAGACCAGATGTCAGCCTTGCCATAAGTATGGCCGGAAGGTTTCAAAGTAATCCTGGTATGGATCACTGGACAGCGGTCAAGAATATCCTAAAGTACCTGAAAAGGACTAAGGAAATGTTTCTCGTTTATGGAGGTGATCAAGAGCTCGTCGTAAAGGGTTACGTCGATGCAAGCTTTGACACTGATCCGGATGACTCTAAGTCTCAAACCGGATACGTATATATTCTCAACGGGGGAGCAGTAAGCTGGTGCAGTTCCAAGCAAAGCGTGGTAGCCGATTCTACATGCGAAGCGGAGTACATAGCTGCCTCGGAGGCGGCAAAGGAAGGTGTCTGGATGAAGGAGTTCATGACAGATCTTGGAGTTGTGCCTAGTGCACTAAACCCAATGACTCTGTTCTGTGACAACACTGGTGCCATTGCTCTAGCCAAGGAACCAAGGTTTCACAAGAGGACCAGACACATAAAGCGACGCTTCAATTCCATCCGCGATTCAGTCAAGGAGGAGGACATAAGCATTTGCAAAGTACACACGGATTTGAATGTTGCAGATCCGTTGACTAAGCCTCTTCCACGGGCTAAGCATGATCAACACCAAGACTCTATGGGTGTTAGGTTCATTACCTTGTAATGCTAGATTATTGACTCTAGTGCAAGTGGGAGACTGTTGGAAATATGCCCTAGAGGCAATAATAAAAGAGTTATTATTATATTTCCTTGTTCATGATAATCGTTTATTATCCATGCTATAATTGTATTGATTGGAAACTCAAATACATGTGTGGATAAATAGACAAACTTTGTGTCCCTAGTAAGCCTCTTTAGGACTAGCTCGTTGATCAAAGATGACCGCGGTTTCCAGGTCATAGACATGAGTTGTCATTTGATAACGGGATCACATCATTAGGAGAATGATGTGATGGACGAGACCCAAACGTTAAACATAGCTTTTGATCGTATCAGTTATCGCTATAGTTTTCTGCATGTCAAGTATAAGTTCCTATGACCATGAGATCATGTAACTCACTGACACCGTAGGAGTGCTTTGTGTGTGCCAAACGTCGCAACGTAACTGGGTGACTATAAAGGTACTCTACAGGTATCTCCGAAGGTGTCTGTTGAGTTGACATGGATCGAGACTGGGATTTGTCACTCCGTGTGACGGAGAGGTATCTCCGGGCCCACTCGGTAATACGTCATCTCAATGAGCTCAAAGTGATTAAGTAGTTGGTCACGGGATTATGTATTACGGTAACGAGTAAAGAGACTTGCCGGTAACGAGATTGAACTAGGTATAGAGATACCGACGATCGAATCTCGGGCAAGTAACATACCGACGAGACAAAGGGAACTGTATACAGGATTGCCTGAATCCTTGACATCGTGGTTCATCCGATGAGATCATCGAGAAACATGTGGGAACCAATATGGGTATCCAGATCCCGCTATTGGTTATTGACCTGGGAGTGTCTCGGTCATGTCTACATGGTTTCCGAACCCGCAGGGTCTACACACTTAAGGTTCGGTGACGCTAGGGTTGTTAGTGAGAACAGTGCATGGTTACCGAAGGTTGTTCGGAGTCCCGGATGAGATCCCGGACGTGACGAGGGTCTCCGGAATGGTCCGGGGACGAAGATTGATATATAGGATGAAAGGTTTCGGAGTCCGGAAGTGTTCCGGGGAGCATCTGGAAATCGGCGGATTACCGAAAAGGGTTTCGGGGGTCCCGGAAGTGGTTCTGGGCCTAATGGGCCACAAAGGGGGGACACCACAGCCCTCATAGGGCTGTGCGCCCCCCCCTGGGCCCTCTCCTATGGCGCATGGGGGGCTGGCCCCTCCTAGGGCAGCCGCACCCCCTGGCTTGGGGGGCAAGGCACCTAGGGGGAGGAAACCCTAGGGCCTGCGCAGCCCTTGGCCGCCGCCCCCCCCACTGCCCTGGCCGCCGGCCCCCCTAGGGGAAACCCTAGGGCGCCCCCCTCCCATCTATTCCCCCTATATATAGAGGGGCAGAGGGAGGGCAGCGAACACACGTTTGTGCCTCGGTGCTGCCCTCCCTCTCCCATAACATCTTCATCTCCCGCGGTGCTTGGCGAAGCCCTGCTGGAATCCTCCACCACCATCACCACCACGCCGTCGTGCTGCCGGTCTCTCCATCAACCTCTCCTCCACCCCTTGCTGGATCAAGAAGGAGGAGACGTCCCCGAGCCGTACGTGTGAAGAACGCGGAGGCACCGTTGCTTCGGTGCTTGGATCTTCAGCGATCTGAATCGCGGCGAGTACGACTCCATCAACCGCGTTCTTAACGCTTCCGCTTAGCGATCTACAAGGGTACGTGGATCCAACTCTCCTCTCGTAGTAGCATCTCCTAGATTGATCTTGGTGAACGTAGGAAAAATTTTTGTTTCCCATGCAACGTTCCCCAACAATCAACACCCCCAAGCTTAGACCTCGCTTGTCCCCAAGCGAATACGAACTCGGTAAACCTGTCCACAAGTTTAGAGAGTGAAGTGTCGATAAATAGAATACGGACAAGAAGCATCATAGTTTCTTTACCAACTCAAATATCCTCAACAACAATCTTCAATTCATAAAGCCCTTATAAAAGAGTGATAACACTTATATTCGAAAGTAGGGCTAAGGAAACTCATTATATCATGGCAAACATGTCCTTTGGTCAAAGAACAACAAATAGATTTAACTTTTGCTCTTATATTTTGATGAGATCAATTGAAGCTTTTTGAAATAACATGTTAATAGGCAAGAAGTGAAAGTGTTAACACAAAGGAAGATATTTGCCTTAGCTGGGCATGACAAACAACTTACTTATTGAATGATAATGTCAACAAGGATATGATATGACGAATCTTAATGCAGCCTTATATGAATGAATCCTTGTCAACATCAAATGTCTGCTCTCTTTGAGAAATAGAAGGAAGTAGGGATAACTGACTCAGCTTAAAATTAAAAGATAGGCCCTGCTCTAGGGTAGTAGGGAAAACTCATGTGCTATCCTCAAATCAAACAGAATGAAAACAAGTTTTTAGGGGTGCATGATTTGTCAACGAATGCTAATAGATAACTCAATTGCTTTTTGAGCTGGACAAGTTTCGAGGAACGGCTCCTGTACGAGGACGATAACATCCTCTTATTCTCCTTTGTTTATCACTGCCAAAGTTTTCTGATTTCTCATGAACAAAGCATGTAGGAGGGTTTGTTTGTTATATTATTTTTAATCCGGGCGCACTCTTTGCCAGTTCCTTCTCGTATTATGGGTTTGCACATTAGACATGCAATCCCGGGTTGAAGCTTGTCCAATTCAAGAAGACTATGTATTAGCTATTACTTCCTCATGAGCTAAAACAGAGGCACAAAATAAAGGATTTTGAACATTTAAGGATAACACATAAATTATATACTTTTAGGGGGTGGTAGTGGAATACCACGAGTAGGTAGGTATGGTGGACTCATATGGAAGGTATTGGTTTTAAGTGTATGGATGCACAAGCAGAATACCGCTTAGTACAGAGTTAGGCTAGCAAAGGTTTTGAGAGAGCAGACAACTGATGATGACTAAGATACAAAGCAATATAAAGCATGAACATTGAAATAAGCATAACACATCAAGTTGTCTTCCTTGTCAGCACAACACTTCAAGCATAATAACATAAAGGTTTTGGCTATGTTGATACTTTAAGAAAATTATGCTTGTTGTTATGACCAAAGCTATGTTTGCCAAGATTAAATAAAGTTTCATAGCCATACCTGACATAAGGTCAATACTCCCCATAAGAATCATCATACAAGGTCGATTGCGTGAAGAGAATACCGAGTGCAGCAAAAGGAACCGATAAACTTCTCATTAATATTCCATCATAAACGACTCCACACTCACGGATACAATTCCTCACCGAAGGAGCGATAGACCTCAATGCACACACATATCTCATATAACAACCTCCCTAGACATGATACGACTCTACTTGACTCTAAAAGACAAAAGGTAAAGATAATGATACCGGGCACTCCCCAAAGCTTGGAACAAGCCAAGGGAATGCCATTACCCCAGGAGATTTCACTCATCATCCTTGTTGGCGTTGATCACGTAGTTCTTGGCGAAACTCTTCCATGGAAGGGGTTCTCCAGTCTCATATGAGAAGCTCGTCTCCTGAATCCTGCGTTCAGCACCCAAACTCATGCGCATAAACCTTAGTTCATACTCACAGTTCTGGTTATTTAGATCCTTAATTTGCCCTTGGAGCTCTATAATTCTTTCTTCAGACGCGGTGATGCTTTTCCCCATCTCATTCATCTCCTTCAGGAAGTAGGTCTTCAGCTCGTCGATGATGTTAAAGTTAGCTTCAACACCACGGTCGATCATCTTCTTGTACTCGAAGACTTCTTGCTCCACTTCTTCCAGCCTGGCCTGGATGCTCCCCTCCTTGATAGGTCCCTTCAGATCTTCTTGATGAAGGACGCCGTCCTTCATCTGAACAACCTGGGGGTGCTTCTTCACCTCAGCGAGGTAAGGGTTGATGACGTTGACGACGAACTTGTCCTTGGGGGAACTTGGAGAAGCCATGGCACCTAATTTCAGCTGAACGATTCCCTGGCAGAAACAGACCGAAGAGAAAACACACGAAATCGCAAGATACGTTGCTGGAACAATCCGGGCAAATATATAGGAAAAATTTATGCACAGAAAGGAAGGTAACGGACCAAAGCGGGGTCGGAGGCGGACTCCCGGGTGTCCAGGCGGCCTCCCGGCGCGGCCCAGGGGGGGGGCGCCTGGACTCCCTGGAGGTCGTCTCCGGCTCCACTTAGGCTCGGAATTTTACTAATTTTGCAGAAACTCGTAATACAGAACTTTTATGGCGGTTCGCGATGTTTCCTTACCGTACTACATACCTTTTCTTTATTCTGCTTCTGCTGGCATCTGAAACAGGGCTGCAACATGTTCTTCGTGGGTTGTTGTGTATATTATATTCACATCAACATTGACAGGGTCTCCTGCTATGTAATGTTTAAGTCTTTGCCCATTCACAACTTGAGGTTTGGTGCCTTCAAAATTATTAATCTTAATTGCACCAGACCGATAAACTTCTTCAATATGAAATGGTCCTTCCCACCTAGAAAGTAGTTTACCTGGAGAAAACCTGAAACGGGATCTGAACAACAAAACTTTATCACCAACATTAAATTCACGTTTCAGAATCTTCCTATCATGCCACTTTTTTACCTTTTCCTTGAACATTTTAGCGCTCTCGTAAGCTTCACTTCTCCATTCATCTAGAGAAGTCAAGTTCATGAGACGCTTCTCACCAGCTAGTTTTGGGTCAGCGTTAAGCTCTCCAACAGCCCAGAAAGCTTTGTGCTCTAACTCTAATGGCAAATGGCAAGCCTTGCCATACACCATCTTATAGGGGGACATGCCCATGGGGTTGTTCTAAGCAGTTCTATATGCCCACAAAGCATCTCCTAACTTATTTGACCAGTCCTTTCTATTTCTGTTTATTGTTTTCTGCAAGATCAACTTAATCTCTCTATTGGTGAGCTCAACTTGCCCACTAGTTTGAGGATGATATGGTGAAGCAATTCTATGATTAACATCGTATTTAGCCAAAGCTTTTCTAAAAGCTCCGTGCATGAAGTGTGATCCTCCATCGGTCATGAGATACCTTGGTACACCAAACCTAGGAAAAATTACATCTTTAAGCATTTTCAAAGATGTCTTGTGATCAGCACTTTCAGTGGGGATTGCTTCAACCCACTTGGTCACATAATCAGTAGCTACTAAAATGTGAGTGTACTTGTGCGAAGAAGGAAAAGGAACCATAAAATCAAAACCCCAACAATCAAAAGGTTCAATCACTAGTGAGTAATTCATAGGTATCTCATTCCTTCTACTAATGTTACCAACTCTCTGACATTTATCACAGGCTAAAACATTATTTCTAGCATCTTTAAAGAGAGTGGGCCAATAAAAACCTGATTGAAGAACCTTATGTGCAGTCCTCTCACCGGCATGATGTCCTCCATAGGGACTATCATGACACCGTCTGAGAATGTCCTTCTGCTCATGTTCCGGAATGCATCTTCTCACGATCCCGTCGGGACCTTCTTTGAAAAGATGTGGGTCATCCCAAAAGTAGTGCCTCAAATCATGAAAGAACTTCTTCCTTTGCTGAAATGTTAGACCTGGAGGCAAATACTTTGCAACAATAAAATTAGCATAATCTGCATACCAAGGATCGGAAAGAGATTGTACTTTTACAACGGCAAGTTGCTCGTCTGGAAAACTATCGTTAACTAGGATGGGGTCGTGCGGTATATCTTCCATCCTTGAAAGATTGTCCGCCACCGGATTGTCTTCCCCTTTCCTATCAACAATCTGCAAATCAAATTCTTGAAGAAGGAGTACCCATCTGATAAGCCTTGGCTTGGCATCCTTCTTTGTCATAAGATACTTAATGGCAGCATGATCAGTATGAATAATAACTTTGGAAACAACAATATACTGCCTAAACTTATCACAAGCAAAAACTACAGCTAAGAATTCCTTCTCAGTAGTAGCATAATTCCTTTGAGCACTATCAAGGGTTTTACTAGCATAATGTATAACATTCAATTTCTTATCAACTCTTTGTCCTAAAACAGCTCCAACAGCAAAATCACTTGCATCACACATAATCTCAAAAGGTAAATTCCAGTCAGGTGGTTGTACTATAGGAGCGGTTATTAAAGATTTCTTAAGGACTTCAAAAGCTTCCTTACAATTTTCATCAAATACAAAAGGAACATCCTTCTGAAGAAGATTAGTGAGGGGTCTCGAGGTTTTAGAAAAATCTATAATAAATCTTCTATAAAAACCTGCATGACCGAGAAAACTGCGAATACCTTTGATGTCCCTTGGATAGGGCATCCTCTCAATAGCTTCGATCTTGGCCTTGTCCACTTCAATTCCCCTTTCGGAAATCTTGTGACCAAGAACAATTCCTTCATTAACCATAAAGTGGCACTTTTCCCAGTTGAGTACCAAATTTGTCTCCTCGCATCTCTGCAAAACTTTATTAAGGTTGTGAAGACAATGGTCAAAAGAAGTTCCATAGACGGAGAAATCGTCCATGAAGACTTCCATAATATCCCCGCAGAAACCATGAAAGATAGCAGACATACACCTTTGAAAAGTAGCAGGGGCATTACATAAACCAAAAGGCATACGCCCGTAAGCATAAGTACCAAAGGGACAAGTAAAAGTGGTCTTCTCTTGATCGGCAGTGTTAACATGAATTTGAGAGAAGCCAGAATAACCATCGAGATAACAAAAGTGGGTATTTTTGGATAACCTTTCAAGCATTTGGTCGATGAACGGCAACGGATAGTGATCCTTCCTGGTTGCCTTGTTCAACTTCCTGTAATCAATACACATTCTATATCCAATAATAATTCTCTAAGGTATTAATTCATTTTTATCATTAGGAACCACAGTTGTACCTCCTTTCTTAGGAACACAATGTACCAGACTTACCCACTTACTATCAGCTATAGGGTAGATAATACCTGCGGCTAGAAGCTTGAGAATCTCAGTTCTCACGACATCCATCATCTTCGGGTTCAACCGTCGTTGATGATCAACAACTGGTTTAGCATCAGGCTCAAGGTTGATAGTATGTTGACAGATAGATGGACTAATCCCCTTAAGGGCATCAAGGGTGTAGCCAATTGCGCCTCGGTGTTTACGAAGTACTTCCAATAATCGCTCCTCTTCATATCCTGAAACATTAGAATTGATAATAACAGGATATACTTTCTTTTCATCTAAATAAGCATACTTGAGAGTATCGGGAAGAGGTTTAAGATCGAACACCGGGTCTTCTTTCGGTTTTGATAAAATTCCCAAAGGTTCAACCGGAAGGTTGTGCTTCAGGATAGCAGGCTGCCTCAAGAATATTTCATCTAGTTCATTTCTTTCCTGCATATGCAAATCATTCTCGTGGTCCTCCATGTATTGCTGCAAAGGATCATTAGGGGGAATAGCAATAGAGGCAATACTTTCAATAATTTTATCATCACTAGGTAAATCAGTACCACGAGGCTGCTTAGAGAACTTAGAAAAATTAAATTCATATGGCTCACCATCGAATTCAACAGAAACTTTACCTTTCTTGCAATCTATTATAGCTCCACAAGTTCTAAGAAAAGGTCTACCAAAAATAATTGGACAAAAATTGTCCCTCTCTGAACCAAGTACTAGAAAGTCGGTAGGGTATTTTACCTTTCCACATAGGACTTCAACGTTCCTCACAATTCCGATAGGAGAGATAGTTGTTCTATTTGCAAGATGAATAGTAACATCAACTTCTTCAAGTTCACAAGGGGTAATCTCAACGATGATCTCTTCATAAAGTGAATAGGGGATAGCACTTGCACTCGATCCCAAATCGCATAGCCCATAACAATTGTGATCTCCTATTTTAACAGATACCACTGGAGTACCTGAAATTGGGCCTTTATTCTTTGTTGTGACAAGGTTAGTGGAAACAGCACAAAAATTTATATTGGAATCCAAAACATCATTAGTAGCAAGGTCTTTAATCAATGCAACTTGAGGATCGACCCTGATCTGGTCCTCAGGCTCATCAACTCTTCTCTCACTTTTATTTATTATGCCTGTCACAAGAGAGTGCTCCCTTATCCTCGTGGAAAAAGGAGGCTTTTCATATATAACTGCAGGCAAAATAGGGTCAGCAACACAAATATCAATAGGTGTTTATTTAAAAGGTTCATGGTGCTGGTCTCTCTTCTTTTTAAAACAATCAACGTGAGAGGCAAAATTTTACACAAATCAATCACTAGATGGGAATCAAGACCAATCTTAGAGCAAAAAGTATTGAAGTAATCAGTTTTTACATAGCTCTCAATATAATCATGTTCATAATTTATAGCGGGTTCAATACCTTTATCAATTTCCCAATCTTCGGTATTCCTCTGGATTCTTTCAATGAGATCCCACCTTTCTTCAACACTCTTCTTCTGAAATACCCCACTAGAGGAGGCATCCAGCATCTCCTTATCCTGACGAGAAAGCCTGGCATAAAAATTTGTAAGTATAATTTCCTTGGGAAGCTTATGAATAGGGCATTTGAGCATTAGGGACTTCAATCTCCCCCAAGCTTGAGCAATGCTTTCTCCGTCACGAGACCTAAAGTTATAGATATAATTCCTGTCTCGATGAATTTCATGAAGAGGATAAAACTTAGTATAAAAGAGAGACATAAGCTCCTGCCAGTCCAGCAAGTGTGAGTTATCGAGAAGCCCATACCAATCTGAAGCTTTATCTATAAGTGATACGACAAACAATTTCCTCATGACAAACTCCCTCGATACACCTGCAAGCTTAAATAATGAACATAGTTGTGACAGATATAGCAAGTGTTCACCGGGATGTCTGTCTCCTGCGTAACGATTAGCCAAAACATAATCGATAATACGAGCTGGTATTTTATAAGGCACAATTTCAGTAGGGGGAGGATCAACCACCACAGGTGTGGGGCGTCTTCCCGCAAGCAACGATCCAATAATAGGGTTGTCCATAAGGACAAATAGCAGCAAATAGCAAAAATAAAAACAAAATTATAAAAAACTTTCTTACCAGCTTCACTTTACCAATAGCGCTACGCTCCCCGGCAACGGCGCCAGAAAACGGTACTTGATGACCCACAACCGTAAGGGATCTATTGCAGCGTTTTCGATAAGTAAGAGTGTCGAACCCAACGAGGAGCAGAAGGTATTGATAAGCGATTCTGAGCAGGAAATTACTGCAAGCACTAAAAGATAACTTTTAGGGGTTTTCTCGGTATAAGCAATAGGAAAGTAAAAGCAAGTAATGTAAAAGGTACTGAGAGTGACAAGTAGCCCAATCCTTTCTTAGCAAAGGAGAGGCCTAGCAACTGAACTTATAAAGACTAAAGCGTTCTTGGGGACACACGGGAGAGGTAGTCATGTGCTTTCACCATATTCCGTATCGATACTATATTATGTGTTGATAAGTGTTGAGTGGGTGGATCTATGCTAGTGCACTCTCTAGACTAAGATGAATGCACTCTTATGATTAAACACCTTGCAAGCATCCGCAAATACAAGATAGAATTTAAGGCAAAAGCCTAACCATAGCAATACGATCGAGGATCCATTATTTCCTTATGCAAAAGCGTGCGAACTGGGGTTCAGGTTTCTGTCACTCCGGCAACCCACCATAAGCATTATTTATACACAATGTATTCTCCTAGGTCCTTAATAAGGCGAAGTGTTGGGTGTTCGACTCACACAACACCACTAGTAGAATGACAACACAACTTAAGTATCAAACAACACATATTACTTCAACAACATATGACTACTAACAACAAGACTTTCCCCATGTCCTCAAGAACTAAGGTAACTACTCACGAGACATAAAAGAGATCATGATCAGTGGGGATAAATATGTGATAAACAATCTGGACATAATAGTATTTCTCCAACAAAACTCAATAGCATTCACCACAAAGTAGTAATCAACACCGATGGAGTAGAGAGGATAGGTAGTACGAGTTACAACACAAGTTGCGATTGTAAGATGAGGTTTGGATGAAGATGGAGATGGTGCTGGTGTTGGGGATGATGTTGATGATGATCTCGATGATGCCCGTGACGATGGTGATGACGATGGCGACGATCTCCCCTTCCGGGAGGTGATCTCCCCGGCGGAATCTGCCCGCCGGAGATGGCTTTTTCTTCTCTGTAGGTTTCCGCCACGGAGCGGCGGCGGAACTCCGTAAAAATTCCCGTCCCTAGGGTTTTTGGATAATGGAGAGCATATATGCAAAAGGGGGCGGCCAGAGGTGGGCCAGGGGCTCCAGGCGCCCCCCCTGCGCGGCCAGGGGGGGGGGGGCGCCCCCAGGCCACCTGGGCACCCTGTGGCCCCCCTCTGGTTGCCCTTCCGCGTGCCTTCGTGATCCATCTGAAAAATATCTCCCGTCAATTTTCACGTAATTTGGAGGTATTCTTCTTCAGCAACTCAGCGTCCACTTTTTACTGCTGAATCCTGCGTCTGCTGCTTCGGCATCGGAAAGTTTGCAAACTGTGTAAAATAGACCAAAACAACATAAGAACATCACCGTAACGTGAAATATATCAATGAATAAGGATAAATTATGATACAAATTAGTGATGCATTTTGGACGTATCAACGGGCTAGCTATTCTTTTACTCTTGATAAAACTTGATCTATATGCATTATGCCTAGCTTAAAGGCATAAAAGAAAGCGCTTTTGGGAGGCAGCCCAATGAATAAATTTTATTTTGCTTTTGTTGTGTCTTGATGTTGTTTACTACAGTAGCATCATCATTGTATCTTTGCTTTTCAATTTTGTGCCAAGTATAGCCTCTGATTGCAAGAAAGTTCAAAAGTTGTGACGTGCTGTCCAGGAAACAGATTCTGTCCCTGGATAGAAAAATTCGTATAAAATCACCAGATCATCTTTTTGGTCTGAATTGTTTCGACAGAGTGCTCTATATAATTGTCTTTCGTGCGTCTGTTTTGAGTTTTTTGATTAGAGTTGCAGAAGTGCCCCGAACAAATCATTTACTACCTGTTGTTCTGTTTTTCACAGATTCTGTCCTGTTTTGCCTTTCCTTCATTTTGCAAACCTAGAGCTTGCTTTTTCTTTGCAAAAACCTTTTGGCATTCTTGAGAAACAGTAGACCTTCAATAATATCCTTATTTCCGGCAAGGTACAATTATTTTATTATGGGTACTAACCTCGCTAATCAGATTATGATGAGTTATGTATGAAGGGAGTTTTCAAGTGTGCGAGGGAAGATGATAAAAAAATTAAGGAGTGTCAAACGCTCAAGCTTGGGGATGCCCCCGTGCACCCCCAAGAAATATTTAAGGAGACTCAAGCGTCTAAGCTTGGGGATGCCCCCGTGCATCCCCTTCTCCATCAACATTATCAGTTCGTCTTTCGTTCCACTATATTTTAATCACTTCATGTGTTATGTACTATGCTTGGAGCGTCTTGCTTTTTAGTTTTCTTTAGCTTTTCATAACGAGTCGGAACTCAGCTTTCTTTATGTGGGAGAGAAACATGCTCCACTTCTACCTAGAACATAACATAGAATTTTCATGTCTATCCTTGCTGTGTGTGTTCTTTGTCTTTTAATAGCTACTATCATGTTCATCTCTCAGTTTCATGCTTATCTTTTTAAAGAGCGTTCACTTAGTTGGTTGCTTGAACTCTCTTTAGTTATCATGCTTATCTTATTAAGAGAGTTTGCTTCCGTTGCATTGGTTGATATGTCTATGATAAAGATGCTACATGCATGATGGCGCTTAGTAGTTCAGGTTTTCTTATGGTTAGTCCCAAATAGCTGGGGGGTTCCCAATGTGTTATTGGAGTACCAACATGATTTGTTTGCCTATGATGTGCTATGGTTTAGTAATATCTTCCTTCAAGGATTTATTTTGATTGACTTGGCGTATGCTCATGCATATTTAAGACTGTAAAGAAAGTCTGTCAAGCCTTGATGATCTTTTGTTTCTGAGTAGCGATATAACTTCCATGCCTGATTCAATGTTGCTTTGTCGCTCTGCATGATTATGACCGTCATTGCTCTCTTAGTTGGTCGCTCCTAGTCTTTTGCTAACCTTCGCCTGTACTAAGCGGACTGACTGCTTGTGCATCCACATTCCTTTAAACCAGTTATGCCATATGAGTCCACCATACCTTCCTACATGGTATTTACCTGCCATTTCTAACGGAGACTTGCATGTACCATCTCGAAATTATTCAAAGAAGAAAAAAATTCCTATTTTGTGCCTCTGTTGTAAGTTCATGAGGAAGTTGTAGTTAATTCATGATCTTTTTAAGTTGGACAAGCTTCACCCCGGGATTGCATGTATAATGTGCAAACCCATAACACGAGAAGGAACTGGCATTGAGTGCGCCCGGATCAAAAAGATAATATAACAAACAAACCCTCCTTCACGCTTTGTTCATGAGAAATCAAAAAACTTTGGCAGTGATAAACAAAGGAGATTAAGAGGATGTGATCGTCCTCATTCGGGAGCCGTTCCACGAAACTTGTCCATCTCAAGAAGTGATTGAGTTATCTGCTAGGATTCGTTAACGAAACATGCATGATCTAAAAAATTATTACCTCTGTTTTAAAACAAAGAGCTCTGGTACATGTTTTGTCCTTGTTTCCGACTACGGGTTTTCAACCTTGCCAACAAAAGCCACGGTTCGAGAGTCTCCACCTTCTTTTAAAAGCACCAACTACTGAGAGCATGATTGTCATTCTGAGTGTAATGTGCATTGTCCCAAAGTAGCATTGTCTTTTGCATGATTGTGATATCGTTTATTCTGAAATCATTGTATCTAGTCATCACTTAAACCTTGGAGGTGCCCCTGCATTTATGTTTTGCTTCACTAAAGGGGGCAAGCGAGATATCACTCTATCATATTTGCACACCATGTTCATTACAAATCTATTTGATGTTTCAGTATCATATTGTAAAACTTTCAGTTCTTTGTGATTTTCTCATGAGGCAACTTAATTACTATAGATTCATTGTCTCAGTAAGCTTTTGTCATGTGACTATGAAAAAGTACTATATGGTTAATAGCATGTCACCACAGAAATTATTCTTGTTATCATTTACCTACTCGAGGACGAGTAGGAATTAAGCTTGGGGATGTTAATACGTCCAAAACGTATCTATAATTTCTGCTTGCTCCATGCCTCTTTTGGGTGATATTGCTATGTTATTTATACACTTCCATACACTTTTGATCATATTTGGACTAACCTATTAACTCAGTGCACCCCAGTGCCAGTTTCTGTTTTCGGCTGTTTTTGTATTTCAGGTTTTCACATTACGAGAACTGCCAGGAAAAATCCAGAAAAATTATATAAAAAATCAGCGTTCCAGAAGATACCGTGCGCCCGAAGTACAGCCGGGGGGGGGGGGGGCACCAGGGCTCCAGGCGCCCTGGCGGCGCCCCCCCCTGGGCCGCGCCGGGGGGGCGCCTGGGCCCCCCGAGGCTCCGCTGATGCCCCCCTTTGGCATATATTTATAGCGTCTCCCGAAACCCTCGAGATGAGAACTCTTTTTCGCGATCTCATCTCTGTTCCGCCGCCGCCGCCGCTTCCAAGATCGGGAGCACTAGGAGAACTCTTCCCGGCACCCTGCCGGAGGGGAGGATCACCACCGGGAGCTTCTCCACCACCATGGACGCCTCCCGGATGAGTTGTGAGTAGTCTCCCTTGGACCATGAGTCCATGACCAGTAGCTATGTGATGTTCTCCTCCCGTTCTTGTGCTTCACTAATTAGTCCTCGTGAGCTGCCCTACATGATCGAGGCACATATGTAATCCTTATGCTGTTGCTATGATGAGTTTGCTGGGATCCGATGGATTATGAGATTATGTTCAGATTGTGTTTGAGTAATATATTTGATCTACCTCTTTTATATTTATGTTCGTAAGTAATTCTTGCATGTTCTCCGTTGTTATTTATTGCTTTGGCCAAGTAATAGGTAGTGACTCCAAGAGGGAACGTTATGCTCGATTGTGGGTTCATGCCCCTCGATGACTAGCTTGAGTGACAGAAACATGAGTCTAGGGGATGTGCTGTTGCCACAAGGGGGAAAACAACGGTGCTTGTGCCCGCGGGTGCAAGGATTATTTACTTTACGCAAAGTTCTTTTAATGCAGTTGTCTGTTGCTTTGAGTTTACACTATGGGTGGGACTCGCAACTTAATACCAGCGAGATGTTCTGGATAGATATCTCAAGGTGGATGATTAGTAGTAGATGCAGATGGATTTCGGTCTACTTACCTCGGCGTACCGCCCATGCTTTGAACCTCAACCTTTCTTGCAATGTAGTCAGCATTGGTTTGCGCACATGGTCCTGTCAATTGCCCAGCTGTAATTCGTTTACCTCACATAGTTGTTTTATCGTCTTTTGGGAGAGAGACATCACTAGTGAACATCATGAGACTCCGGTCCATATTACCATCATTGATCACATCCGCTATTTACTTTCTGCTTTTACTTACTATTGCAACTATACCTATCACTATTATCACTTGCGTTTGATCCTTTGTAAACGACTGATACGTCCAAAACGTATCTATAATTTCTGCTTGCTCCATGCCACTTTTGAGTGATATTGCTATGATATTCATACACTTCCATACACTTTTGATCATATTTGGACTAACTTACTAATCCAGTGCACCCCAGTGCCAGTTTCTGTTTTCGGTTGTTTTTGTATTTCAGGTTTTCACGTTACGAGAACTGCCCAGAAAAATCCAGAAAAATTATATAAAAAATCAGCGTTTCGGGAACAACCTTGCGTCCGAAGGACAGCCGGGGGGGGCACCAGGGCTCCAGGCGCCCTGGCGGCGCGCCCCCCCCCCTGGGCCGCGCCGGGGGGGCGCCTGGGCCCCCCGAAGCTTCCCCGATGCCCCCTTTGGCATATATTTAAAGCGTCCTCCGAAACCCTCAGAACAGGAACTCTTTTCGCGATCCCATCTCTGTTCCGCCACCGCCGCCGCTTCCAAGATCGGGAGCACCAGGAGAACTCTTCCCGGCACCCTGCCGGAGGGGAGAATCACCACCGGGAGCTTCTCCACCACCATGGACGCCTCCCGGATGACTCGTGAGTAGTCTCCCTTGGACCATGAGTCCATGACCAGTAGCTATGTGATGTTCTCCTCCCGTTCTTGTGCTTCACTAATTAGTCCTCGTGAGCTGCCCTACATGATCGAGGCACATATGTAATCCTTATGCTGTTGCTATGTTGAGTTTGCCGGGATTCGATGGATTATGAGATTATGTTCAGATTGATCTTGAGTAATATATTTGATTTACCTCTTTTATATTTATGTTCATAAGGAATTCTTGCATGTTCTCCGTTGTTATTTATTGCTTTGGCCAAGTAGTAGGTAGTGACTCCAAGAGGGAACGTTATGCTCGATTGTGGGTTCATGCCCCTCGATGACTAGCTTGAGTGATAAAAACATGAGTCTAGGGGATGTGCTGTTGCCACAAGGGGGAAAACAACGGTGCTTGTGCCCGCGGGTGCAAGGATTGTTTACTTTACGCAAAGTTCTTTTAATGCAGTTGTCTGTTGCATTGAGTTTACACTATGGGTGGGACTCGCAACTTAATACCAGCGAGATGTTCTGGATAGATATCTCAAGGTGGATGATTAGTAGTAGATATTGATGGATTTCGGTCTACTTACTTTGGCGTCCGCCCATGCTTTGAACCTCAACCTTTCTTGCAATGTAGTCAGCATTGGTTTGCGTTCGTGGTCCTGTCAATTGCCCAGCTGTAATTTGTTTACCTCACATAGCTGTTTTATCGTCTTTTGGGAGAGAGACATCACTAGTGAACATCATGAGACTCCGGTCCATATTACCATCATTGATCACACCCGCTATTTACTTTTCGCTATTATTTACTATTGCAAAACATTATCTATCACTACTATCACTGCTTTTAATCCTTTGTGAACTACAGGGCTGGAGGGATTGACAACCTCTCTGTACTCGTTGGGAGCAAAGTTATTTGTATCTGTGTGCAGGTCCACGTTGATTGCTACTAATCTGGCGCCGTAGCAGTTGACACCTACTTGTTGAACCTAGGAGTCTCTGGGGATTCGATCCTTGGCATCTTTGCTAAGGGAAAACACTTCTACATACTGCATCTTACACCTTCCACTTGGGGTAACCAACGAGGGGTTCGAGGCCCATCAAGGAGTATGTTCTGGCGCCGTTGCCGGGGACTCCACTCTTCAGGATAGGGGAGTTGCATGCTACCTTTTACCTTTGCTTTTTAGTCTTGTTAGTTTACCTTTCATTTTTGTTTTAGTACCATTTTTCGAAAATCACAAAAATAGTTATCTTGCTTGCTTGCTACTATGGGTTCCACCGAGAACACCAAGTTGTGTGACTTCACTAGTCACAACAACAATGACTTTATCAGCACACCTATCACTACACCTGCCACTTCAGCACCTTCATATGAAATTAAACCTGCTTTACTGAACTTAGTTATGAGAGAACAATTCTCCGGTGCTGGAGATGATGCTGCTTTACACTTGAACAACTTTGTTGAACTTTGGGATATGCAAAAGTACCAAGAAATAGGTGGTAATATTGTTAAGCTTAAGCTTTTTCCTTTCTCCTTGAGAGGAGGAGCTAAAATTTGGTTTCAGTCTTTGCCTAGAAATAGCATAGATTCATGGGACAAGTGCAAAGATGCTTTTATTGGAAAATACTATCCACCTGCTAAAATTATCCAACTTAGAAGTAACATAATGAATTTTAAACAATTGGATAATGAACACGTTGCCCAAGCTTGGGAACGTATGAAATCTCTTATCAAGAACTGCCCTACTCATGGTTTGACTACTTGGATGGTTATCCAAACTTTTTATGTAGGCTTGAACTTTACCTCGCGGAACTTGTTAGATTCGGCCGCGGGAGGAACTTTTATGTCAACTACACTTGGTGCTGCCACGAAACTTCTCGATGAGATGATGACCAACTATTCCCAATGGCACACCGAACGCGCTCCAACAGGTAGGAAGGTAAACTCTGTCGAGGAGATTTCCTCCCTCAATGAAAAAGTTGACTTGATCATGTCTCTACTTTCGAAGCAATCTACTGTTGATCCTCGTGATATTCCTTTAAATTCTTTGATTGCTCAAGAACAAGTAGATGTGAACTTTATCTCTAGAAACAATTTTAACAACAATGCTTATAGGAGTAATTTTGGTAGCAATCCTAGACCGTTCCCCTCTAATTCTTATGGGAACAACAATGCTTATCCTAGTACCAAGAACTCCACTACTGAACTAGAGACTATGCTTAGAGATTTCATCACTACCAAAAAAGCCTTTAATAAGAGTGTAGAAGAGAAACTACATAAACTAGATGATCTTTCTTTTAAGGTAGACCACTTAGCCAATGAGGTAAAATTGCTAAAAATTAAAACTTCTCCTCTTGAGGAGAGGGAAGTCACTCCTATAAATGCTATTCAAGTGCAAATTAATGAAAACATTAGGATGATGGCTAAACTTAAAGAAAGATGGGCTAGAGAAAGGGAGGAAGAGGATAGAATTAAGAGCCTTCCTACCCACCACACTGTTGCTACTATCCAAGTTGTTGAGGATGTTCACACTCTTAGCACCCAATGTACTCTTGGTCCCATTGGACCTATTAATGGTGATGCTATGACTATAGAAGCTACCAAACAAGTGAACCTTAAGGACACCACTACCACTTTACTTGATGCTCGTGACCTTGATTTTGATAATTGCACTCTTACCGAAGTTATTGATTTCCTTCACAAGATGTCTAGAGATCCCCGTACTAGCACACTTAACCTTGCCTTCACAGAGCATATCACTAATGCTCTCATCAAAGCTAGGGAGGAGAAACTTAGAGTAGAAGCCTCCATACCTAGAAAGCTAGAAGATGGTTGGGATCCTATGATAAAAATTAATTTGAATGACTTCTCTTGTTATGCATTATGTGATGTTGGTGCTAGTACCTCTGTTATGCCCAAAAGAATATATGCTATGCTTAAATTGAAACCTTTTGATTCTTGTTCTTTTGGTGTTCGTCTCGTTGATTCTTCCATAAAGAAACCTTTGGGGAGGATCGACGATGTTCTTATCGTTGTTAATAATAATTATGTTCCCATTGATTTCACTATTATGGATATTGAATGTGATCCTTCATGTCCAATTATTTTGGGACGCCCCTTTTTACGCACCGTTGGTGCTACCATTGACATGAAAGAGGGTAATATAAAATTTCAGTTTCCTCTCAAGAAAGGGATGGAACACTTCCCTCGTAAGAAGATCAAGTTACCTTTTGAGTCCGTTGTACGGGCTAGCTATTCTTTTACTCTTGATAAGACTTGATCTATGCATTATGCCTAGCTTAAAGGCATAAAAGAAAGCGCTCTTGGGAGGCAGCCCAATGAATAAATTTTTTGCTTTTGTTGTGTCTTGATGTTGTTTACTGCTGTAGCATCATCATTGTATCTTTGTTTTTCATATTTGTGCCAAGTATAGCCTCCGATTGCTAGAAAGTTCAAAAGTTGTGAGGTGCTGTCCAGGAAACAGATTCTTTCCTTGGATAGAAAAATTCGTATAAAATCACCAGATCATCTTTTTGGTCTGAATTGTTTCGACAGTGTTCTCTATATAATTGTCTTTCGTGCGTCTGTTCTGAGTTTTTTGGTTTGAGTTGCAGAAGTATCCCGAACAGATCAATTACTAGCTGCCGTTCTGTTTTTCACAGATTCTGTCCTGTTTTGCCTTTCCTTCACTTTGCAAATCAAGAGCTTGCTTTTTCTTTGCAAAAACCTTTTGGCAATCTTGAGAAATAGTAGAACTTCAAGAATATCTTTATTTCCAGCAAGGTATAATTATTTTATTAAGGGTACTAACCTCGCTAATCAGATTATGATGAGTTATGTATGAAGGGAGTTTTCAAGTGTGCGAGGGAAGATGATAAAAAGATTCAGGAGTGTCAAGCGCTCAAGCTTGGGGATGCCCCCGTGCACCCCCAAGAAATATTCAAGGAGACTCAAGCGTCTAAGCTTGGGGATGCCCCCGTGCATCCCATTCTCCATCAACATTATCAGTTCGTCTTTCGTTCCGCTATATTTTTATCACTTCATGTATTATGTGCTATGCTTGGAGCGTCTTGCTTTTAGTTTTCTTTTTAGTTTTTCATAACGAGTCGGAACTCAGCATTCTTTATGTGGGAGAGAAACACGCTCCACTTCTACCTAGAACATAACATAGAATTTTAATGTCTATCCTTGCTGTACGTGTTCTTTGTCTTTTAATAGCTACTATCATGCTCTGCTCTTAGTATTCATGCTTATCTTTTCAAAGAGCTTTTGTTTAGTTGGTTGCTTGAACTCTCTTCAATTACCATGCTCACCTTATTAAGAGAGTTTGCTTCCGTTGCTTTGGTTAATGTGTCTATGATAAAGATGCTACTTGCATAATGGTGCTTAGTAATTCAGGTTTTCTTATGGTTAATCTCAAATAGCTGGGGGGTTCCCAATGTGTTATTGGAGTACCAACATGATTTGTTTGCCTATGATGTGGTATGGTTTAGTAATATCTTCCTTCAAGAATTTATTTTGATTGACTTGGCGTATGCTCACGCATATTTAAGACTGTAAAGAAAGTCTGTCAAGCCTTGATGATCTTTTATTTCTGAGTAGCGATATAACTTCCATGCCTAATTCAATATTGCTTTGTCGCTCTGCATGATTATGAACGTCATTGCTCTCTTAGTTGGTCGCTCCCAGTCTTTTGCTAACCTCCACCTGTACTAAGCAAACTAACTTTGCAATATATAGCTCATGGGAAAGTAGCTTAAAAACTATTGTGGTAAAGAATATGTTGCTTATGTATCTTATTCCTTATAAGTTGCTTGCTGAGCGGTAACCATGTTTCTGGGGACGCCATCAACTGTCACACTTTTGTTGAATATCATGTGAGTTGCTATGCATGTTCGTCTTGTCTGAAGTAAGGGTGATTTGTTGTGGGTTGTATGAATATGCATATTGTTAAAGAAGAACATTGGTCCGCCAACCAAAGCCATGTATCATGGTGGAAGTTTTAGCTTGGACGTTAATCCTCAATCTCTTATGAGAATATGCTTATGCATTAAAGAGGAGTCCATCATCTATTTTCTATGTTGTCCCGGTATGGATGTTGTCGTGGAATTAACACGTCAGATGTCCGGATTACGGACTTAGTGGTGAGGCCGCGCATCTATGTAGTAGCTTGAGAGGGGTTGAGCGGAATCGAGAGACGCGATGCAAGACACGGATTTAGACAGCTTCGGGCCCCGGGAAACATCATCCGGTAATAACCCTACGTGCTGTTTGAGGCTAGGTCTCATTATGATCCTCGTGGTGTCGCCGGTAAACCGGCTCTTGGTGTCTAACCCTAGAAACTTGTCTGCTTGTCTAAACTCTAAACCTAACTTGTCTCTTGTCTAACTTATCAAAGACCCCTCTCTTTGGGGAGCCCTGCCCCTCCTTATATATGTTGAAGGGGAGGCTTTACATGACTAGTCCTAGTAGGACTAGGATTGATCTATTACAAGGAGTCCTAGTCTTGTTTCCTTTATGGAGAATATTCCTTGCGCTTTATTATTAAACCGGCCCACTATTAATATGAACCGGCCTTCTGGGCCTTGGGCCTTGTCATCCATAATCCATACGCCGGGTTACCAATGAGTAATATTATTTAGGCAGGTTGCTTGTAAACCGTCTGGTGATAACGGATCGCCACTGAATCACCAAGTGTAAACCGTCTCTCAAGTAAACCACCAAGTCCGGCCGGGTTATAATTCCGGCCGGTTCATACCGCGGGGGTATATCCCCGACATTAGCCCCCAAGTTTAGCTTGGATGTGTCCATGGTAAACTTTATGCTGCAAAATAAACACAAGAACAAATTGATAGGTTGTGCTCCGGGTTATGAATTTCTTGTAATCCGGCATCTGACCATCCTTAAGTCCTTGTCTTTCCTTCTTCTTAGAAAATCCGGGTCAACAGACCAACTTCGTATTCAACTTGCTTGCATAAGAAATATTGTAAATAAAGAATCCATTTGAATCGGCCTTTAATGCTCTGACTTGACAAAAATATTGGTCTTTGAAATATTCAATTGATATCTAAGCCAGCTTGAATATGTAGAACTTGCCGGTTTATGATTGCCAAAATTGCCGGGTCACACAATTAATCTGATTTGTCAGAACTGAAAATTTGAAGATGTTCCTCCTTTATATGCATATTACCTATAGCCCCCAAGTGCCGGGTCATTATGCAATAATGAGCAGGGACTTTGTATATATTCCATTGAAAATAGCCTTGTATTATCTTGAAGAAATCCAGATTGTTCATCTCAATCACTATGCAACTGAATATACCATATCACGTAGCCCCCAAGTGCCGGGTCATTATGCAATAATGAGCAGGGACTTTGAAAATATGATCATGTAAACTTGAATAGCAATATATAGCCCCCAAGTGCCGGGTCATTATGTAATAATGAGCAGGGACTTTGCAGATATAATCATTGAAAATATCATTATATGATGTAACTTCCATCGTGGGGGTTGAATCCACGTCCACAAGGTTAAGAGCCTTGTGCTTTACCAACTGAGTTAGACGGGCCTTTCAATATAATGGATGAATACTTGTGTACCTTGAATTGTTGATAGGAGCGATTGGTAGCCCCCAAGTTCCGGTTTAGCTACATTTAGAAGGTGAACCGGTACTTCCAGATAAAGCAAATGATCTTTCCATTAGCCCCCAAGTGTCAAGTAGACAACTTGCTTGTGTGCTTGAGACTTGTGTATTTGAATTGCTGCTGTTTACTGCTTCAACTGCCCATTAGCCCCCAACTGTCAAGTAGACAACTTGCTTGTGTGCTTGAGACTTGTGCATTTGATGTAATCTTAATCTGAATAATGTAGCCCCCAAGTGCCGGGTTGTAAGCCTGCAGCAACTCGGGACTATTCCTTTGTAGAATAAATCACTTCCATTGTTTGAAATAATATCCATTGCGCTTGAAAGCGACTTTGAAGACCTCAATCATAATATAGATAACCATAATAGGAATCCAGTCATGTTTGGCTATTGAATAACATAATCCGGTTTTGAAGACCGGTTCCAATGATGTTTGATCACAATCGGGCCGAGTTTAATAAACACCGGTCATTATTTTATCTCATACTGGCGACTTATAGTCAAAACCAGGCCGGTTTAAAGAACACCGGTCATCATAACTGATCATATGTTACCAAATATATATTTGAAAATAAAATACTTCATACCTGCGAAAAATATGCTTGATATTCTTAATCCGGCGAAACTTGCTATTTTCTAAGGGAGTCTTTGATAGATCCAATAATAATTCCGGGTTTGATAACAGACACCGGTTCCCTTTGTTCAGAAATTTGTGGCTTTGTTGCCTGATAGATGATCCGGGTTATAGTGAACACCGGTTTACTCATGCTGGTATTTTCATAATCCAGACTTTCAATTTGATAGATATGTGGTCAACTTGAGTAGCTGTTCCACTCCGGTTTAAAAAGGTTATGAAACACACAAAAAAACATCAAGAAACACACAATTCTTGTAAATCAAACTATGTAATCGAGGCTTTTTCAAAGAGCTGCCAGGCTCAAAACAAGTTTTAGCCATTCAAGGGGATGTGGGCGAACCCGACTGTCCCCAGGGGCCGGGTCATCATTTTGAACGTTGGCGTACCAACTGTTCAGGGAGCCCAAATATTCATAACATAGCCATTCAAGGGGATGTGGGCGAACCCGACTGTCCCCAGGGGCCGGGCCATCATTTGAACGTGGGCGTCCCCACTGTTCAGGGAACCCAA
>LR738711.1:19781441-19825435 GCA_902687465.1 Secale cereale
AAATATTCGTAACATAGCCATTCAAGGGGGTGTGGGCGAACCCACTGTCCCCAGGGGCCGGGCCATCATTCGAACGCGGGCGTACCCACTGTTCAGGGAACCCAAATATTCATAACATAGCCATTCAAGGGGGTGTGGGCGAACCCACTGTCCCCAGGGGCCGGGCCATCATTTGAACGCGGGCGTACCCACTGTTCAGGGAACCCAAATATTCATAACATAGCCATTCGAGGGGGTGTGGGCGAACCCGACTGTCCCCAGGGGCCTCTGACGTTCCTCCTGACCCTGCAGTTTTTCCCTTTTTCTTTTTATGGGGTTTTTCTCTTCCTGAACCGGACATAATCTCTTGTTCTCGAGAATTTCATTGCTCCTTTGTGCATATGCCCTGCACAACCAGATAGACTGATCAAAGCATCTTGTTTTCTTTAAAAAGTAATATATAATAAGAGAAATAATATTGTAGATGGATATCACCTGAGTGTATTTGAACCGATATGTTGAATAGATCGGATCACAGGTTGGACAGTAAAACGACCACAGTATCAGAGGCGGCTCTGGCAGTTAAACCGGTAGTGGGGTTGTAAACCGGTGGAGACGAGTAAGTTGTCCTCCGTGTTGTAAACCGGTGCGGATGCGTGAACCGGCCGTCTGATTTGCTCGAACAACAGATGAGTCGACCGGTTTAGGCGAGCCAGGCACGTCGTGATGATGTAGAGTGGGTTGCAGAGGCGGCGGTTTGCACACTTATTTTAAAAATGCAACATGATCGGACGCTGGTGCACAATGATATTGGCGCGAGTTCCACACCCGGCCCGCCGATGCCTTCGCAGTAAACAATTGTCCTGCGTAAAGTATATAGATCGAAGTAATGGTTCTTTGACAAAAAATAACACGTGTCAATAAAATAGACATAGATGAATATCACCTGATTTCCTTTTGAACGACAGATGTTCTGTTTGTAGAATTTCTGCACACAGTGATAGTAGTACTCCGTGTTGCTTTTTGGACCGATGTTATACTTGTAGCAGTACTTTTTGGACCGGTTCAATGAATCCACGTCCGTGTTCCCTTCTGGGTAGTGGCCTTTTCTTTTCTTTGACTTTTCTTCCACCTGATATGACAAGTAATACTTGTTTAATTGATATGTGCTTGCTCGTACATACATGCATGCTTGCCATTTGATCTGCAGCCTCCGATCATCTTGCGCAATTAGTTGATGCCCTCGGGGATTGTAACCAGCTCAGGCACTGTCCGTAATCAAATCTGACGGTCTTGGTCGAACTTGCAGCCTTGGATCTTATGTCTGTCAGTCTCGGCGAAACCTGTAGCTAGGCGGATTGGCAAGGCGAGAAGCCACAGAAGCAAACGGCGGCTTGATGATAGTCGGCTGTGCGTCTTTAGCGGCGGTGGTTCGCTGTAACAGCGGCCTTAAGGCGGAGCAGGAGGAAAGTCGAATAGCTCATGCGTACGCGTGTGCGCGGAGCAGAGCAAAGGTGAGCCAGGACGGCTGCGTCTGGAGCGGCGGCTCACAGGAGAAACAGCTCGTAGCTCGCAGCAAGTCGGGAGTCCATGTACGTACAGTAGTTGTATTCCCTCCATGCATGTAGAGTAATACTTCCTTGGAAATTTTCTGGCAAGGAGAAGTAGCTGAGGGATCTTCACGTGGAGGATCAAGGGAATCCATCAGGCTTTCACTTTTTCGTCGATCAGGCACTGTGGATACTTGATTCAGGTGCCTGTGCTAAGTTAGTCTGGAGACGATAAAAACACTTGTTCTTATTCTGCTGTACAAGCAGGCGATGCGCGTGTTGTAGGCTGGGCCGCAGCCGATCGAGACGGAACTGCGGTTCGACGTGACTCGGAGGCAGGCCGGCCGTGGCCACGGCGGCGGTTTCGACAGGGAGGCGGACTGGCCGCACAGGCCGAAGACAAGTTGGACTGTGGCAGAGTGCAGTCCGAGGCGACGCAGGATAGATACAAATCGGCCCGGGGTGATATCGCGGCAACCGCAGAAGCACATGGCAAATTCGTGGGTACCTTGAAGCGGCGAAGACCAACTGGGCGGAGGCGCTGGTCGCAAAGTGAGTCAGACAGCGGCTTGAGGAGGCACCGGTCCGGCGAGCCATTGCGGGGGTTGGCCGCACGGGGTCGGTTTGACCCGGAGGCAGCGCGGCAAGGCCGATGCGGTACTGGCCCGGAGTGGCGTAGGAGGCCAGGTGGCCCAGAAGTGGACGGTGATAGCTATAATCTTGACTTAGCAGTGCGTGAGTGGCGGCCGAGCCGTTGTGCTTGCATGCATGGTTGTTATCTGCACAGCCAGATCTTGCATGCATGTCGTGGCTGTTAGGCTAGTGCGTGCGTGACTTGCGGTGTGGCCGAGTGCATGCAGCGGCAAACCAAGTCAGTTCGTGCATGTGTGGTAGCTAGCATGGTGTGTGCGTCCGGGGTATAAAAAGCCCTCCCATGTACTGATCGAAGTGCTGCGGTGTGTGCCGAGCCAGAGTTCGTGCTCAATGGAAAATTAGGCTGTTCGTGCGGCCGAGGCGCCGTTCGTGCGGCGGGGCGTATGTGCGCCGGAAATTTTTGTGTGCTCCATCTTCCACCTTCGTTTGTGCGAGTGAGAGAATAAGAGCGGCAACAACATTTGGTATCATGAGCTTGGTCGTCTTGGGCCGTGCCAGAGGCGTGCCGGCGATGGCGGCGTTCGTCGGCGGCTGCGCGGAGCTCCGGGCCGTGTGTCGGCCTGTGAAGGTGCGCAGCGCGGCGGATGCGGAGGTGGCGCGCGGTGAGTCCGCGACGAGCACGGCGGACATGGAAGTCGAAGCGGCGCGGCTGCGGCGCATGGCGACGACGACGGTGGCGGGCCGGGTGCGACCGGTGCGTGTTATGGGTGCGCACTGGACGCGTCGGGCCCGTCGGGACCGCGGGAGTGGACCGCGTCGAGGCGCTGGACCTGGTTGCGCAGATCGCGTACGTGCGCGGCGGGAGCGCGGGCCGGGAGCGCGGGGACGTGGGAAGTGCGGCTACGACGACGACGGCGTGGCGAAGGCAGCGAAGGAGTGACCGCGTCGGGGCGCTGGACTCGGGCCGTGACGACTGCGTGCGTGCGCGTCGTGTACACGAGCCTGAGAGCGCGGGATGTGGGGTGCTGCCTGCTGCGCCGCGGCGGCCGTGGCGCGGTGGCCGGGAACGTCACCAACAAGGGACGCAGGGCGGTGGCCACCGTGCGGAGGCTGGGAGGCGCAGCACAGGTCGTCGCGTGCGAGGCATGGCCGGCAACGAGTACAAGGCGATGGCTGACAGCGAGCTATATCAAGATTAGAAGGGGAATTGATAGCTATAATCTTGACTTAGCAGTGCGTGAGTGGCGGCCGAGCCGTTGTGCTTGCATGCATGGTTGTTATCTGCACAGCCAGATCTTGCATGCATGTCGTGGCTGTTAGGCTAGTGCGTGCGTGACTTGCGGTGTGGCCGAGTGCATGCAGCGGCAAACCAAGTCAGTTCGTGCATGTGTGGTAGCTAGCATGGTGTGTGCGTCCGGGGTATAAAAAGCCCTCCCATGTACTGATCGAAGTGCTGCGGTGTGTGCCGAGCCAGAGTTCGTGCTCAATGGAAAATTAGGCTGTTCGTGCGGCCGAGGCGCCGTTCGTGCGGCGGGGCGTATGTGCGCCGGAAATTTTTGTGTGCTCCATCTTCCACCTTCGTTTGTGTGAGTGAGAGAATAAGAGCGGCAACAACAGACGGCGGAGGCGATTTAAAGCCTGAGGCGCGGCGGGTTGGAATAGAAGGGCGCCGGGTGGAACGGCGCGCGACCATGGCCGGTCCAACGCGGGAGGCGATAGCACGATCGAGGGAACACCAGGGGCATGGCAGTCTGGGTTGAGCTCAGAGGAGGAGGAGGAGCTGGACCGGCGCATAGGGCGCGAGGTGGAGGAGGAGCTGGACCGGCGCATAGGGCGCGAGGTGGAGGAGGAGCTGGACCGGCGCATAGGGCACGAGGTGGAGGAGGAGCTGGAACGAAGCGGAGCCTGGCGGTGATGGACCGGTGACGGCAGACTGGCGCTGAATCCGGCTCAACGCGGCGTGTCCGTCCCCAAGATGGAGTTGGCGATTTTGAGGCAAAAGACCGAGGTGACCCAGAGCGGAAACGAGTCGGAGTCGTCTTGATACTGCGGCGGCCAATCGGATTGAGGCCGTGAGCGATTTCGGATGAGTCGAGGCCAATCCAGTTTGGAGTTTGTTTCCATGATGACTTGGCGTTGGCTGGCCGTATACAACTTCCCTCCACGTCCCTGTCTCGGCCGTTCTTGGTTTGACCGTCCATCTCCATGTATATTGATGTATCACACTTTTATATTATTGCCGGTTGGTGGCTGTAGTAGCAGCATGACCCTCGTATGACTAGCTTCCAGATCCAGTCCATCGTAAAAAACAACTGATCTCAGCGATTTGTAATGATTGATTTTGGATGCGAGACTTTGACCGTAGCGGCTACGGAAATTACCCGGCCTTGACGGATCATCTGATATGATCGCGTGCACCAGCGCGTCAACGCAACCCTAATCTTGTACGCCAATTTTTCATCCGGCACGTCGCAAACTTCTTGATCCGTGAAGAAATCCCTTCAAGAACTCAACACCACTGTGCGCAGCCCCACGGTGGGCGCCAACTGTCGTGGAATTAACACGTCAGATGTCCGGATTACGGACTTAGTGGTGAGGCCACGCATCTATGTAGTAGCTTGAGAGGGGTTGAGCGGAATCGAGAGACGCGATGCAAGACACGGATTTAGACAGCTTCGGGCCCCGGGAAACATCATCCGGTAATAACCCTACGTGCTGTTTGAGGCTAGGTCTCATTATGATCCTCGTGGTGTCGCCGGTAAACCGGCTCTTGGTGTCTAACCCTAGAAACTTGTCTGCTTGTCTAAACTCTAAACCTAATTTGTCTCTTGTCTAACTTATCAAAGACCCCTCTCTTTGGGGAGCCCTGCCCCTCCTTATATATGTTGAAGGGGAGGCTTTACATGACTAGTCCTAGTAGGACTAGGATTGATCTATTACAAGGAGTCCTAGTCTTGTTTCCTTTATGGAGAATATTCCTTGCGCTTTATTATTAAACCGGCCCACTATTAATATGAACCGGCCTTCTGGGCCTTGGGCCTTGTCATCCATAATCCATACGCCGGGTTACCAATGAGTAATATTATTTAGGCAGGTTGCTTGTAAACCGTCTGGTGATAACGGATCGCCAGTGAATCACCAAGTGTAAACCGTCTCTCAAGTAAACCACCAAGTCCGGCCGGGTTATAATTCCGGCCGGTTCATACCGCGGGGGTATATCCCCGACAGATGTCCTCAAGTTGAGATCTATCAAAAACGAGAAATCAAATGCGATTTATCTCCTTGGACCTTTGTACAGGTGGCATAGAGGTACCCCTTTGTGACACTTGGTTGAAACATATGTAATGCAATGATAACCCATGGAGATCCGAGCTAATTAGGACAAGGTGCGAGCACTATTGGTATTCGATGCATGAGGCTTGCAACTTATAGGATGTCTTATGCATGACACATATGAAGTACTACTACCGTTGACAAAATTGCTTCCATGTTTTCAAAATAAAAAGCTCTAGCACTTAACCTTTCTTTTACTTTTATGTTGAAGCACCAACTAATGAGAGCATGATTGTCATTCTGAGTGTAATGTGCATTGTCCCAAAGTAGCATTGTCTTTTGCATGATTGCGATGTCGTTTATTCTGAAATCATTGTATCTAGTCATCACTTAAACCTTGAAGGTGCCCCTGCATTTATGTTTTGCATCACTAAAGGGGGCAAGCAAGATATCACTTTATCATATTTGCACATCATGTTCATTGCAAATCTTTTTGATGTTTCAGTTTCATATTGTAAAACTTTCAGTCATTTGTGATTTTCTCATGAGGCAACTTAATTACTATAGAATCATTGTCTCAGTAAGCTTTTGTCATATGACTATAAAAGTCCTATATGGTTAATAGCATTTCACCACAGAAATTATTCTTGTTATCATTTACCTACTCGAGGACGAGCAGGAATTAAGCTTGGGGATGTTGATACGTCCAAAACGTATCTATAATTTCTGCTTGCTCCATGCCACTTTTGGGTGATATTGCTATGATATTCATACACTTTGATGGGCCTCGAACCCCTCGTTGGTTACCCCAAGTGGAAGGTGTAAGATGCAGTAAGTAGAAGTGTTTTCCCTTAGCAAGATGCCAAGGATCGAATCCCCAGAGACTCCTAGGTTCAACAGGTAGGTGTCAACTGCTAACGGCGCAATTAGCAATCAACGTGGACCTGCACACAGATACAAATAACTTTGCTCCCAACGAGTACAGAGAGGTTGTCAATCTCTCCGGCCTTATAGTTCACAAAGGGTTAAAAGCAATATGATAGTAGTGATAGATAGTTTTTGCAATAGTAAGTAAATAGCGGAAAGTAAATAGTGTATGTTATCAATGATGGTAATATGGACCGGAGTCTCATGATGTTCACTAGTGATGTCTCTCTCCCAAAAGACGATAAAACAGCTATGTGAGGTAACAAATTACAGCTGGGCAATTGACAGGACCACGAACGCAAACCAATGCTGACTACATTGCAAGAAAGGTTGAGGTTCAAAGCATGGGCGGTACGCCAAAGTAAGTAGACCGAAATCCATCAATATCTACTACTAATCATCCACCTTGAGATATCTATCCAGAACATCTCGCTGGTATTAAGTTGCGAGTCCCACCCATAGTGTAAACTCAATGCAACAGACAACTGCATTAAAAGAACTTTGCGTAAAGTAAACAATCCTTGCACCCGTGGGCACAAGCACCGTTGTTTTCCCCCTTGTGGCAACAGCACATCCCCTAGACTCATGTTTCTATCACTCAAGCCAGTCATCGAGGGGCATGAACCCACAATCGAGCATAACGTTCCCTCTTGGAGTCACTACCTATTACTTGGCCAAAGCAATAAATAACAACGGAGAACATGCAAGAATTACTTATGAACTAAAATATAAAAGAGGTGAATCAAATATATTACTCAAGATCAATCTGAACATAATCTCATAATCCATCGGATCCCAGCAAACTCAACATAACAACAGCATAAGGATTACATAGGTGCCTCGATCATGTAGGGCAGCTCACGAGGACTAATTAGTGAAGCACAAGAACGGGAGGAGAACATCACATAGCTACTGGTCATGGACTCATGGTCCAAGGGAGACTACTCACGAGTCATCCGGGAGGCGTCCATGGTGGTGGAGAAGCTCCCGGTGGTGATCCTCCCCTCCTGCAGGGTGCCGGGAAGAGTTCTCCTGGTGCTCCCGATCTTGGAAGCGGCGGCGGCGGCGGAACAGAGATGGGATCGCGAAAAGAAGTCCTGTTCTGAGGGTTACGGGGAACCCTTTAAATATATGCCAAAGTAGGGCACCGGGGGAGCCTCGGGGGGCCCAGGCGCCCCCCCGGCGCGGCCCAGGGGGGGGGGCACGCCCACAGGGCGCCTGGAGCCCCTGTGGCCCCCCCAGGCTGCCCTTCAGACGCAGTGTTGTTTCCGGTTCGCTGATTTTTTATATAATTTTTCTGGATTTTTCTGGGCAGTTCTCGAAACGTGAAAACCTGAAATACAAAAACAGCCGAAAACAGAAACTGGCACTGGGGTGCACTGGATTAGTAAGTTAGTCCAAATATGATCAAAAGTGTATGGAAGTGTATGAATATCATAGCAATATCACCCAAAAGTGGCATGGAGCAAGCAGAAATTATAGATACGTTTTGGACGTATCAACTTCCATACACTTTTGATCATATTTGGACTAACTTACTAATCCAGTCCACCCCAGTACCAGTTTCTATTTTCGGCTGTTTTTGTATTTAAGGTTTTCACGTTACGAGAACTGCCCAGAAAAATCCAGAAAAATTATATAAAAAATCAGCGTTTCGGGAACAACCTTGCGTCCGAAGGACAGCCGGGGGGGATACCAGGGCTCCAGGCGCCCTGGCGGCACGCCCCCCCCCTGGGCCGCGCCGGGGGGGCGCCTGGGCCCCCCGAAGCTTCCCCGATGCCCCCTTTGGCATATATTTAAAGCGTCCTCCGAAACCCTCAGAACAGGAACTCTTTTCGCTATCCCATCTCTGTTCCGCCGCCGCCGCCGCTTCCAAGATCGGGAGCACCAGGAGAACTCTTCCCTGCACCCTGCCGGAGGGGAGGATCACCACCGGGAGCTTCTCCACCACCATGGACGCCTCCCGGATGACTCGTGAGTAGTCTCCCTTGGACCATGAGTCCATGACCAGTAGCTATGTGATGTTCTCCTCTCGTTCTTGTGCTTCACTAATTAGTCCTCATGAGCTGCCCTACATGATCGAGGCACATATGTAATCCTTATGCTGTTGCTATGTTGAGTTTCCTGGGATCCGATGGATTATGAGATTATGTTCAGACTGATCTTGAGTAATATATTTGATTTACCTCTTTTATATTTATGTTCATAAGTAATTCTTGCATGTTCTTCGTTGTTATTTATTGCTTTGGCCAAGTAGTAGGTAGTGACTCCAAGAGGGAACGTTATGCTCGATTGTGGGTTCATGCCCCTCGATGACTAGCTTGAGTGACAGAAACATGAGTCTAGGGGATGTGTTGTTGCCAAAAGGGGGAAAACAACGGTGCTTGTGCCCGCGGGTGTAAGGATTGTTTACTTTACGCAAAGTTCTTTTAATGCAGTTGTCTGTTGCATTGAGTTTACACTATGGGTGGGACTCGCAACTTAATACCAGCGAGATGTTCTGGATAGATATCTCAAGGTGGATGATTAGTAGTAGATATTGATGGATTTCGGTCTACTTACTTTGGCGTACCGCCCATGCTTTGAACCTCAACCTTTCTTGCAATGTAGTCAGCATTGGTTTGCGTTTGTGGTCCTGTCAATTGCCCAGCTGTAATTTGTTTACCTCACATAGCTGTTTTATCGTCTTTTGGGAGAGAGACATCACTAGTGAACATCATGAGACTCCGGTCCATATTACCATCATTGATCACACCCGCTATTTACTTTTCGCTATTATTTACTATTGCAAAACATTATCTATCACTATTATCACTGCTTTTAATCCTTTGTGAACTACAAGGCTGGAATGATTGACAACCTCTCTGTACTCGTTGGGAGCAAAGTTATTTGTATCTGTGTGCAGGTCCACGTTGATTGCTACTAATCTGGCGCCGTAGCAGTTGACACCTACTTGTTGAACCTAGGAGTCTCTGGGGATTCGATCATTGGCATCTTTGCTAAGGGAAAACACTTCTACATACTGCATCTTACACCTTCCACTTGGGGTAACCAACGAGGGGTTCGAGGCCCATCAACGACAAGGCCGGAGGGATTGACAACCTCTCTGTACTCGTTGGGAGCAAAGTTATTTGTATCTGTGTGCAGGTCCACGTTGATTGCTAATATCTGGCGCCGTTAGCAGTTGACACCTTCTTGTTGAAACTGGGAGTCTCTGGGAAATCGATCCTTGGTATTGCCAAGGGAAAACTTCTGCTACACTGCATCTCAAACCTTCCACTTGGGGTAACCAACGAGGGGTGAGAAGCCACCTAGCAATCGGTAAGATACATCATAGATCGCACAATATCTCATAAGGTTTGATTACGACGTCCGGACACACCATTACGCTGTGGTGTTCCAGGTGGCTTCAACTGTGAAACATTTCCACAATGTATTAAGTGATTGCCAAACTCATAATTCAGAAAATCTCTCCTTGATCAGATCGTAGGAACATGATCTTCTTGTTATGATGATTGTTAACTTCACTCTAAAATTGCTTGAACTTTTCAAACGTTTCAGACTTTTACTTCATTAAGTAAATATACCCATATCTACTCAAATCGTCAGTGAAGATGAGAAAATAACGATATCCACAACACGCCTTAATTCTCATTGGATCACACACATCAGCATGTATGATTTCCAACAAGTCACTTTCCCGTTTCATTGTACCTGAACACGGGATCTTAGTCATCCTGCCCATGAGGCATGGCCCGCATATGTCAAGCGATTCAAAATCAAGTGACTCCAAACATCCATCAGCATGGAGTTTCTTCATGCATTTTATGCCAAAATGACCTAAGCGGCAGTGCCACAAGAAAGTGGTACTATCATTATTAACTCTACATCTTTTGGCGTTAATATTATTATCATGTGTATTACTATGATCGAGATTCAATAAACCATTGGGTGCATGACCATAAAGGTATTATTCATGTAAACAGAATAACCATTATTCTCTAACTTAAATGAATAACCGTATTGCAATGAACATGATCTAATCATATTCATGCTCAACGTAGACACCTGATAACATTTATCTAGGTTCAACACTAATCCCGAAGGTAGAGGGAGCGTGCGATGGTGATCTTATCAACCTTGGAAACACTTCCAACATACTTCGTCACCTCGCCCTTAGCTAGTCTTCATTCAGTCAGTACCTTTTGCTTCAAGTCACTAATAATAGCAACTGAACCGGTATCCAATACCCAGATACTACAAGGAGTAGTAGTAAGGTACACATCAATAATACGTATATCAAACATACTTGGTTGAAGTTGCCAGCTTTCTTATCTACCATGTATTTGGGGTAGTTCCACTACCATATGAATTTCCCCTTACAATAGAAGCACTTAGTCTCAAGGTTTGGGTTCAACCTTGGGTTCCTTCATTAGTGTGACAACTGGTTTGCCATTCATGAAGTTTCCCTTCTTGCCCTTGCCCTTTTGAAACTAGTGGTCTTGTTAAACCATAAATACTTGATGCTCCTTCTTGATTTCTACTTTTGCGGTCTTAAGAACTGCTAATAGCTCCGGGATCATCTCCATCCTTTGCATGTCATAGTTCATCACGAAGTTCTAGTAGCGTGGTGATAGTGTCTAGAGAATTCTGTCAACCACTATCTCATTTGGAAGATTAACTCCCACTTGGTTCAAGTGATTTTAGCACCCAGACATTCTGAGCACATGCTCATTGGTTGAGCTATTCTCCTCCATCTTTTTGGCAAAAGAACTTGTGAGAGGTCTCATACCTCTCAACACGGGCATGAGCTTGAAATCCCAATTTCAGCTCTCAGAACATCTCATATGTTCTATGACGTTCAAAACGTCATTGGAATCCCGATTCTAAGCCGTAAAGTATGGTGCACTAAACTATCAAGTAGTCATCAGGACGTGTTTGTCAGGTGTTCACAACATCCACAGACAACGTTGTAGGGGTTTGCACATCGAGTGGTGCATCAAAGATGTAAGCTTTCTGTGCAGCAGTGAGGACACTCCTCGGACTACGGACCCAGTCCGCATCATTGCTTACAATATCTTTCAACTTAGTCTTTCTCTAGGATCGTATTAAACAGGGAGCTACAACGCAGTTATTGGTCTACAACATAATTTGCGAAGACAACTTAGACTATTGTTCATGACAATGAAGTTCATCTAATGAACTCCCACTCAGATAGACATCTCTCTAGTCATCTAAGTGATATACATGATCCGAATCGGCTAGGCCGTGTCCGATCATCACGTGACTAGTCATCAACGGTGAACATCTTCATGTTGATCGTATCTTCTATACGACTCATGTTCGACCTTTCGGTCTTCCGTGTTCCGAGGCCATGTCTGTACATGCTAGGCTCGTCAAGTCAACCCTAAGTGTATCGCGTGTGTAAATCTGGCTTACACCCGTTGTATGCGAACGTTAGAACCTATCACACCCGATCATCACGTGGTGCTTCGGAACAACGAACCTTAGCAACGGTGCACAGTTAGGGGGAACACAATTCTTGAAATTTTAGTGAGAGATCATCTTATTCACTACCGTCGTTCTAAGCAAATAAGATGTAAAACATGATAAACATCACATGCAATCAAATAGTGACATGTATGGCCAATATCATCTTGCTCCTTTGATCTTCATCTTCGGGGCTCCATGATCATCATCGTCACCGGCATGACACCATGATCTCCATCATCATGATCTCCATCATCGTGTCTTCATGAAGTCGTCTTGCCAAACATTACTTCTACTACTATGGCTAACGTTTAGCAATAAAGTAAAGTAATTACATGGCGTTATTCAGTGACACGCAGGTCATACAATAAATAAGACAACTCCTATGGCTCCTGCCGGTTGTCATTCTCATCGACATGCAAGTCGTGATTCCTATTACAAGAACATGATCAATCTCATTCATCACATATATATCATTCATCACATCCTTTTGGCCATATCACATCACACGGCACATGCTGCAAGAACAAGTTAGACGTCCTCTAATTGTTGTTGCAAGTTTTTACGTGGCTGCTATAGGTTTCTAGCAAGAACGTTTCTTACCTACGCCAAAACCACAACGTGATATGCCAATTTCTATTTACCCTTCATAAGGACCCTTTTCATCGAATGCGATCCGACTAAAGTGGGAGAGACAGACACCCACTAGCCACCTTATGCAACTGGTGCATGTCAGTCGGTGGAACCTGTCTCACGTAAGAGTACGTGTAAGGTCGGTCCGGGCCGCTTCATCCCACGATGCCGCCGAATCAAGATAAGACTAGTAATGGCAATTAAATTGACAAATCCACACCCACTACTACTTTGTGTTCTACTCGTGCAAGATACTACGCATAGACCTAGCTCATGATGCCACTGTTGGGGATCGTAGCAGAAAATCAAAATTTACCTACGCATCACCAAGATCTATCTATGGATTAATCTAGCAACGTGGGAGAGGGGAGTGCATCTACACACCCTTGTAGATTGCGAGCGGAAGCGTTCAAGAGAACGGGGATGATGGAGTCGTACTCGTCGTGATCCAAATCACCGATGATCCTAGCGCCGAATGGACGGCAACTCCGTGTTCAACACACGTACGGAGCGGGGACGTCTCCTCCTTCTTGATCCAGCAAGGGGGGGAGGAGAGGTTGATGGAGATCCAGCAGCACGACGGCGTGGTGGTGGAAGTAGCGGGATTCCAACAGGGCTTCGCCAAGCGCTGCGGGAGGAGGGAGATGTGTCACGGGAGGGAGAGGGAGGCGCCAGGGCTTGGGGTGCGGCTCCCATGCGCCTCCCCACTATATATAGGGGTGGAGGGGGCTGGTTTCTTGCCCTCCAAGTCCATTGGGGCGTTGGCAAAGGTGGGGGAAAGAAATCCCATCATTTCCTTTCCCCACCGATTGTTATCCCCCCTTTTTAGGGATCTTGATCTTATCCCTTCGGGATATGATCTTATTCCTTCTAAGGGGGGATCTTGGTGCGCCTTGACCAGGGGTGTGGGGCCTTGCCCCCACTACCCACGTTCATGTGGGTCCCCACATGCATGTGGGCCCCAATTCGGAACCTTCTAGAACCTTCCCAGTACAATACCGAAAAATCCCGAACATTTTCCGGTGGCCAAAATAGGACTTCCTATATATAAATCTTAACCTCCGGACCATTCCGGAACTCCTCGTGACGTCCGGGATCTCATCCGGGACTCCGAACAACTTTCGGGTTTCCGCATACTTATATCTCTACAACCCTAGCGTCACCGAACCTTAAGTGTGTAGACCCTACGGGTTCGGGAGACACGCAGACATGACCGAGACGACTCTCCGGTCAATAACCAACAGCGGGATCTGGATACCCATGTTGGCTCCCACATACTCCACGATGATCTAATCGGATGAACCACGATGTCAAGGATTCAATCAACCCTGTATACAATTCCCTTTGTCTATCGGTACGGTACTTGCCCGAGATTCGATCGTCGGTATCCCGATACCTTGTTCAGTCTCGTTACCGGCAAGTCTCTTTACTCGTTCCGTAACACATCATCCCATGATCAACTCCTTGATCACATTGTGCACATTATGATGATGTCCTACTGAGTGGGCCCAGAGATACCTCTCCGTCACACGGAGTGACAAATCCCAGTCTCGATTCATGCCAACCCAACAGACACTTTCGGAGATACCTGTAGTGCACCTTTATAGCCACCCAGTTACGTTGTGACGTTTGGTACATCCAAAGCATTCCTACGGTATCCGGGAGTTGCACAATCTCATGGTCTAAGGAAAAGATACTTGACATTCAGAAAAGCTTTAGCATACGAACTACACGATCTATGCTAGGCTTAGGATTGGGTCTTGTCCATCACATCATTCTCCTAATGATGTGATCCCGTTATCAACGACATCCAATGTCCATGGTCAGGAAACCGTGACCATCTGTTGATCAACGAGCTAGTCAACTAGAGGCTTACTAGGGACATGGTGTTTGTCTATGTATCCACACATGTATCTGAGTTTCCTATCAATACAATTCTAGCATGGATAATAAACAATTATCATGAACAAGGAAATATAATAATAACCAATTTATTATTGCCTCTAGGGCATATTTCCAACAGTCTCCCACTTGCACTAGAGTCAATAATCTAGTTCACATCACCATGTGATTAACACTCATAGGTCACATCGCCATGTGACCAACATCAAAGAGTTTACTAGAGTCAATAATCTAGTTCACATCACTCTGTGATTAAAACTCAATGAGTTCTGGGTTTGATCATGTTACGCATGTGAGAGAGGTTGTAGTCAACGGGTCTGCAACATTCAAATCCCTATGTACTTCGCAAAACTTTATGTCATATCATAGATGCTGCTACCACGTTCCACTTGGAGCTATTCCAAACTATTGCTCCATTATACGTATCTGGTATCTCTACTCAGAGTTATCAGGATAGGTGTTAAGCTTGCATCGACGTAACTCTTTACGTTGAACTCTTTATCACCTCCATAACCGAGAAACATTTCCTTATTCCTCTAAGGATAATTTTGAACGCTATCTGGTGATCCACTCCTGGATTACCTTTGTACCCTCTTGCCAGACATTTGGCAAGGCACACATCAGGTGCGGTACTCAGCATGGCATATCGTATAGAGCCTATTACAAAAGCATAGGGGACGACCTTCGTCCTTCCTCTTTCTTCTGCCGCGTTCAAGCTTTGAGTCTTACTCAACTTCAAACCTTACAACTCAGGCAAGAACTCCTTCTTTGAGTGATCTATTTTGAACTCCTTCAAAATCATGTCAAAGGTGTGTGTTCTTTTGAAAGTATTATCAGGCGTCTTGATCTATCTGTATAGATCTTGATGCCCAATATGTAAGCAGCTTTACCTAGGTCTTCCTTTGAAAAACTCCTTTCAAACAACCCTTTATGCTTTCCAGAAATTATACACCATTTCAGATCAACAATATGTCATTCACATATACTTATCAGAAATGTTGTAGTGCTCCCACTCACTTTATTGTAAATACAAGTTTCTAACAAACTTAGTATAAACCCAAAAACTTTGATCACTCCATCAAAGTGTATATTCCGACTCCGAGATGCTTGCTCTAGTCCATGGAAGGATCGCTGGAGCTAGCATACCTTTTAGCATTCTTAGGATCAACGAAACCTTTCTGATTGTATCACATACAACCTTTCCTTACGAAAACTGGTAAGAAAACTTGTTTTGACATCCATCTGCCAGATTTCGTAAATGCAACTTATGCTAACTTGATTCCGACGGACTTAAGCATCGCTACGGGTGAGAAAATCTCATCGTAGTCAACTCCTTGAACTTGTGAAAAACTCTTCACCACAAGTCGAGCTTCATAGATGGTGACATTATCGTCCACGTCCGTCTTCTTCTTAAATATCCATTTATCTCAATGGCTTGCCAATCATCGGGCAAGTCCACCAAAGTCCATACTTTGTTTTGATACATGGATCCTATCTCAGATTTCTCGGCTTCTAACCATTTGTCGGAATATGGGCCCACCATCGCTTCTCCATAGTTCGTAGGTTCATTGTTGTCCAACAACATGACTTCTAAGACAAGATCACCGTACCACTCAGGACTAGTACATATCCTTGTCGACCTACGAGGTTCGATAGCAACTTGATCTGGAGCTTCATGATCACTATCATTAGTTTCCTCTTCAATAGTCGTAGGTTCCACAGAAACATCTTTCTGTGTTGCACTAATCTCCGGTTGAAGTGAGGGTTCGACAACCTCATCAAGTTCTATCTTCCTCCCACTCAATTCTTTCGAGAGAAACTCCTTCTCGAGAAAGGACCCGTTCTTAGCGACAAACATTTTTGCCCTTGGATCTGAGACATAAGGTATACCCAACTGTTACCATTGGGTATCCTATGAAGATGTATTTGTCCGCTTTGGGTTCGAGCTTTTTCCCGGCTGAAGCCATAAGCATCGCAGCCCCAAATATTAAGAAAACGACAACTTTGGTTTCTTGCCAAACCAGACAGCGTCGTCTCAACGGACTTAGACGGTGCCCTATCTAAAGTGAATGCAGTTGTCTCTAATGCATAACCTCAAAATAATAGCGGTAGATCGGTAAGATACATCATAGATCGCACCATATCTCATAAGGTTCGATTACGACGTCCGGACACACCATTACGCTGTGGTGTTCCAGGTGGCTTCAACTGTGAAACATTTCCACAATGTATTAAGTGATTGCCAAACTCATAATTCAGAAAATCTCCCCTTGATCAGATCGTAGGAACATGATCTTCTTGTTATGATGATTGTTAACTTCACTCTGAAATTGCTTGAACTTTTCAAACGTTTCAGACTTTTGCTTCATTAAGTAAATATACCCATATCTACTCAAATCGTCAGTGAAGATGAGAAAATAACGATATCCACCACACGCCTTAATTCTCATTGGATCACACACATCAGCATGTATGATTTCCAACAAGTCACTTTCCCGTTTCATTGTACCTGAACACGGGATCTTAGTCATCCTGCCCATGAGGCATGGCTCGCATATGTCAAGCGATTCAAAATCAAGTGACTCCAAACATCCATCAGCATGGAGTTTCTTCATGCATTTTATGCCAAAATGACCTAAGCGGCAGTGCCACAAGAAAGTGGTACTATCATTATTAACTCTACATCTTTTGGCGTTAATATTATTATCATGTGTATTACTATGATCGAGATTCAATAAACCATTGGGTGCATGACCATAAAGGTATTATTCATGTGAACAGAATAACCATTATTCTCTAACTTAAATGAATAACCGTATTGCAATGAACATGATCTAATCATATTCATGCTCAACGTAGACACCTGATAACATTTATCTAGGTTCAACACTAATCCCGAAGGTAGAGGGAGCGTGCGATGGTGATCTTATCAACCTTGGAAACACTTCCAACATACATCTCACCTCGCCCTTAGCTAGTCTCCATTTAGTCAGTAGCTTTTGCTTCAAGTCACTAATAATAGCAACTGAACCGGTATCCAATACCCAGATACTACAAGGAGTACTAAATTGTATTTTCAGGAAAGCGTAGAATTTTTGAATTCTGCTACGTTCCCCAATAATAATAACCAATTTATTATTGCCTCTAGGGCATATTTCCTATCAATACCCGTATCTACTAAAAACAATTTAGTACTCCTTGTAGCACATGGGTATTGGATACCGGTTCAGTTGCTGTTATTAGTGACTTGAAGCAAAAGCTACGGACTAAACGGAGACTAGCTAAGGGCGAGGTGACGATGTGTGTTGGAAGTGTTTCCAAGGTTGATAAGATCACCATCGCACGCTCCCTCTATTTTCGAGATTAGTGTTGAACCTAGATAAATGTTATCAGGTGTCTACATTGAGCATGAATATGATTAGATCATGTTTATTGCAATACGGTTATTCATTTAAGTCAGAGAATAATGGTTATTCTGTTTACATGAATAATACCTTTATGGTCATGCACCCAATGGTTTGTTGAATCTCGATCATAGTAATACACAGGATGATAATATTAATGCCAAAAGATGTAGAGTTAATAATGATAGTACCACTTTCTTGTGGCACTGCCGCTTAGGTCATTTCGGCATAAAATGCATGAAGAAACTCCATGCTGATGGATGTTTGGAGTCACTTGATTTTGAATCATTTGACACATGCGAGCCATGCCTCTTGGGCAGGATGACTAAGATCCCGTTTTCAGGTACAATGAAACGGGAAAGTGACTTGTTGGAAATCATACATGCTGATGTGTGTGATCCAATGAGAATTAAGGCGTGTAGTGGATATCGTTATTTTCTCATCTTCACTGACGATTTGAGTAGATACGGGTATATTTACTTAATGAAGTAAAAGTCTGAAACGTTTGAGAAGTTCAAGCAATTTCAGAGTGAAGTTAAGAATCATCATAACAAGAAGATCATGTTCCTACAATCTGATCAAGGGGATATTTCCTGAGTTGTGAGTTTGGCAATCACTTAAGACATTGTGGAATTGTTTCGCAGTTGAAGCCACCTGGAACACCACAGCGTAATGGTGAGTCCGGACGTCGTAGTTGAACCTTATGAGATATGGTACTATCTATGATGTCTCTTACCGATCTACCGCTATTATTTTGAGGTTATGCATTAGAGACAGTTGCACTCACTTTCGATAGGGCACCATCTAAGTCCGTTGAGACGACGTCGTATGAACTATGGTTTGGTAAGAAACCAAAGTTGTCGTTTTCTTGATGTTTGGGACTGCGATGCTTATGGCTTCAGCCGGAAAAAGCTCGAACCCAAAGCGGACAAAATACATCTTCATAGGATACCCAAAGGTAACAGTTGGGTATACCTTCTATCTCAGATCCAATGGCAAAATGTTTGTCGCTAAGAACGGGTCCTTTCTCGAGATGGAGTTTCTCTCGAAAGAATTGAGTGGGAGGAATATAGAACTTGATGAGGTTGTCGAACCTTCACTTCAACCAGAGAGTAGTGCAACACAGAAAGATGTTTCTGTGGAACCTACGACTGTTGAAGAGGAAACTAATGGTAGTGATCATGAAGCTTCGGATCAAGTTGCTATCGAACCTCGTAGGTCAACAAGGATATGTACTACTCCTGAGTGGTACGGTGATCCTGTCTTAGAGGTCATGTTGTTGGACAACGATGAACCTACGAACTATGGAGAAGCGATGGTGGGCCCGTATTCCGACAAATGGTTAGAAGCCGAGAAATCCGAGATAGGATGCATGTATCAAAACAAAGTATGGACTTTGGTGGACTTGCCCGATGATTGGCAAGCCATTGAGATAAATGGATCTTTAGGAAGAAGACGGACGTGGATGGTAATGTCACCATCTATGAAGCTCGACTTGTGGCAAAAGTTTTTCACAAGTTCAAGGAGTTGACTACGATGAGATTTTATCACCCGTAGCGATGCTTAAAGTCCGTCGGAATCATGTTAGCATTAGCTGCATTTATGAAATCTAGCAGATGGATGACAAAACAAGTTTCCTTACCAGTTTTCGTAAGGAAAGGTTGTATGTGATACAATCAGAAAGGTTTTGTCGATCCTAAGGATGCTAAAAGGTGTGCTAGCTCCAGCGATCCTTCCATGGACTAGAGCGAGCATCTCGGAGTCGGAATATACACTTTGATGGAGTGATCAAAGTTTTTGGGTTTGTACTAAGTTTGTTAGAAACTTGTATTTACAATAAAGTGAGTGGGAGCACTACACCATTTCTGATAAGTATATGTGAATGACATATTGTTGATCCGAAATGATGTAGAATTTCTGGAAAGCGTAAAGGGTTGTCTGAAAGGAGTTTTTCAAAGGAAGACCTGGATAAAGCTGCTTACATATTGGGCATCAAGATCTATAGAGATAGATCAAAACGCCTGATGATACTTTCAAAAGAACACACACATTGGCATGATTTTGAAGGAGTTCAAAATAGATCAGTCAAAGAAGGAGTTCTTACCTGAGTTGTAAGGTGTGAAGTTGAGTAGGACTCAAAGCTTGACCACGGCAGAAGAAAGAGGAAGGACGAAGGTCGTCTCCTATGCTTTTGACATAGGCTCTATACGATATGCCATGCTGAGTACCGCACCTGAAGTGTGCCTTGCCACATGTCTGGCAAGAGGGTACAAAGGTGATCCAGGAGTGGATCACTAGATAGTGGTCATAATTATCCTTAAAGGAATAAGGAAATGTTTCTCGGTTATGGAGGTGATAAAGAGTTCGACGTAAAGAGTTACGTCGATGCAAGTTTAACACCTATCCGGATAACTCTGAGTAGAGATACCAGATACGTATAATGGAACAACAGTTTGGAATAGCTCCAAGTGGAACGTGGTAGCAGCATCTACGATATGACATAAAGTTTTGCGAAGTACATAGGGATCTGAATGTTGCAGACCCGTTGACTACAACCTCTCTCACAAGCATAACATGATCAAACCCAGAACTCATTGAGTATTAATCACATATTGATGTGAACTAGATTACTGACTCTAGTAAACTCTTTGGATGTTGGTCACATGGCGATGTGACCTGTGAGTGTTAATCACATGGCGATGTGAACTAGATTATTGACTCTAGTGCAAGTGGGAGACTGTTGGAAATATGCCCTAGAGGCAATAATAAATTGGTTATTATTATATTTCCTTGTTCATGATAATTGTTTATTATCCATGCTAGAATTGTATTGATAGGAAACTCAGATACATGTGTGGATAAATAGAAAAACACCATGTCCCTAGTGAGCCTCTAGATGACTAGCTCGTTGATCAATAGATGGTTACGGTTTCCTGACCATGGACATTGGATGCCGTTGATAACGGGATCACATCATTAGGAGAATGATGTGATGGACAAGACCCAATCCTAAGCCTAGCACAGATCGTGTAGTTCGTATGCTAAAGCTTTTCTATATGTCAAGTATCTTTTCCTTAGACCATGAGATTGTGCAACCCCCAGATACCGTAGGAATGCTTTGGGTGTACCAAACGTCACAACGTAACTGGGTGGCTATAAAGGTGCACTACAGGTATCTCCGAAAGTGTCTGTTGGGTTGGCACGAATCGAGACTGGGATTTGTCACTCCGTGTGACGGAGAGGTATCTCTAGGCCCACTCGGTAGGACATCATCATAATGTGCACAATATGTGATCAAGGAGTTGATCACGGGATGATGTGTTACGGAACGAGTAAAGAGACTTGCCGGTAATGAGATTGAACAAGGTATCGGGATACCGACGATCGAATCTCGGGCAAGTACTGTACCGATAGACAAAGGGAATTGTATACGGGATTGATTGAATCCTTGACATCATGGTTCATCCAATGAGATCATCGTGGAGCATGTGGGAGCCAACATGGGTATCCAGATCCAGCTGTTGGTTATTGACCAGAGAGTTGTCTCGGCCATGTCTGCATGACTCCCGAGCCCGTAGGGTCTATACACTTAAGGTTCGATGACGCTGGGGTTATAGGGAAAGTATGTACGCAGTTACCGAATGTTGTTCGGAGTCCCGGATGAGATCCCGGACGTCACGAGGAGTTCCGGAATGGTCCGGAGGTAAAGATTCATATATGGGAAGTCCCGTTTTGGTCACCGGAAAAGTTTCGGGCGCTATCGGTAGCGTACCGGGACCACCGGGAGGGTCCCGGGGGTCTACCGGGTGGGGCCACCAGCCCCGGAGGCATACGTGGGCCAAGTGTGGGAGGGGACCAGCCCCAGGTGGGCTGGTGCGCCCCCCCACCAAGGCCCAAGGCGCCCCAAGAGGGGAGGGGGGCAAACCCTAGGGCAGATGGGCCCTAGGGCCCAATCTGGTGCGCCCCCTCTCCCTCTCCCCCTCTGGCCACCACCCCTAGATGGGATCTAGGGTGGCCGCACCCCTAGGGGGTGGGAAACCCTAAAGGGGGCGCAGCCCCCCCCCCTTTTCCCCTATATATATGTGAGGTTTGGGGCTGCCCATAACACATTTTGACCTCTGTCACTTGGCGCAGCCCTACCTCTCTCCCTCCTCGTCTCTCGCAGTGCTTGGCGAAGCCCTGCTGGAGTCCCGCGCTCCTCCACCACCACCACGCCGTCGTGCTGCTGTTGGATGGAGTCTTCCCCAACCTCTCCCTCTCTCCTTGCTGGATCAAGGCATGGGAGACGTCACCGGGCTGCACGTGTGTTGAACGCGGAGGCGCCGTTGTTCGGCGCTTAGATTGGAATCAACCGCGATCTGAATCGCAGCGAGTACGACTCCTTCATCCGCGTTATTGCAACTCTTCCGCATCGCGATCTACAAGGGTATGTAGATGCACTCCCCTCCCCCTCGTTGCTAGATTACTCCATAGATAGATCTTGGTGATGCGTAGGAAATTTTTTGATTTTCTGCTACGATCCCCAACAAAGTACACTCATCAACTGATACTTTTCAAGTACACTCATCAAACGATAATTTCTTTTAAGGCTGAGATAAACTGCTTGTAAGCTCTTCTGTCTTCTAGATTATTCACATCACTTATTATTAAGAATATCACTTGAGAATGACAAGACTATTCTCGGTGCAAATATTTGCAGTTTTGTTTCGATAAATGGTAATTTCTTTTAAGGCATATCACTTGAGAATGACAAGACTATTTTCGGTCCAAATTAGTCACATCATTTATTTGGCATACAAGTAGACAAAATAAATAAAAAGATAATCACAGTTCATTAGTGTTCACATATTCATCATTGAGATTTCCTTTGCATGTGTAAAATAAGGGAAACAAGAATTGAAAGAAGAACAAGTATAAATATCTACTAGACTGAGCATGATTTAGTTGGTTTACAATTGATAGTCAGAATTTTGAAACACCCCTCGACCGTGGTCACATAAGGTTTGCAATAGATTACAAATACATTATGCAGAGATGCAGATGGCAAATATATGGGTAGATCTTTGTCCAGCTAATACACCCACTAAAGGTAAGGGGCAATAGGAAAGCCTAGAAGTGAAGGAATCGGGCCAGTCAGAGGTAAATAAATTCAAGCCCCGTGTTATAGCTTTATGTGCCTGGGCCTATCTCCGCCCACAAGACAGGGTCTCTTTTTTGTTTTTGCTCAAAAGAAAAAAAAAGGTCAACTTGTTTGGTGTGCCTTTTGCAAACTGTGTGCATGCAAAACCCAATGGTAGAGGAGGGTGTCTACGAGCTTGTTTATAGTAATTTTCAGGTGCCTTTTTCTGCTCGTTACATTGAGTGCTGAAGTTATAATAGATACTGGGTTAACATTGTGGAATCCAAAAGAAAAAAAAATGTTGTGATTATTACCAGAAGTGTTTTCCGTAAGTGGATCTATTACGCTACATGATGGAACAACTACTAATGAAGATACACATTAAATTCCGGAAGATGCACGATTTAATTTCCATTTTTTGCGCCGCACAATCTAATGTGCCATATGTATGGTATTTCAGAGTAGTGATTAATTTCAAATATCAAAATCTAGGTGGCACTTAATAACACAATCTCCACAGGATATTTCTCATGATGCTCAAAGCAACAATGTGAGAAATATTATAAGAGCAAGAAATATTATAAGGGGCAACGCTGGCCACGGTGTGGGGCAACATGTCGCACGGTCGACGTCATCGAGTTAAGGGCTCGATGCGCAATCCGTTCACACTCTTTCTCACTCACACGTTGTTGTTGTGTCATGGATAAGATCGCGCGTCAAGCGCAAGGTACCCTTAGAGCAAGTACAATAAGGTGACATAAGCAGGCTATAAGAAATATAATATTATATCTTTGCTTAGTTGGAAAAGAGAGAAGAGGAGAGAGAAGAGAAGCGGGTTCTTCGTGAGTAGCCGGCTGCAACACGAGACCCAAGACGCTTTGTGAGTATGTAAGGTGGGCCAACTATTAATAAAGTAATATACATTTAAAACATACTATTGTACATGCCGACTATAAGGTTGGCTCTAAATGACATGGCAACTCCTTATAGCCGACCGTTGGCTGTATTATTAACCATGCTCTTAATTAATCGATCAGCCTCGATCCACGTTGAGGTAACCATGGCTCAACAGTTATACTTCTTGGTGTGATCTACTTAGTTTTTAGAGCATGGTTAATAGTATAGCCGGCTGCTGGCTATAAGTCAGTGCCATGTCATCTACAGCCCATCTTATAGTCAATATGTACAATAATATATCAAAAGAGTGTACTATTTTTTATTATATGACCCACATTTCATTCTCAAAAAGTACCTAGGATCATGTGTTAGAGATGGCTCTTCACGAAGAGCCCGTACCTTCTCTCTCCTCTTCTCTTTTCTCCAACCAAGTAGAAATATATTACTTTATTCCTTATAGCCCGCTGACTCAGCTCTATTATACTTGCTCTTAATGGTTCTACGCAAGATTCGAGCCTCTAGGTAGGATTCGAGCCTTTAGCTTACCTAGGGATGATGTTACACGCACAGGTCGTCACAGGGGCTTAATCATTTTTTCTTACTGTAGAGATGATGTAGGTGAGTCGTCGATGTTCTTGTTAATTAATTTGTGATTTGGAAAAGGAAGCTTTTCATTAACTCTCGGTGCCGTACCAAAGCCCCTATGTCAGCAGATTTCCATTTTCAACCTTGTTGTCGCAGTAGTTCACTTGCTCAGCAGCTGCGTGTTGTACAAGATTAGACGTTGAGTTTGACTGGGCGAGTGTCTGCTGAACTGAAGTACTAGAGCTGCAGTCAAAACATAGTCCAATCCATAGACCCTAGATAGTACTTTCCTATCCGCACGTGCATCTTCAGCCAAATATGTGTTCTTGGGACGCCCCTGTTTTTCTCCACCGCGAAGTGTGGATTGGTTGATCGGATCCCGACGCCACGTACGCCCGTGATTCGCCTCGCTCTCATTGCCACCAAAGTCAATACTATAGAATACAATCCAAAGAAAAACATTTGTTCAATCTCCCTATCCAGAAAAATGTCGGGAAAAGTTTTTGGGCCACGCAGAAACTTCAGATCCCAATAGATATGTTGCAGACTACTCGCCGCGAAGTAACCATCGATCAACAGCAACCGCTACGTACTTATCCTGCAATTTCTACCTCCTCAATCAACAGGCAGTTCAGAGAGTGCTGTGATGAAGTACTCAGATAGGAGGAGTAGCGACGAAGGAGACTTCAGTCGCTTGGTTGGCTCGAGTTTGGTGTGGGAAATGCAATGCCCGGTGGCCATTAACGAGAAAGACGCCGAGGCACCATCGTGAGTTGAATCTTCGGATAGCACATCACGTACTATCTTATATCGTGAGAGATTTTTTCAGATCGAACTAAATTTCAATGTCTCTTGGCAGCTACGCCAAGAAAACAGTCACCGCGAGTCAATCAAGCTCCAAGAGGCTCTATGCGCTTGGTGTCTTAGCAGCGAAGGAAATAATCAACTACATATATATTCGTTAGGCAGAAAGAAGATCCGAGATTGTTTTCTCATATCAGTTGCCAAATCATCAACCAGCAAAAGTAGTAAGAACATAGATAAAATCCATCGGCTTGCACTTGCACAAATAAGGGATTTATGGTTTGAGCGTCACTTCACAGGAATCATAGTGCAGTTACTCTTTTCGTCTAATTGTTTATTTTTATTTTGTTTTTCGTTTCCTTTTTTGCCAATACATGATTTGTAATTAAAATAAATGAATGTTTTTCATTTGTATGATTTTTTTATAAACACTAGTTAATGCGTACGTGCAATGCACATTAACATTAGGGAGTAAATTAATTGCATGTCGATATAAGATGGTATATCAGTTGCGGGTTAATTATGTTGACTGCTCGCCATTGGAGACTTGGAGAAATCTAGATAATTGGATTTGCATGATTTGATGCCACAGATTAATTAGATAGCCCCGTTGGGACCTTTTATTGTATATAGATGATAAATATTTTTATGATACATGAGCATGTGAAAAAAAGCAAGATCATATGATTGATATATGTCAATTAAAGACGATATCCGGATTATTTCCTTGGGTAGGAATTTGAGTCTGGCGGTCGAAATTGGTAATTTAGAAATGCCATTTGAATGTTGCCACTCTACACTTCATTGTATGCAAGTACAATTGGTGGCGGAGCCAGAGTCGGAGCAAACTACAAACCAAAAATTAAACGTTTATAACTATCAAGAAAATATCTCATACGAAAGCATTAAAATTATTGCTCGATTGCACAATGATGTACAACATAATTTAAACACGTGTGCTATTTCCCACTTTCCTGAACTTACAAAATACGTCGGTCAAGTTTGCCCAAGAGAGGAGAGAAGCCCTGAGCCGAGATAGAGAGGCAGTGGCCTTGCAAGTGAGGGTGAGGCTGGACCTCGCATGAAGCGGCACAACGTCACATCCGAATAAGAAAGTGGTTCATTGGTGGGGAGGGGGGAGGGGGCTTCTCTGTCAAATTAGATGGAGCTCGAGATGGAGAAGCTGGTTCGATGAGGAAGAAGAACAAAGACGACGAGGCCTTGGATCTAAATCGAACACGAGAGAGAGAGAGAGAGAGAGAGAGAGAGGGAGAGAGAGAGGGAGAGAGAGATGGAGAGAGAGGGGGAGAGAGAGAGAGCAAATCGACTAAAATGAAACCAGTTTTCAGTTACCTGGCCTAGTGCTCCCAAACTTAAAAGACTAACTATCTATTTTAACTTGACTGCATCAATTTAGAAACTATCTGGTCCAAGATGCACGGAAGAAGTAGCCAACATGCAAGCATTGCATGGGTCAGCGACTAGCATTGTCGGCAAAGTGACGAGTATATGCGTGAGCCGACAATTCTAAACATCGGTGGCAGGGTCCATCGGCCATAACTGAGACCGGGGAGGACTATCAAGGCCAATTGGGTGGGACGACGCAGTCATGCTCAAGAGGAGGTGAAACGTCCAACAGGCCAAGGGGCAGCGACATCCTCAGCAGTAAGCGGTGGTGCAGCAGAGGTTGCGACCGTTGGGGGATGCTTTCGCAAGGGGCAAAGGAGAAAGACATGCGGTTGGCAGCGCATGCGTCTAGCAAGCCATGGAAAAAAACAATATGTTCTGATTGCTAAAAAGTGTCGGATCAATGCATATGTGGATTGCAAATAGGCTAGCTTATATTCTTGCGGTTTTCCAGGGTTTTCATTTAGTTTTTTCACTTTCCTTAATATTTTTCTTTTTATCTGTTAAGTACATGAACAATTATTAAAAATTATGAACATATTTTCAAATTCAAGATTATTTTCTGAAAAAAAAATTCTTTTTCAAAATACAATAATATTTTTAATTATGAGTTTCTTAAAAATGGCATCAGTTTTAAAAGATTATAGAAAATTTTAATTTGTATTTTTCGAAAATCCATGATTTAATAAATTCTAAACATTTTTTATAAAGAACATATTTTTAGACCTATGGATAGTTTTTTAATTCAAGATCTTTTATGAAAATTCATAAAATTTCTTTAATTCCTGAAAAATCCTATATTTTTATCTTCCAGTTACAAATTTTTGAAACCTACCGACATAAACAAGTAACCCATCATTAGGAGTGAAACCGACAGAGAACCAGAAAAAAGAGAAAGAAAATTGGGACTGCCTTAGGCCATATGGCTCTAGACGCAAACCATCCAGGTGTGTTTTGCGTTTCTCAAAACAAAAACAAAATCCATGGGCATCGTTCCAATGATAACAGAGGGTGTCTACAAGCTTGTTTATAGTAATTTTCAGGTCCCTTTTTCTGCTCGTTACATTGAGTGCTGAAGTTATAATAGATAACGGGTTAACATTGTGGAATGCAAAAGAAAAAAATGTTGTGATTATTACCAGAAATGTTTTTCTTAAGTGGATCTATTATGCTAAATGATGGAACAACGACTAATGGAGATATACATTAAATTCCGTAAGATGCACAATTTAATGTGCATTTTTTGCGCCGCACTATGTAATGTGCTATATGTATGGTATTTCAGAGTAGTGATTAATTTCAAATATCAAAATCTAGGTGGCATTTAATAACACAATCTCTACAAGATATTTCTCCTGATGCACAAAACACTAATGTGAGAAATATTATGAGAGCAAGAATTGATCCTTCAAGACTTATGCCTCTATATAAATAACACAACAAGAAACATCACCCATAAGGAATATAGGAATAGGAGGAAAAAGAATTAAGAAACCAGTCCTCATGGCACATATGAAGAACAACACACAGGCTCTATGTTTGGTAGTTCTTCTGATGATGTCGAGCACTTTATGGTCATGTCAAGCAACTGCGAGAAACAAAGGTACACTCTTTTTTTATGTTTACCATTGTCCAATTACGTATGATGTATGCTCACAACTTGGATACTCATATAATCTGGACTTATGCAATTTATACTGCATATCCTAATATGAACGGGGATGCTATACTTTGTTGTTTGTAGGTACAACTGCATTGTGGACTTCATGTGATATTTTCCGAGCATGCCAGACACCAACGCCCAACAATGTTACTATGTGCAAGATTAGCTGTGAATGGCGTGGTTTCAACTTTGAAAAAAGTTACTGCCACAGTTCTAAATCGTGTTGTTGCGTATGGTGAATGATACAATGTACTTTCATGTGCCAAAAACTTGTGCTAGTAAGATTTGTAAAATTACAATAAATAATAGAGTTTGGTTCGACTATGCAACTCTTATACAAATTTTGATTTAAGTTTCTGTAATTTGAAAAGTGGTTTTCCTAATTCTTGATAGTCTTAGAATTTCTTAGTGCATTTCAAGATACGCCTAATTAACTCTCTGCGCCGTACCAAGGCCTCTGCGTCACCAGATTTCCATTTTTCAACATTGTTGTCACAGTAATTCACTTGCTCAGCAGCTGTGTGTTGTACAAGATTAGACGTTGAGTTTGACTGGGTGACGTGTGTGCTGAGCTACTAGAGCTGCAGTCAAAATATAGTCCAATCTATAGACTCTAGAGTAGTACTTTCCTAACCACACGTGCATCTTGAGCCAAAGACGTGGTCTTTTTTTTTGAAACGGGGGCAAAAGCCTTGCCTCATCTCATTGAAAAGAAGGGGAGTAACAGAGTAACAAAGGTCTTATGAGGTCATCACTCCTTTACAAATGAAAATTTAGCCTACTCTCGCGGCATCAAAGAACCCAAGTGCCTAGCCCCAGCGATGATCCAGTTATTCGCCTCTGCCTTAATGCATCCAACCACCACAGATGGCAGCCTACAAGTTTGCTGAAAAACTCTTGTGTTTCTCTGGTCTTCAGATGCCCCTGTTTTTCCCCACCGCGAGCTGTGGATTGGTTGATCCGATCCTGACGGCACATACGCCCATGATTCTCCTCACTCCCATTGCCACCAAAGTCAATACTGTACAATACAATCCAAAGCAAGCACATGGCACTGTGCCAGGGTTCAATCTTTTTTTTTTGTGGGATAAATTTCCAATCTGTTCATCTTCAATCATGGTAGTACAACGAACACTAGAAGTAATAAAAATTGCATCCAGATCCATAGACCACCTAGCGATGACTACAAGCATTGAAGCGAGCCGAAGGCACGCCGCTGTCATAGCCCCTCCCTCGCCCGAGTCGGGCAAACGTTGTTGTAGTAGACAGTCGGGATGTCGTCGTGCTAAGGCCCCATAGAACCAACACACCAGAACAGCAACCACCGCAGACGATGAGTGTATATATAAAGGATACAACATGAAGACACACGAACGAAGATGAATGACGAACAAATCCGAGCAAATCCACCAAAGACAGATCCACCGGAGAAACACCTCCACACGCCCACTGATGATGATAGACGCATCACCGGAACGAGGGCTAGGCGGGGAGAACTTTATTCCATCTTCAGGGAGCCGCCGCCGTCTCGCCTTCCTGAGCAGGACACAAACCCTAACAAAGCTCGAAAGAAGATCTAAAACGAAGCCCTCCCACCGGCAAGGGCCGATATCCACTCCTCCTCCATGGCCCTAAGGCCAATGGAGACGGGACAGACCAGCGCCGGCGCCGACGGGAAGCAGACAACCTTAGCTTTTTAGTGATGGCGGCTGGCTAGGTCAAGTCGAAGCTTGATGCCGGGGGTTCAATCTCATCCAGAAAAATGTCGGGAACTGTTTTTTGGGCCACGCTGAAACTTCAGATCCCAACAGACATGTCGCATACTACTCGACAACGAGAAGTAATCATCGATCAACAACAACCGCTATGTACTTATCCTGCAATTTCTTCCTCCTCAATCAACACGCAGTTTGAACCGTAGCTCAACTCCGGGGAGCAACTACAATAGAATTTGGCCTTGTGATGCAAAAATAGAAAATTTCATCTGGGCCATCAGATCAACCGTGGATGGTACAGATTGAAGTGGAGGATCCCAGACCACTTAATGTACACATTCACAGAAACCCCCTGCTACTAGTTGGATATGAAATATATGACTATTGCACTTACCACCTCAACTTTCTTCATATCCAAATGTTTTGTACTCAGTAAATAAGTCTACTTTAAAATATTGACAGTCGATGCTCCCTCTTTGCACATTGTTACTGCGTATATATTTAAGTATAATAATGGCTTTTACTATTATCTCCGTCCCAAATTAGTCGTCTTAGATTTGTAGGTACATATTAACATTTGAGTACATGACAAAACTAAGCCACCCTCTTCGTATACATGGCCAACAAGGCCATTACAACTACAAAAATATATTTAAGTATGTCAAGCTGGACCATCCCATGCACACATATTTCGAGTACATGTCAAATTGGACCATCACAGGCACAACTATTTGTTTACATTTCAAAATGGACCATCACGGGCACAAGGAACTGGAACATCCTAGGCAGAAATATTTTGTACATATCAAACTGGAGCACGGCGGGCACATCAGAAGACATACATATATATCAAGTTATACATGACACGACATGATCATTTCTAGCCATCTGCAGTTGTAGAGCTTCTTGCTGGGAAGGAGCACACCAAAACAAATACAAGTCAGTTTGAGCACAAGACTGTGTAGGAGATTTCTTTTACTAAAAAGAGATCAACAGTTTTTGTTCGGATACTCCGCAAGGTCATGGTATATGTAAGATTACCAAGCAATCATACCAGGTACCAATAAATGCCAACTGAAAACAACAATGATATACTTCACTCAACCTCTCTAAATCTGAAAGTTCTACTTTTCTTAAGCAATTCCCTTTAGCTCTTTGTATGTACAAATTAGCGTGCTGCTAGTGGGGTTGGTTATTGTATAGTGTTTAGTACAAGTATATCCAAACACATGGATACTAAAATCTCCCTTAGATGAATATTAAGACGATTTGAGGAACTGTACTCCGAAACAGTGCAAGCAAATTGTATATTTACAAGGCTCACAAAGACAAGTATGTTGGAAATATGCCCTAGAGGCAATAATAAATTGGTTATTATTATATTTCCTTGTTCATGATAATTGTTTATTATCCTTGCTAGAATTGTATTGATAGGAAACTCAGATACATGTGTGGATACATAGACAAACACCATGTCCCTAGTGAGCCTCTAGATGACTAGCTCGTTGATCAATAGATGGTTACGGTTTCCTGACCATGGACATTGGATGTCGTTGATAACGGGATCACATCATTAGGAGAATGATGTGATGGACAAGACCCAATCCTAAGCCTAGCACAGATCGTGTAGTTCGTATGCTAAAGCTTTTCTATATGTCAAGTATCTTTTCCTTAGACCATGAGATTGTGCAACTCCCGGATACCGTAGGAATGCTTTGGGTGTACCAAACGTCACAACGTAACTGGGTGGCTATAAAGGTGCACTACAGGTATCTCCGAAAGTGTCTGTTGGGTTGGCACGAATCGAGACTTGGATTTGTCACTCCGTGTGACGGGGAGGTATCTCTAGGCCCACTCGGTAGGACATCATCATAATGTGCACAATATGTGATCAAGGAGTTGATCACGGGATGATGTGTTACGGAACGAGTAAAGAGACTTACCGGTAACGAGATTGAACAAGGTATCGGGATACCGACGATCGAATCTCGGGCAAGTACTGTACCGATAGACAAAGGGAATTGTATACGGGATTGATTGAATCCTTGACATCGTGGTTCATCCGATGAGATCATCGTGGAGCATGTGGGAGCCAACATGGGTATCCAGATCCCGCTGTTGGTTATTGACCGGAGAGTTGTCTCGGCCATGTCTGCATGACTCCCGAGCCCGTAGGGTCTACACACTTAAGGTTCGATGACGCAGGGGTTATAGGGAAAGTATGTACGCAGTTACCGAATGTTGTTCGGAGTCCCGGATGAGATCCCGGATGTCACGAGGAGTTCCGGAATGGTCCGGAGGTAAAGATTCATATATGGGAAGTCCCGTTTTGGTCACCGAAAAAGTTTCGGGTCCACCGGGTGGGGCCACCAGCCCCGGAGGCATATGTGGGCCAAGTGTGGGAGGGGACCAGCCCCAGGTGGGCTGGTGGGCCCCCCCCCACCAAGGCCCAAGGTGCCCCAAGAGGGGAGGGGGGCAAACCCTAGGGCAGATGGGCCCTAGGGCCCAATCTGGTGCGCCCTCTCTCCCTCTCCCCCTCTGGCCGCCACCCCTAGATGGGATCTAGGGTGGCCGCACCCCTAGGGGGTGGGAAACCCTAAAGGGGGCGCAGCCCCCCCTTTTCCCCTATATATATGTGAGGTTTGGGGCTGCCCATAACACGTTTTGACCTCGGTCGCTTGGCGCAGCCCTACCTCTCTCCCTCCTCGTCTCTCGCAGTGCTTGGCGAAGCCCAGCTGGAGTCCCGCGCTCCTCCACCACCACCACGCCGTCGTGCTGCTGTTGGATGGAGTCTTCCCCAACCTCTCCCTCTCTCGTTGCTGGATCAAGGCGTGGGAGACGTCACCGGGCTGCACGTGTGTTGAACGCGGAGGCGCCATTGTTCGGCGCTTAGATTGGAATCAACCGCGATCTGAATCGCAGCGAGTACGACTCCTTCATCCGCGTTATTGCAACGCTTCCGCATCGCGATCTACAAGGGTATGTAGATGCACTCCCCTCCCCCTCGTTGCTAGATTACTCCATAGATAGATCTTGGTGATGCGTAGGAAAAATTTTGATTTTCTGCTACGATCCCCAACAGTGGCATCATGAGCTAGGTCTATGCGTAGCATCTTGCACGAGTAGAACACAAAGTAGTTGTGGGCGTGGATTTGTCAATTTACTTGCCGTTACTAGTCTTATCTTGATTCGGCGGCATCGTGGGATGAAGCGGCCCGGACCGACCTTACACGTACTCTTACGTGAGACAGGTTCCACCGACTGACATGCACTAGTTGCATAAGGTGGCTAGCGGGTGTCTGTCTCTCCCACTTTAGTCGGATCGGATTCGATGAAAAGGGTCCTTATGAAGGGTAAATAGAAATTGGCATATCACGTTGTGGTTTTGGCGTAGGTATGAAACGTTCTTGCTAGAAACCTATAGCAGCCACGTAAAAACTTGCAACAACAATTAGAGGACGTCTAACTTGTTCTTGCAGCATGTGCCGTGTGATGTGATATGGCCAAAAGGATGTGATGAATGATATATATGTGATGTATGAGATTCATCATGTTCTTGTAATAGGAATCACGACTTGCATGTCGATGAGAATGACAACCGGCAGGAGCCATAGGAGTTGTCTTATTTATTGTATGACCTGCGTGTCACTGAATAACGCCATGTAATTACTTTACTTTATTGCTAAACGTTAGCCATAGTAGTAGAAGTAATGTTTGGCGAGACGAGTTCATGAAGACAAGATGATGGAGATCATGATGATGGAGATCATGGTGTCATGCTGGTTACGATGATGATCATGGAGCCCCGAAGATGAAGATCAAAGGAGCAAGATGATATTGGCCATATCATGTCACTATTTGATTGCATGTGATGTTTATCATGTTTTACATCTTATTTGCTTAGAACGACGGTAGTGAATAAGATGATCTCTCACTAAAATTTCAAGAATTGTGTTCCCCCTAACTGTGCAACGTTGCTAAGGTTCGTTGTTCCGAAGCACCACGTGATGATCGGGTGTGATAGGCTCTAACGTTCGCATACAACGGGTGTAAGCCAGATTTACACACGCGATACACTTAGGGTTGACTTGACGAGCCTAGCATGTACAGACATGGCCTCGGAACACGGAAGACCGAAAGGTCGAACATGAGTCGTATAGAAGATACGATCAACATGAAGATGTTCACCGTTGATGACTAGTCCGTCACACGTGATGATCGGACACGGCCTAGTCGATTCGGATCATATATCACTTAGATGACTAGAGAGATGTCTATCTGAGTGGGAGTTCATTAGATGAACTTAATTGTCATGAACAATAGTCTAAGTTGTCTTTGCAAATTATGTTGTAGACCAATAACTACGTTGTAGCTCTTTGTTTAATACGATCCTAGAGAAAGACTAAGTTGAAAGATATTGTACGCAATGATGCGGACTGGGTCCGTATCCGAGGAGTGTCCTCACTGCTACACAGAAAGCTTACGTCTTTGATGCACCGCTCGATGTGCAAACCCCTACAACGTTGTCTGTGGATGTTGTGAACACCTGACAGACACGTCCTGATGACTACTTGATAGTTTAGTGCACCATACTTTACGGCTTAGAATCGGGATTCCAATGACGTTTTGAACGTCATAGAACATATGAGATGTTCTAAGAGCTGAAATTGGGATTTCAGGCTCATGCCCGTGTTAAGAGGTATGAGACCTCTGACAAGTTCTTTTGCCAAAAAGATGGAGGAGAATAGCTCAACTTGTGAGCATGTGCTCAGAATGTCTGGGTGCTAAAATCACTTGAACCAAGTGGGAGTTAATCTTCTAGATGAGATAGTGGTTGACGGAATTCTCTAGACACTATCACCAAGCTACTAGAACTTCGTGATGAACTATGACATGCAAAGGATGGAGATGATCCCGGAGCTATTAGCGGTGCTTAAGACCGCAAAAGTAGAAATTAAGAAGGAGCATCAAGTGTTGATGGTTTGACAAGACCACTGGTTTCAAAGGGGGCAAGGGCTAGAAGGGAAACTTAATGAATGGCAAACCAGTTGTCGCTCTGATGAAGGAACCCAAGGTTCAACCGAAACCTCGAGACTAAGTGCTTCTATTGTAAGGGGAACGGTCACATGGTAGCGGAACTACCCCAAATACATGGTAGATAAGAAAAGCTGGCAACTTCAACAAAGTATATTTGATATACGTGTTATTGATGTGTACCTTACTAGTACTCCTTGTAGCACATGGGTATTGGATACCGGTTCAGTTGCTATTATTAGTGACTTGAAGCAAAAGCTACGGACTGAACGGAGACTAGCTAAGGGCGAGGTGACGATGTGTGTTGGATGTTGGGGATCGTAGCAGAAAATCAAAATTTTACCTACGCATCACCAAGACCTATCTATGGAGTAATCTAGCAACGTGGGAGAGGGGAGTGCATCTACATACCCTTGTAGATTGCGAGCGGAAGCGTTCAAGAGAACAGGGATGATGGAGTCGTACTCGTCGTGATCCAAATCACCGATGATCCTAGCGCCGAATGGACGGCACCTCCGTGTTCAACACACGTACGGAGCGGGGACGTCTCCTCCTTCTTGATCCAGCAAGGGGGGAGGAGAGGTTGATGGAGATCCAGCAGCATGACGGCGTGGTGTTGGAAGTAGCGGGATTCCAACAGGGCTTCGCCAAGCGCTACGGGAGGAGGGAGATGTGTCACGGGAGGGAGAGGGAGGCGCCAGGGCTTGGGGTGCGGCTCCCATGCGCCTCCCCACTATATATAGGGGTGGAGGGGGCTGGTTTCTTGCCCTCCAAGTCCATTGGGGCGTTGGCAAAGGTGGGGGGAAGAAATCCCATCATTTCCTTTCCCCACCGATTGTTATCCCCCCTTTTTAGGGATCTTGATCTTATCCCTTCGGGATATGATCTTATTCCTTCTAAGGGGGATCTTGGTGCGCCTTGACCAGGGGTGTGGGGCCTTGCCCCCACTACCCACGTTCATGTGGGTCCCCCCATGCAGGTGGGCCCCACTTCGGAACCTTCTAGAACCTTCCCGGTACAATACCGAAAAATCCCGAACATTTTCCGGTGGCCAAAATAGGACTTCCTATATATAAATCTTTACCTCCGGACCATTCCGGAACACCTCGTGACGTCCAGGATCTCATCCGGGACTCCGAACAACTTTCTGGTTTCCGCATACTTATATCTCTACAACCCTAGCGTCACCGAACCTTAAGTGTGTAGACCCTACGGGTTCGGGAGACACGCAGACATGACCGAGACGACTCTCCTGTCAATAATCAACAGCGGGGTCTAGTTACCCATGTTGGCTCCCACATGCTCCACGATGATCTCATCGGATGAACCACGATGTCAAGGATTCAATCAACCCCGTATACAATTCCCTTTGTCTATCGGTACAGTACTTGCCCGAGATTCGATCGTCGGTATCCCGATACCTTGTTCAGTCTCGTTACCGGCAAGTCTCTTTACTCGTTTCGTAACACATCATCCCGTGATCAACTCCTTGATCACATTGTGCACATTATGATGATGTCCTACCGAGTGGGCCCAGAGATACCTCTCCGTCACACGGAGTGACAAATCCCAGTCTCAATTCATGCCAACCCAACAGACACTTTCGGAGATACCTATAGTGCACCTTTATAGCCACCCAGTTACGTTGTGACGTTTGGTACACCCAAAGAATTCCTAAGGTATCCGGGAGTTGCACAATCTCATGGTCTAAGGAAAAGATACTTGACATTCAGAAAAGCTTTAGCATACGAACTACACGATCTATGCTAGGCTTAGGATTGGGTCTTGTCCATCACATCATTCTCCGAATGATGTGATCCCGTTATCAACGACATCCAATGTCCATGGTCAGGAAACCGTGACCATCTGTTGATCAACGAGCTAGTCAACTAGAGGCTTACTAGGGACATGGTGTTTGTCTATGTATCCACACATGTATCTGAGTTTCCTATCAATAAAATTCTAGCATGGATAATAAACAATTATCATGAACAAGGAAATATAATAATAACCAATTTATTATTGCCTCTACGGCATATTTCCAACAGTCTCCCACTTGCACTAGAGTCAATAATCTAGTTCACCTCACCATGTGATTAACACTCATAGGTCAGATCGCCATGTGACCAACATCAAAGAGTTTACTAGAGTCAATAATCTAGTTCACATCACTATGTGATTAAAACTCAATGAGTTCTGGGTTTGATCATGTTACGCGTGTGAGAGAGGTTGTAGTCAACGGGTCTGCAACTTTCAAATCCCTATGTACTTCGCAAAACGTTATGTCATATCATAGATGCTGCTACCACGTTCCACTTGGAGCTATTCCAAACTATTGCTCCATTATACGTATCTGGTATCTCTACTCAGAGTTATCCGGATAGGTGTTAAGTTTGCATCGACGTAACTCTTTACGTCGAACTCTTTATCACCTCCATAACCGAGAAACATTTCCTTATTGCTCTAAGGATAATTTTGACCGCTATCTAGTGATCCACTCCTGGATTACCTTTGTACCCTCTTGCCAGACATTTGGCAAGGCACACATCAGGTGCGGTACTCAGCATGGCATATCGTATAGAGCCTATTACAAAAGCATAGGGGACGACCTTCGTCCTTCCTCTTTCTTCTGCCGCGGTCAAGCTTTGAGTCTTACTCAACTTCACACCTTACAACTCAGGCAAGAACTCCTTCTTTGACTAATATATTTTGAACTCCTTCAAAATCATGTCAAAGGTGTGTGTTCTTTTGAAAGTATTACCAGGCGTCTTGATCTATCTGTATAGATCTTGATGCCCAATATGTAAGCAGCTTTATCTAGGTCTTCCTTTGAAAAACTCCTTTCAAACAACCCTTTACGCTTTCCTGAAATTATACACCATTTCAGATAAACAATATGTCATTCACATATACTTATCAGAAATGTTGTAGTGCTCCCACTCACTTTATTGTAAATACAAGTTTCTAACAAACTTAGTATAAACCCAAAAACTTTGATCACTCCATCAAAGCGTATATTCCGACTCCGAGATGCTTGCTCTAGTCCATGGAAGGATCGCTGGAGCTAGCATACCTTTTAGCATCCTTAGGATCAACAAAACCTTTCTGATTGTATCACATACAACCTTTCCTTACGAAAACTGGTAAGAAAACTTGTTTTGACATCCATCTGCCAGATTTCATAAATGCAGCTTATGCTAACTTGATTCCGACGGACTTAAGCATCGCTACGGGTGAGAAAATCTCATCGTAGTCAACTCCTTGAACTTGTGAAAAACTCTTCACCACAAGTCGAGCTTCATAGACGGTGACATTATCGTCCACGTCCGTCTTCTTCTTAAATATCCATTTATCTCAATGGCTTTCCGATCATCAGGCAAGTCCACCAAAGTCCATACTTTGTTTTGATACATGGATCCTATCTCGGATTTCTCGGCTTCTAACCATTTTTCGGAATATGGGCTCACCATCGCTTCTCCATAGTTCGTAGGTTCATTGTTGTCCAACAACATGACTTCTAAGACAAGATCACCGTACCACTCAGGAGTAGTACATATCCTTGTCGACCTACGAGGTTCGATAGCAACTTGATCTGGAGCTTCATGATCACTATCATTAGTTTCCTCTTCAATAGTCGTAGGTTCCACAGAAACATCTTTCTGTGTTGCACTACTCTCCGGTTGAAGTGAGGGTTCGACAACCTCATCAAGTTCTATCTTCCTCCCACTCGATTCTTTCGAGAGAAACTCCTTCTCGAGAAAGGACCCGTTCTTAGCGACAAACATTTTTGCCCTTGGATCTGAGACAGAAGGTATACCCAACTGTTACCATTGGGTATCCTATGAAGATGTATTTGTCCGCTTTGGGTTCGAGCTTTTTCCCGGCTGAAGCCATAAGCATCGCAGCCCCAAATATTAAGAAAACGACAACTTTGGTTTCTTGCCAAACCAGACAGCGTCGTCTCAACGGACTTAGATGGTGCCTTATCTAAAGTGAATGCAGCTGTCTCTAATGCATAACCTCAAAATAATAGCGGTAGATCGGTGATACGTCCAAAACGTATCTATAATTTCTGCTTGCTCCATGCCTCTTTTGGGTGATATTGCTATGTTATTTATACACTTCCATACACTTTTGATCATATTTGGACTAACCTATTAACTCAGTGCACCCCAGTGCCAGTTTCTGTTTTCGGCTATTTTTGTATTTCAGGTTTTCACATTACGAGAACTGCCAGGAAAAATCCAGAAAAATTATATAAAAAATCAGCGTTCCAGAAGCTACCGTGCGCCCGAAGTACAGCCTGGGGGGGGGGGGGGCACCAGGGCTCCAGGCGCCCTGGCGGCGCGCCCCCCCCTGGGCCGCGCCGGGGGGGCGCCTGGGCCCCCCGAGGCTCCGCTGATGCCCCCCTTTGGCATATATTTAAAGCTTCTCCTGAAACCCTCGAGACGAGAACTCTTTTTCGCGATCTCATCTCTGTTCCGCCGCCGCCGCCGCTTCCAAGATCGGGAGCACCAGGAGAACTCTTCCCGGCACCCTGCCGGAGGGGAGGATCACCACCGGGAGCTTCTCCACCACCATGGACGCCTCCCGGATGAGTTGTGAGTAGTCTCCCTTGGACCATGAGTCCATGACCAGTAGCTATGTGATGTTCTCCTCCCGTTCTTGTGCTTCACTAATTAGTCCTCGTGAGCTGCCCTACATGATCGAGGCACATATGTAATCCTTATGCTGTTGCTATGATGAGTTTGCTGGGATCCGATGGATTATGAGATTATGTTCAGATTGTGTTTGAGTAATATATTTGATCTACCTCTTTTATATTTATGTTCGTAAGTAATTCTTGCATGTTCTCCGTTGTTATTTATTGCTTTGGCCAAGTAATAGGTAGTGACTCCAAGAGGGAACGTTATGCTCGGTTGTGGGTTCATGCCCCTCGATGACTAGCTTGAGTGACAGAAACATGAGTCTAGGGGATGTGCTGTTGCCACAAGGGGGAAAACAACGGTGCTTGTGCCCGCGGGTGCAAGGACTGTTTACTTTACGCAAAGTTCTTTTAATGCAGTTGTCTGTTGCTTTAAGTTTACACTATGGGTGGGACTCGCAACTTAATACCAGCGAGATGTTCTGGATAGATATCTCAAGGTGGATGATTAGTAGTAGATGCAGATGGATTTCGGTCTACTTACCTCGGCGTACCGCCCATGCTTTGAACCTCAACCTTTCTTGCAATGTAGTCAGCATTGGTTTGCGCACATGGTCCTGTCAATTGCCCAGCTGTAATTCGTTTACCTCACATAGCTGTTTTATCGTCTTTTGGGAGAGAGACATCACTAGTGAACATCATGAGACTCCGGTCCATATTACCATCATTGATCACATCCGCTATTTACTTTCTGCTTTTACTTACTATTGCAACTATACCTATCACTATTATCACTTGCATTTGATCCTTTGTAAACGACAAGGCCGGAGGGATTGACAACCTCTCTGTACTCGTTGGGAGCAAAGTTATTTGTATCTGTGTGCAGGTCCACGTTGATTGCTAATATCTGGCGTCGTTAGCAGTTGACACCTTCTTGTTGAAACTGGGAGTCTCTGGGAAATCGATCCTTGGTATTGCCAAGGGAAAACTTCTGCTACACTGCATCTCAAACCTTCCACTTGGGGTAACCAACGAGGGGTGAGAAGCCACCTAGCAAAGCAATTTCTGGCGCCGTTGCCGGGGACTCCACTCTTCAGGATAGGGGAGTTGCACGCTATCTTTTACCTTTGCTTTTAGTCTTGTTAGTTTACCTTTCAGTTTTTGCTTTAGTATCTTCTATCGAAAATCACAAAAATAGTTATCTTGCTTGCTTGCTACTATGGGTTCCACCGAGAACACCAAGTTGTGTGACTTCACTAGTCACAACAACGATGACTTTATCTGCACACCTATCACTACACCTGCCACTTCAGCACCTTCATATGAAATTAAACCTGCTTTACTGAACTTAGTCATGAAAGATCAATTCTCCGGTGCTGGAGATGATGCTGCTTTACACTTAAACAACTTTGTTGAACTTTGTGATATGCAAAAGTACCAAGAAATAGATGGTAATATTGCTAAGCTTAAGCTTTTTCCTTTCTCCTTGAGAGGAGGAGCTAAAATTTGGTTTCAGTCTTTGCCTAGAAACATCATAGATTCATGGGACAAGTGCAAAGATGCTTTTATTGGAAAATACTATCCACCTGCTAAAATTATCCAACTAAGAAGTAACATAATGAATTTTAAACAATTGGATAATGAACACGTTGCCCAAGCTTGGGAACGTATGAAATCTCTTATCAAGAACTGCCTTACTCATGGTTTGACTATTTGGATGGTTATCCAAACTTTTTATGCAGGCTTGAACTTTACCTCGCGGAATTTGTTAGATTCCGCCGCGGGAGGAACCTTTATGTCAACTACACTTGGTGCTGCCACAAAGCTTCTCGATGAGATGATGACCAACTATTCCCAATGGCACACCGAACGCGCTCCAACAGGTAGGAAGGTAAACTCTGTCGAGGAGATTTCCTCCCTAAATGAAAAAGTTGACTTGATCATGTCTCTACTTTCGAAGCAATCTTCTATTGATCCTCGTGATGTTCCTTTAAATTCTTTGATTGCTCAAGAACAAGTAGATGTGAACTTTATCTCTAGGAACAATTTTAATAACAATGCTTATAGGAGTAATTTTGGTAGCAATCCTAGACCGTTCCCCTCTAATTCTTATGGGAACAACAATGCTTATCCTAGCACCAGGAACTCCACTACTGAACTAGAGATTATGCTTAAAGATTTCATCACTACCCAAAAAGATTTTAATAATAGTGTAGGAGAAAAACTAAACAAACTAGATGATCTCTCTTTGAAGGTAGACCATTTAGCCAATGAGGTAGAATTGCTTAAAATTAAAACTTCTCCTCTTGAGGAGAGGAAGGTCACTCCTATCAATGCTATTCAAGTGCAAATTAATGAAAATATTAGGATGATGGCTAAACTTAAAGAGAGATGGGCTAGAGAAAGGGAGGAAGAAGATAGAATTAAGAGCCTTCCTACCCACCACACTGTTGCTACTATCCAAGTTGTTGAGGATACCCAAACTCTTAGCACCCAATGCACTCCTGGTCCCGATGGACCTATTAATGGTGATGCTATGACTATAGAAACTACCAAACAAGTGAACCTAAAGGACACCACTACCACCTTACTTGATGGTAGTGACCTTGATTTTGACAATTGCACTCTTACCGAAGTTATTGATTTCCTTCACAAGATGTCTAGAGATCCCCGCACTAGCACGATTAACCTTGCCTTCACAGAGCATATCACTAATGCTCTTATCAAAGCTAGGGAGGAGAAACTTAGAGTAGAAGCCTCCATACCTAGAAAGCTAGAAGATGATTGGGATCCTATGATAAAAATTAAATTGAATGACTTCTCTTGCTATGCTTTATGTGATGTTGGTGCTAGTACCTCTGTTATGCCCAAAAGAATATATGATATGCTTAAATTGAAACCTTTTGATTCTTGTTCTTTTGGTGTTCGTCTCGTTGATTCTTCCATAAAGAAACCTTTGGGGAGGATCGACGATGTTCTTATCATTGTCAATGACAACTATGTTCCCGTTGATTTTACTATTATGGATATTGAATGTGAACCTTCATGTCCAATTATTTTGGGACGTCCTTTTCTACGCACCGTTGGTGCTATCATTGACATGAAAGAGGGTAATATAAAATTTCAGTTTCCTCTCAAGAAAGGGATGGAACACTTCCGTAACGGTACTTGATGACCCACAACCGTAAGGGATCTATTGCAGCGTTTTCGATAAGTAAGAGTGTCGAACCCAACGAGGAGCAGAAGGTATTGATAAGCGATTCTGAGCAAGAAATTACTGCAAGCACTGAATGATAACTTTTAGGGGTTTTCTCGGTATAAGCAACAGGAAAGTAAAAGCAAGTAATGTAAAAGGTACTGAGAGTGACAAGTAGCCCAATCCTTTCTTAGCAAAGGAGAGGCCTAGCAACTAAACTTATAAAGACTAAAGCGTTCTTGAGGACACACGGGAGAGGTAGTCATGTGCTTTCACCATATTTCGTATCGATACTATGTTATGTGTTGATAAGTGTTGAGTGGGTGGATTTATGCTAGTGCACTCTCTAGACTAAGATGAATGCACTCTTATGATTAAACACCTTGCAAGCATCCGCAAATACAAGATAGAATTTAAGGCAAAAGCCTAACCATAGCAATACGATCGAGGATCCATTATTCCCTTATGCAAAAGCGTGCGAACTGGGGTTCAGGTTTCTGTCACTCCAGCAACCCACCATAAGCATTCTTTATACACAATGTATTCTCCTAGGTCCTTAATAAGGCGAAGTGTTGGGTGTTCGACTCACACAACACCACTAGTAGAATGACAACACAACTTAAGTATCAAACAACACATATTACTTCAACAGCATATGACTACTAACAACAAGACTTTCCCCATGTCCTCAAGAACTAAGGTAACTACTCACGAGACATAAAAGAGATCATGATCAGTGGGGATAAATATGTGATAAACAATCTGGACATAATAGTATTTCTCCAACAAAACTCAATAGCATTCACCACAAAGTAGTAATCAACACCGATGGAGTAGAGAGGATAGGTACTACAAGTTACAACACAAGTTGTGATTGTAAGATGAGGTTTGGATGAAGATGGAGATGGTGCTGGTGTTGGGGATGATGTTGATGATGATCTCGATGATGCCCGTGACGATGGTGATGACGATGGCGACGATCTCCCCTTCCGGGAGGTGATCTCCCCGGCGGAATCTGCCCGCCGGAGATGGCTTTTTCTTCTCTGTAGGTTTCCGCCACGGAGCAGCGGCGGAACTCCGTAAAAATTCCCGTCCCTTGGGTTTTTGGATAATGGAGAGCATATATGCAAAAGGGGGCGGCCAGAGGTGGGCCAGGGGCTCCAGGCGCCCCCCCCCC
>LR738711.1:19825679-19873926 GCA_902687465.1 Secale cereale
CCCCCCCCCCGGTGCGGCCAGGGGGGGGGGGCGCCCCCAGGCCCCTTGGGCACCCTGTGGCCCCCCTCTGGTTGCCCTTCCGCGTGCCTTCGTGATCCGTCTGAAAAATATCTCCCGTCAATTTTCAGGTAATTTGGAGGTATTCTTCTTCAGCAACTCAGCGTCCACTTTTTACTGTTGAATCCTGCGTCTACTGCTTCGGCATCGGAAAGTTTGCAAACTGTGTAAAATAGACCAAAACAACATAAGAACATCACCGTAACGTGAAATATATCAATGAATAAGGATAAATTATGATACAAAATAGTGATGCATTTTGGACGTATCAACACCCCCAAGCTTAGACCTCGCTTGTCCCCAAGCGAATATGAACTCGGTAAACCTGTCCACAAGTTTAGAGAGTGAAGTGTCGATAAATAGAATACGGACAAGAAGCATCATAGTTTCTTTACCAACTCAAATATCCTCAACAACAATCTTCAATTCATAAAGCCCTTATAAAAGAGTGATAACACTTATATTCGAAAGTAGGGCTAAGGAAACTCATTATATCATGGCAAACATGTCCTTTGGTCAAAGAACAACAAATAGATTTAACTTTTGCTCTTATATTTTGATGAGATCAATTGAAGCTTTTTGAAATAACATGTTAATAGGCAAGAAGTGAAAGTGTTAACACAAAGGAAGATATTTGCCTTAGCTGGGCATGACAAACAACTTACTTATCGAATGATAATGTCAACAAGGATATGATATGACGAATCTTAATGCAGCCTTATATGAATGAATCCTTGTCAACATCAAATGTCTGATCTCTTTGAGAAATAGAAGGAAGTAGGGATAACTGACTCAGCTTAAAATTAAAAGATAGGCCCTGCTCTACGGTAGTAGGGAAAACTCATGTGCTATCCTCAAATCAAACAGAATGAAAACAAGTTTTTAGGGGTGCATGATTTGTCAACGAATGCTAATAGATAACTCAATTGCTTTTTGAGCTGGACAAGTTTCGAGGAACGGCTCCCGTACGAGGACGATAACATCCTCTTATTCTCCTTTGTTTATCACTGCCAAAGTTTTCTGATTTCTCATGAACAAAGCGTGTAGGAGGGTTTGTTTGTTATATTGTTTTTAATCCGGGCGCACTCTTTGCCAGTTCCTTCTCGTATTATGGGTTTGCACATTAGACATGCAATCCCGGGGTGAAGCTTGTCCAATTCAAGAAGACTATGTATTAGCTATTACTTCCTCATGAGCTAAAACAGAGGCACAAAATAAAGGATTTTGAACATTTAAGGATAACACATAAATTATATACTTTTAGGGGGTGGTAGTGGAATACCACGAGTAGGTAGGTATGGTGGACTCATATGGAAGGTATTGGTTTTAAGGGTATGGATGCACAAGCAGAATACCGCTTAGTACAGAGTTAGGCTAGCAAAGGTTTTGAGAGAGCAGACAACTGATGATGACTAAGATACAAAGCAATATAAAGCATGAACATTGAAATAAGCATAACACATCAAGTTGTCTTCCTTGTCAGCACAACACTTCAAGCATAATAACATAAAGGTTTTGGCTATGTTGATACTTTAAGAAAATTATGCTTGTTGTTATGACCAAAGCTATGTTTGCCAAGATTAAATAAAGTTTCATAGCCATACCTGACATAAGGTCAATACTCCCCATAAGAATCATCATATAAGGTCGATTGCGTGAAGAGAATACCGAGTGCAGCAAAAGGAACCGATAAACTTCTCATTAATATTCCATCATAAACGACTCCACACTCACGGATACAATTCCTCACCGAAGGAGCGATAGACCTCAATGCACACACATATCTCATATAACAACCTCCCTAGACATGATACGACTCTACTTGACTCTAAAAGACAAAAGGTAAAGATAATGATACCGGGCACTCCCCAAAGCTTGGAACAAGCCAAGGGAATGCCATTACCCCAGGAGATTTCACTCATCATCCTTGTTGGCGTTGATCACGTAGTTCTTGGCGAAACTCTTCCATGGAAGGGGTTCTCCAGTCTCATATGAGAAGCTCGTCTCCTGAATCCTGCATTCAGCACCCAAACTCATGCGCATAAACCTTAGTTCATACTTACAGTTCTGGTTATTTAGATCATTAATTTGCCCTTGGAGCTCTATAATTCTTTCTTCAGACGCGGTGATGCTTTTCCACATCTCATTCATCTCCTTCAGGAAGTAGGTCTTCAGCTCGTCGATGATGTTAAAGTTAGCTTCAACACCACGCTCGATCATCTTCTTGTACTCGAAGACTTCTTGCTCCACTTCTTCCAGCCTGGCCTGGATGCTCCCCTCCTTGATAGGTCCCTTCAGATCTTCTTGATGAAGGACGCCGTCCTTCATCTGAACAACCTGGGGGTGCTTCTTCACCTCAGCGAGGTAAGGGTTGATGACGTTGACGACGAACTTGTCCTTGGGGGAACTTGGAGAAGCCATGGCACCTAAATTCAGCTGAACGATTCCCTGGCAGAAACAGACCGAAGAGAAAACACACGAAATCGCAAGATACGTTGCTGGAACAATCCGGGCAAATATATAGGAAAAATTTATGCACAGAAAGGAAGGTAACGGACCAAAGCGGGGTCGGAGGCGGACTCCCGGGTGTCCAGGCGGCCTCCCGGCGTGGCACGGGGGGGGGGGGGGCGCCAGGGGGGCGCCTGGACTCCCTGGAGGTCGTCTCCGGCTCCACTTAGGCTCGGAATTTTAATAATTTTGCAGAAACTCGTAATACGGAACTTTTATGGCGGTTCGCGATGTTTCCTTACCATACTACATACCTTTTCTTTATTCTGCTTCTGCTGGCGTCTGAAACAGGGCTGCAACATGTTCTTCGTGGGTTGTTGTGTATATTATATTCACATCAACATTGACAGGGTCTCCTGCTATGTAATGTTTAAGTCTTTGCCCATTCACAACTTGAGGTTTGGTGCCTTCAAAATTATTAATCTTAATTGCACCAGACCGATAAACTTCTTCAATATGAAATGGTCCTTCCCACCTAGAAAGTAGTTTACCTGGAGAAAACCTGAAACGGGATCTGAACAACAAAACTTTATCACCAACATTAAATTCACGTTTCAGAATCTTCCTATCATGCCACTTTTTTACCTTTTCCTTGAACATTTTAGCGCTCTCGTAAGCTTCACTTCTCCATTCATCTAGAGAAGTCAAGTTCATGAGACGCTTCTCACCAGCTAGTTTTGGGTCAGCGTTAAGCTCTCTAACAACCCAGAAAGCTTTGTGCTCTAACTCTAATGGCAAATGGCAAGCCTTGCCATACACCATCTTATAGGGGGACATGCCCATGGGGTTTTTGTAAGCAGTTCTATATGCCCACAAAGCATCTCCTAACTTATTTGACCAGTCCTTTCTATTTCTGTTTATTGTTTTCTGCAAGATCAACTTAATCTCTCTATTGGTGAGCTCAACTTGCCCACTAGTTTGAGGATGATATGGTGAAGCAATTCTATGATTAACATCGTATTTAGCCAAAGCTTTTCTAAAAGCTCCGTGCGTGAAGTGTGATCCTCCATCGGTCATGAGATACCTTGGTACACCAAACCTAGGAAAAATTACATCTTTAAGCATTTTCAAAGATGTCTTGTGATCAGCACTTTCAGTGGGGATTGCTTCAACCCACTTGGTCACATAATCAACAGCTACTAAAACGTGAGTGTACTTGTGCGAAGAAGGAAAAGGACCCATAAAATCAAAACCCCAACAATCAAAAGGTTCAATCACTAGTGAGTAATTCATAGGCATCTCATTCCTTCTATTAATGTTACCAACTCTCTGACATTTATCACAGGCTAAAACATAATTTCTAGCATCTTTAAAGAGAGTGGGCCAATAAAAACCTGATTGAAGAACCTTATGTGCAGTCCTCTCACCGGCATGATGTCCTCCATAGGGACTATCATGACACCGTCTGAGAATGTCCTTCTGCTCATGTTCCGGAATGCATCTTCTCACGATCCCGTCGGGACCTTCTTTGAAAAGATGTGGGTCATCCCAAAAGTAGTGCCTCAAATCATGAAAGAACTTCTTCCTTTGCTGAAATGTTAGACCTGGAGGCAAATACTTTGCAACAATAAAATTAGCATAATCTGCATACCAAGGATCGGAAAGAGATTGTACTTTTACAACGGCAAGTTGCTCGTCTGGAAAACTATCGTTAACTAGGATGGGGTCGTGCGGTATATCTTCCATCCTTGAAAGATTGTCCGCCACCGGATTGTCTTCCCCTTTCCTATCAACAATCTGCAAATCAAATTCTTGAAGAAGGAGTACCCATCTGATAAGCCTTGGCTTGGCATCCTTCTTTGTCATAAGATACTTAATGGCAGCATGATCAGTATGAATAATAACTTTGGAAACAACAATATACTGCCTAAACTTATCACAAGCAAAAACTACAGCTAAGAATTCCTTCTCAGTAGTAGCATAATTCCTTTGAGCACTATCAAGGGTTTTACTAGCATAATGTATAACATTCAATTTCTTATCAACTCTTTGTCCTAAAACAACTCCAACAGCAAAATCACTTGCATCACACATAATCTCAAAAGGTAAATTCCAGTCAGGTGGTTGTACTATAGGAGCGGTTATTAAAGATTTCTTAAGGACTTCAAAAGCTTCCTTACAATTTTCATCAAATACAAAAGGAACATCCTTCTGGAGAAGATTAGTGAGGGGTCTCGAGGTTTTAGAAAAGTCTTTAATAAATCTTCTATAAAAACCTGCATGACCGAGAAAACTGCGAATACCTTTGATGTCCCTTGGATAGGGCATCCTCTCAATAGCTTCGATCTTGGCCTTGTCCACTTCAATTCCCCTTTCGGAAATCTTGTGACCAAGAACAATTCCTTCATTAACCATAAAGTGGCACTTTTCCCAGTTGAGTACCAAATTTGTCTCCTCGCATCTCTGCAAAACTTTATTAAGGTTGTGAAGACAATGGTCAAAAGAAGTTCCATAGACGGAGAAATCGTCCATGAAGACTTCCATAATATCCCCGCAGAAACCATGAAAGATAGCAGACATACACCTTTGAAAAGTAGCAGGGGCATTACATAAACCAAAAGGCATACGCCCGTAAGCATAAGTACCAAAGGGACAAGTAAAAGTGGTCTTCTCTTGATCGGCAGTGTTAACATGAATTTGAGAGAAGCCAGAATAACCATCGAGATAACAAAAGTGGGTATTTTTGGATAACCTTTCAAGCATTTGGTCGATGAACGGCAACGGATAGTGATCCTTCCTGGTTGCCTTGTTCAACTTCCTGTAATCAATACACATTCTATATCCAATAATAATTCTCTAAGGTATTAATTCATTTTTATCAATAGGAACCACAGTTGTACCTCCTTTCTTAGGAACACAATGTACCAGACTTACCCACTTACTATCAGCTATAGGGTAGATAATACCTGCGGCTAGAAGCTTGAGAATCTCAGTTCTCACGACATCCATCATCTTCGGGTTCAACCGTCGTTGATGATCAACAACTGGTTTAGCATCAGGCTCAAGGTTGATAGTATGTTGACAGATAGATGGACTAATCCCCTTAAGGTCATCAAGGGTGTAGCCAATTGCGCCTCGGTGTTTACGAAGTACTTCCAATAATCGCTCCTCTTCATATCCTGAAACATTAGAATTGATAATAACAGGATATACTTTCTTTTCATCTAAATAAGCATACTTGAGAGTATCGGGAAGAGGTTTAAGATCGAACACCGGGTCTTCTTTCGGTTTTGATAAAATTCCCAAAGGTTCAACCGGAAGGTTGTGCTTTAGGATAGCAGGCTGCCTCAAGAATATTTCATCTAGTTCATTTCTTTCCTGCATATGCAAATCATTCTCGTGGTCCTCCATGTATTGCTGCAAAGGATCATTAGGGGGAATAGCAATAGAGGCAATACTTTCAATAATTTTATCATCACTAGGTAAATCAGTACCACGAGGCTGCTTAGAGAACTTAGAAAAATTAAATTCATATGGCTCACCATCGAATTCAACAGAAACTTTACCTTTCTTGCAATCTATTATAGCTCCACAAGTTCTAAGAAAAGGTCTACCAAAAATAATTGGACAAAAATTGTCCCTCTCTGAACCAAGTACTAGAAAGTCGGTAGGGTATTTTACCTTTCCACATAGGACTTCAACGTTCCTCACAATTCCGATAGGAGAGATAGTTGTTCTATTTGCAAGATGAATAGTAACATCAACTTCTTCAAGTTCACAAGGGGTAATCTCAACGATGATCTCTTCATAAAGTGAATAGGGGATAGCACTTGCACTCGATCCCAAATCGCATAGCCCATAACAATTGTGATCTCCTATTTTAACAGATACCACTGGAGTACCTGAAATTGGGCCTTTATTCTTGGTTGTGACAAGGTTAGTGGAAACAGCACAAAAATTTATATTGGAATCCAAAACATCATTAGTAGCAAGGTCTTTAATCAATGCAACTTGAGGATCGACCCTGATCTGGTCCTCAGGCTCATCAACTCTTCTCTCACTTTTATTTATTATGCCTGTCACAAGAGAGTGCTCCCTTATCCTCGTGGGAAAAGGAGGCTTTTCATATATAACTGCAGGCAAAATAGGGTCAGCAACACAAATATCAATAGGTGTTTCTTTAAAAGGTTCATGGTGCTGGTCTCTCTTCTTTTTAAAAGAATCAACGTGAGAGGCAAAATTTTACACAAATCAATCACTAGATGGGAATCAAGACCAATCTTAGAGCAAAAAGTATTGAAGTAATCAGTTTTTACATAGCTCTCAATATAATCATGTTCATAATTTATAGCGGGTTCAATACCTTTATCAATTTCCCAATCTTCGGTATTCCTCTGGATTCTTTCAATGAGATCCCACCTTTCTTCAACACTCTTCTTCTGAAATACCCCACTAGAGGAGGCATCCAGCATCTCCTTATCCTGACGAGAAAGCCTGGCATAAAAATTTGTAAGTATAATTTCCTTAGGAAGCTTATGAATAGGGCATTTGAGCATTAGGGACTTCAATCTCCCCCAAGCTTGAGCAATGCTTTCTCCGTCACGAGACCTAAAGTTATAGATATAATTCCTGTCTCGATGAATTTCATGAAGAGGATAAAACTTAGTATAAAAGAGAGACATAAGCTCCTGCCAGTCCAGCAAGTGTGAGTTATCGAGAAGCCCATACCAATCTGAAGCTTTATCTATAAGTGATACGACAAACAATTTCCTCATGACAAACTCCCTCGATACACCTGCAAGCTTAAATAATGAACATAGTTGTGACAGATATAGCAAGTGTTCACCGGGATGTCTGTCTCCTGCGTAACGATTAGCCAAAACATAATCGATAATACGAGCTAGTATTTTATAAGGCACAATTTCAGTAGGGGGAGGATCAACCACCACAGGTTGGGGCGTCTTCCCGCAAGCAACGATCCAATAATAGCGTTGTCCATAAGGACAAATAGCAGCAAATAGCAAAAATAAAAACAGAATTATAAAAAACTTTCTTACCAGCTTCACTTTACCAATAGCGCTACGCTCCCCGGCAACGGCGCCAGAAAACGGTACTTGATGACCCACAACCGTAAGGGATCTATTGCAGCGTTTTCGATAAGTAAGAGTGTCGAACCCAACGAGGAGCAGAAGGTATTGATAAGCGATTCTGAGCAAGAAATTACTCCAAGCACTGAAAGATAACTTTTAGGGGTTTTCTCGGTATAAGCAACAGGAAAGTAAAAGCAAGTAATGTAAAAGGTACTGAGAGTGACAAGTAGCCCAATCCTTTCTTAGCAAAGGAGAGGCCTAGCAACTGAACTTATAAAGACTAAAGCGTTCTTGAGGACACACGGGAGAGGTAGTCATGTGCTTTCACCATATTCCGTATCGATACTATATTATGTGTTGATAAGTGTTGAGTGGGTGGATCTATGCTAGTGCACTCTCTAGACTAAGATGAATGCACTCTTATGATTAAACACCTTACAAGCATCCGCAAATACAAGATAGAATTTAAGGCAAAAGCCTAACCATAGCAATACGATCGAGGATCCATTATTCCCTTATGCAAAAGCGTGCGAACTGGGGTTCAGGTTTCTGTCACTCCGGCAACCCACCATAAGCATTCTTTATACACAATGTATTCTCCTAGGTCCTTAATAAGGCGAAGTGTTGGGTGTTCGACTCACACAACACCACTAGTAGAATGACAACACAACTTAAGTATCAAACAACACATATTACTTCAACAACATATGACTACTAACAACAAGACTTTCCCCATGTCCTCAAGAACTAAGGTAACTACTCACGAGACATAAAAGAGATCATGATCAGTGGGGATAAATATGTGATAAACAATCTGGAAATAATAGTATTTCTCCAACAAAACTCAATAGCATTCACCACAAAGTAGTAATCAACACCGATGGAGTAGAGAGGATAGGTAGTACGAGTTACAACACAAGTTGCGATTGTAAGATGAGGTTTGGATGAAGATGGAGATGGTGCTGGGGTTGGGGATGATGTTGATGATGATCTCGATGATGCCCGTGACGATGGTGATGACGATGGCGACGATCTCCCCTTTCGGGAGGTGATCTCCCCGGCGGAATCTGCCCGCCGGAGATGGCTTTTTCTTCTCTGTAGGTTTCCGCCACGGAGCGGCGGCGGAACTCCGTAAAAATTCCCGTCCCTAGGGTTTTTGGATAATGGAGAGCATATATGCAAAAGGGGGCGGCCAGAGGTGGGCCAGGGGCTCCAGGCGCCCCCCTGCGCGGCCAGGGGGGGGGGCGCCCCCAGGCCACCTGGGCACCCTGTGGCCCCCCTCTGGTTGCCCTTCCCGCGTGCCTTCGTGATCCATCTGAAAAATATCTCCCGTCAATTTTCAGGTAATTTGGAGGTATTCTTCTTCAGCAACTCAGCGTCCACTTTTTACTGCTGAATCCTGCGTCTGCTGCTTCGGCATCGGAAAGTTTGCAAACTGTGTAAAATAGACCAAAACAACATAAGAACATCACCGTAACGTGAAATATATCAATGAATAAGGATAAATTATGATACAAATTAGTGATGCATTTTGGACGTATCAACGGGCTAGCTATTCTTTTACTCTTGATAAAACTTGATCTATATGCATTATGCCTAGCTTAAAGGCATAAAAGAAAGCGCTTTTGGGAGGCAGCCCAATGAATAAATTTTATTTTGCTTTTGTTGTGTCTTGATGTTTTTTACTACAGTAGCATCATCATTGTATCTTTGCTTTTCAATTTTGTGCCAAGTATAGCCTCTGATTGCAAGAAAGTTCAAAAGTTGTGACGTGCTGTCCAGGAAACAGATTTTGTCCCTGGATAGAAAAATTCGTATAAAATCACCAGATCATCTTTTTGGTCTGAATTGTTTCGACAGAGTGCTCTATATAATTGTCTTTCGTGCGTCTGTTTTGAGTTTTTTGATTAGAGTTGCAGAAGTGCCCCGAACAAATCATTTACTACCTGCTGTTCTGTTTTTCACAGAATCTGTCCTGTTTTGCCTTTCCTTCATTTTGCAAACCTAGAGCTTGCTTTTTCTTTGCAAAAACCTTTTGGCATTCTTGAGAAACTGTAGACCTTCAATAATATCCTTATTTCCGGCAAGGTACAATTATTTTATTATGGGTACTAACCTCGCTAATCAGATTATGATGAGTTATGTATGAAGGGAGTTTTCAAGTGTGCGAGGGAAGATGATAAAAAGATTCAGGAGTGTCAAACGCTCAAGCTTGGGGATGCCCCCGTGCACCCCCAAGAAATATTTAAGGAGACTCAAGCGTCTAAGCTTGGGGATGTCCCCGTGCATTCCCTTCTCCATCAACATTATCAGTTCGTCTTTCGTTCCACTATATTTTAATCACTTCATGTGTTATGTGCTATGCTTGGAGCGTCTTGCTTTTTAGTTTTCTTTAGCTTTTCATAACGAGTCGGAACTCGGCTTTCTTTATGTGGGAGAGAAACATGCTCCACTTCTACCTAGAACATAACATAGAATTTTCATGTCTATCCTTGCTGTGTGTGTTCTTTGTCTTTTAATAGCTACTATCATGTTCATCTCTCAGTTTCATGCTTATCTTTTTAAAGAGCGTTCACTTAGTTGGTTGCTTGAACTCTCTTTAGTTATCATGCTTATCTTATTAAGAGAGTTTGCTTCCGTTGCATTGGTTGATATGTCTATGATAAAGATGCTACGTGCATGATGGCGCTTAGTAGTTCAGGTTTTCTTATGGTTAGTCCCAAATAGCTGGGGGGTTCCCAATGTGTTATTGGAGTACCAACATGATTTGTTTGCCTATGATGTGGTATGGTTTAGTAATATCTTCCTTCAAGGATTTATTTTGATTGACTTGGCGTATGCTCATGCATATTTAAGACTGTAAAGAAAGTCTGTCAAGCCTTGATGATCTTTTGTTTCTGAGTAGCGATATAACTTCCATGCCTGATTCAATGTTGCTTTGTCGCTCTGCATGATTATGACCGTCATTGCTCTCTTAGTTGGTCGCTCCCAGTCTTTTGCTAACCTTCGCCTGTACTAAGCGGACTGACTGCTTGTGCATCCACATTCCTTTAAACCAGTTATGCCATATGAGTCCACCATACCTTCCTACATGGTATTTACCTGCCATTCCTAACGGAGACTTGCATGTACCATCTCGAAACTATTCAAAGAAGAAAAAAATTCCTATTTTGTGCCTCTGTTGTAAGTTCATGAGGAAGTTGTAGTTAATTCATGATCTTTTTAAGTTGGACAAGCTTCACCCCGGGATTGCATGTATAATGTGCAAACCCATAACACGAGAAGGAACTGGCATTGAGTGCGCCCGGATCAAAAAGATAATATAACAAACAAACCCTCCTTCACGCTTTGTTCATGAGAAATCAGAAAACTTTGGCAGTGATAAACAAAGGAGATTAAGAGGATGTGATCGTCCTCATTCGGGAGCCGTTCCTCGAAACTTGTCCATCTCAAGAAGTGATTAAGTTATCTGCTAGGATTCGTTAACGAAACATGCATGATCTAAAAAATTATTACCTCTGTTTTAAAACCAAGAGCTCTGGTACATGTTTTGTCCTTGTTTCCGACTACGGGTTTTCAACCTTGCCAACAAAAGCCACGGTTCGAGAGTCTCCACCTTCTTTTAAAAGCACCAACTACTGAGAGCATGATTGTCATTCTGAGTGTAATGTGCATTGTCCCAAAGTAGCATTGTCTTTTGCATGATTGTGATATCGTTTATTCTGAAATCATTGTATCTAGTCATCACTTAAACCTTGGAGGTGCCCCTGCATTTATGTTTTGCTTCACTAAAGGGGGCAAGCGAGATATCACTCTATCATATTTGCACACCATGTTCATTACAAATCTATTTGATGTTTTAGTATCATATTGTAAAACTTTCAGTTCTTTGTGATTTTCTCATGAGGCAACTTAATTACTATAGATTCATTGTCTCAGTAAGCTTTTGTCATGTGACTATGAAAAAGTACTATATGGTTAATAGCATGTCACCACAGAAATTATTCTTGTTATCATTTACCTACTCGAGGACGAGTAGGAATTAAGCTTGGGGATGTTAATACGTCCAAAACGTATCTATAATTTTTGCTTGCTCCATGCCTCTTTTGGGTGATATTGCTATGTTATTTATACACTTCCATACACTTTTGATCCTATTTGGACTAACCTATTAACTCAGTGCACCCCAGTGCCAGTTTCTGTTTTCGGCTGTTTTTGTATTTCAGGTTTTCACATTACGAGAACTGCCAGGAAAAATCCAGAAAAATTATATAAAAAATCAGCGTTCCAGAAGATACCGTGCGCCCGAAGTACAGCCCGGGGGGGGGGGGCACCAGGGCTCCAGGCGCCCTGGCGGCGCCCCCCCCCCCTGGGCCGCGCCGGGGGGGCGCCTGGGCCCCCCGAGGCTCCGCTGATGCCCCCCTTTGGCATATATTTAAAGCGTCTCCCGAAACCCTCGAGACGAGAACTCTTTTTCGCGATCTCATCTCTGTTCCGCCGCCGCCGCCGCTTCCAAGATCGGGAGCACTAGGAGAACTCTTCCCGGCACCCTGCCGGAGGGGAGGATCACCCCCGGGAGCTTCTCCACCACCATGGACGCCTCCCGGATGAGTTGTGAGTAGTCTCCCTTGGACCATGAGTCCATGACCAGTAGCTATGTGATGTTCTCCTCCCGTTCTTGTGCTTCACTAATTAGTCCTCGTGAGCTGCCCTACATGATCGAGGCACATATGTAATCCTTATGCTGTTGCTATGATGAGTTTGCTGGGATCCGATGGATTATGAGATTATGTTCAGATTTTGTTTGAGTAATATATTTGATCTACCTCTTTTATATTTATGTTCGTAAGTAATTCTTGCATGTTCTCCGTTGTTATTTATTGCTTTGGCCAAGTAATAGGTAGTGACTCCAAGAGGGAACGTTATGCTCGATTGTGGGTTCATGCCCCTCGATGACTAGCTTGAGTGACAGAAACATGAGTCTAGGGGATGTGCTGTTGCCACAAGGGGGAAAACAACGGTGCTTGTGCCCGCGGGTGCAAGGATTGTTTACTTTACGCAAAGTTCTTTTAATGCAGTTGTCTGTTGCTTTGAGTTTACACTATGGGTGGGACTCGCAACTTAATACCAGCGAGATGTTCTGGATAGATATCTCAAGGTGGATGATTAGTAGTAGATGCAGATGGATTTCGGTCTACTTACCTCGGCGTACCGCCCATGCTTTGAACCTCAACATTTCTTGCAATGTAGTCAGTATTGGTTTGCGCACATGGTCCTGTCAATTGCCCAGCCGTAATTCGTTTACCTCACATAGCTGTTTTATCGTCTTTTGGGAGAGAGACATCACTAGTGAACATCATGAGACTCCGGTCCATATTACCATCATTGATCACATCCGCTATTTACTTTCTGCTTTTACTTACTATTGCAACTATACATATCACTATTATCACTTGCGTTTGATCCTTTGTAAACGACTGATACGTCCAAAACGTATCTATAATTTCTGCTTGCTCCATGCCACTTTTGAGTGATATTGCTATGATATTCATACACTTCCATACACTTTTGATCATATTTGGACTAACTTACTAATCCAGTGCACCCCAGTGCCAGTTTCTGTTTTCGGCTGTTTTTGTATTTCAGGTTTTCACGTTACGAGAACTGCCCAGAAAAATCCAGAAAATTTATATAAAAAATCAGCGTTTCGGGAACAACCTTGCGTCCGAAGGACAGCCGGGGGGGGGGGGCACCAGGGCTCCAGGCGCCCTGGCGCCGCGCCCCCCCTGGGCCGCGCCGGGGGGGGGGGCGCCTGGGCCCCCCGAAGCTTCCCCGATGCCCCCTTTGGCATATATTTAAAGCGTCCTCCGAAACCCTCAGAACAGGAACTCTTTTCGCGATCCCATCTCTGTTCCGCCACCGCCGCCGCTTCCAAGATCGGGAGCACCAGGAGAACTCTTCCCGGCACCCTGCCGGAGGGGAGGATCACCACCGGGAGCTTCTCCACCACCATGGACGCCTCCCGGATGACTCGTGAGTAGTCTCCCTTGGACCATGAGTCCATGACCAGTAGCTATGTGATGTTCTCCTCCCGTTCTTGTGCTTCACTAATTAGTCCTCGTGAGCTGCCCTACATGATTGAGGCACATATGTAATCCTTATGCTGTTGCTATGTTGAGTTTGCTGGGATTCGATGGATTATGAGATTATGTTCAGATTGATCTTGAGTAATATATTTGATTTACCTCTTTTATATTTATGTTCATAAGGAATTCTTGCATGTTCTCCGTTGTTATTTATTGCTTTGGCCAAGTAGTAGGTAGTGACTCCAAGAGGGAACGTTATGCTCGATTGTGGGTTCATGCCCCTCGATGACTAGCTTGAGTGACAGAAACATGAGTCTAGGGGATGTGTTGTTGCCACAAGGGGGAAAACAACGGTGCTTGTGCCCGCGGGTGCAAGGATTGTTTACTTTACGCAAAGTTCTTTTAATGCAGTTGTCTGTTGCATTGAGTTTACACTATGGGTGGGACTCGCAACTTAATACCAGCGAGATGTTCTGGATAAATATCTCAAGGTGGATGATTAGTAGTAGATATTGATGGATTTCGGTCTACTTACTTTGGCGTCCGCCCATGCTTTGAACCTCAACCTTTCTTGCAATGTAGTCAGCATTGGTTTGCGTTCGTGGTCTTGTCAATTGCCCAGCTGTAATTTGTTTACCTCACATAGCTGTTTTATCGTCTTTTGGGAGAGAGACATCACTAGTGAACATCATGAGACTCCGGTCCATATTACCATCATTGATCACACCCGCTATTTACTTTTCCCTATTATTTACTATTGCAAAACATTATCTATCACTACTATCACTGCTTTTAATCCTTTGTGAACTACAGGGCTGGAGGGATTGACAACCTCTCTGTACTCGTTGGGAGCAAAGTTATTTGTATCTGTGTGCAGGTCCACGTTGATTGCTACTAATCTGGCGCCGTAGCAGTTGACACCTACTTGTTGAACCTAGGAGTCTCTGGGGATTCGATCCTTGGCATCTTTGCTAAGGGAAAACACTTCTACATACTGCATCTTACACCTTCCACTTGGGGTAACCAACGAGGGGTTCGAGGCCCATCAAGGAGTATTTTCTGGCGCCGTTGCCGGGGACTCCCCTCTTCAGGATAGGGGAGTTGCATGCTACCTTTTACCTTTGCTTTTTAGTCTTGTTAGTTTACCTTTCATTTTTGTTTTAGTACCTTTTATCGAAAATCACAAAAATAGTTATCTTGCTTGCTCGCTACTATGGGTTCCACCGAGAACACCAAGTTGTGTGACTTCACTAGTCACAACAACAATGACTTTATCAGCACACCTATCACTACACCTGCCACTTCAGCACCTTCATATGAAATTAAACCTGCTTTACTGAACTTAGTTATGAGAGAACAATTCTCCGGTGCTGGAGATGATGCTGCTTTACACTTGAACAACTTTGTTGAACTTTGTGATATGCAAAAGTACCAAGAAATAGATGGTAATATTGTTAAGCTTAAGCTTTTTCCTTTCTCCTTGAGAGGAGGAGCTAAAATTTGGTTTCAGTCTTTGCCTAGAAATAGCATAGATTCATGGGACAAGTGCAAAGATGCTTTTATTGGAAAATACTATCCACCTGCTAAAATTATCCAACTTAGAAGTAACATAATGAATTTTAAACAATTGGATAATGAACACGTTGCCCAAGCTTGGGAACGTATGAAATCTCTTATCAAGAACTGCCCTACTCATGGTTTGACTACTTGGATGGTTATCCAAACTTTTTATGTAGGCTTGAACTTTACCTCGCGGAACTTGTTAGATTCGGCCGCGGGAGGAACTTTTATGTCAACTACACTTGGTGCTGCCACGAAACTTCTCGATGAGATGATGACCAACTATTCCCAATGGCACACCGAACGCGCTCCAACAGGTAGGAAGGTAAACTCTGTCGAGGAGATTTCCTCCCTCAATGAAAAAGTTGACTTGATCATGTCTCTACTTTCGAAGCAATCTACTGTTGATCCTCGTGACGTTCCTTTAAATTCTTTGATTGCTCAAGAACAAGTAGATGTGAACTTTATCTCTAGAAACAATTTTAACAACAATGCTTATAGGAGTAATTTTGGTAGCAATCCTAGACCGTTCCCCTCTAATTCTTATGGGAACAACAATGCTTATCCTAGTACCAAGAACTCCACTACTGAACTAGAGACTATGCTTAGAGATTTCATCACTACCCAAAAAGCCTTTAATAAGAGTGTAGAAGAGAAACTACATAAACTAGATGATCTTTCTTTTAAGGTAGACCACTTAGCCAATGAGGTAAAATTGCTAAAAATTAAAACTTCTCCTCTTGAGGAGAGGGAAGTCACTCCTATAAATGCTATTCAAGTGCAAATTAATGAAAACATTAGGATGATGGCTAAACTTAAAGAAAGATGGGCTAGAGAAAGGGAGGAAGAGGATTGAATTAAGAGCCTTCCTACCCACCACACTGTTGCTACTATCCAAGTTGTTGAGGATGTTCACACTCTTAGCACCCAATGTACTCCTGGTCCCATTGGACCTATTAATGGTGATGCTATGACTATAGAAGCTACCAAACAAGTGAACCTTAAGGACACCACTACCACTTTACTTGATGCTCGTGACCTTGATTTTGATAATTGCACTCTTACCGAAGTTATTGATTTCCTTCACAAGATGTCTAGAGATCCCCGCACTAGCACACTTAACCTTGCCTTCACAGAGCATATCACTAATGCTCTCATCAAAGCTAGGGAGGAGAAACTTAGAGTAGAAGCCTCCATACCTAGAAAGCTAGAAGATGGTTGGGATCCTATGATAAAAATTAATTTGAATGACTTCTCTTGTTATGCATTATGTGATGTTGGTGCTAGTACCTCTGTTATGCCCAAAAGAATATATGATATGCTTAAATTGAAACCTTTTGATTCTTGTTCTTTTGGTGTTCGTCTCGTTGATTCTTCCATAAAGAAACCTTTGGGGAGGATCGACGATGTTCTTATCGTTGTTAATGATAATTATGTTCCCGTTGATTTCACTATTATGGATATTGAATGTGATCCTTCATGTCCAATTATTTTGGGACGCCCCTTTTTACGCACCGTTGGTGCTACCATTGACATGAAAGAGGGTAATATAAAATTTCAGTTTCCTCTCAAGAAAGGGATGGAACACTTCCCTCGTAAGAAGATCAAGTTACCTTTTGAGTCCATTGTACGGGCTAGCTATTCTTTTACTCTTGATAAGACTTGATCTATGCATTATGCCTAGCTTAAAGGCATAAAAGAAAGCGCTCTTGGGAGGCAGCCCAATGAATAAATTTTTTGCTTTTGTTGTGTCTTGATGTTGTTTACTGCTATAGCATCATCATTGTATCTTTGTTTTTCATATTCGTGCCAAGTATAGCCTCCGATTGCTAGAAAGTTCAAAAGTTGTGAGGTGCTGTCCAGGAAACAGATTCTTTCCTTGGATAGAAAAATTCGCATAAAATCACCAGATCATCTTTTTGGTCTGAATTGTTTCGACAGTGTTCTCTATATAATTGTCTTTCGTGAGTCTGTTCTGAGTTTTTTGGTTTGAGTTGCAGAAGTATCCCGAACAGATCAATTACTACCTGCCATTCTGTTTTTCACAGATTCTGTCCTGTTTTGCCTTTCCTTCACTTTGCAAATCAAGAGCTTGCTTTTTCTTTGCAAAAACCTTTTGGCAATCTTGAGAAACAGTAGAACTTCAAGAATATCTTCATTTCCAGCAAGGTATAATTATTTTATTAAGGGTACTAACCTCGCTAATCAGATTATGATGAGTTATGTATGAAGGGAGTTTTCAAGTGTGCGAGGGAAGATGATAAAAAGATTCAGGAGTGTCAAGCGCTCAAGCTTGGGGATGCCCCCGTGCACCCCCAAGAAATATTCAAGGAGACTCAAGCGTCTAAGCTTCGGGATGCCCCCGTGCATCCCATTCTCCATCAACATTATCAGTTCGTCTTTCGTTCCGCTATATTTTTATCACTTCATGTATTATGTGCTATGCTTGGAGCGTCTTGCTTTTAGTTTTCTTTTTAGTTTTTCATAACGAGTCGGAACTCAGCATTCTTTATGTGGGAGAGAAACACGCTCCACTTCTACCTAGAACATAACATAGAATTTTCATGTCTATCCTTGCTGTACGTGTTCTTTGTCTTTTAATAGCTACTATCATGCTCTGCTCTTAGTATTCATGCTTATCTTTTCAAAGAGCTTTTGTTTAGTTGGTTGCTTGAAACCTCTTCAATTACCATGCTCACTTTATTAAGAGAGTTTGCTTCCGTTGCTTTGGTTAATGTGTCTATGATAAAGATGCTACTTGCATAATGGTGCTTAGTAATTCAGGTTTTCTTATGGTTAATCTCAAATAGCTGGGGGGTTCCCAATGTGTTATTGGAGTACCAACATGATTTGTTTGCCTATGATGTGGTATGGTTTAGTAATATCTTCCTTCGAGAATTTATTTTGATTGACTTGGCGTATGCTCACGCATATTTAAGACTGTAAAGAAAGTCTGTCAAGCCTTGATGATCTTTTATTTCTGAGTAGCGATATAACTTCCATGCCTGATTCAATATTGCTTTGTCGCTCTGCATGATTATGAACGTCATTGCTCTCTTAGTTGGTCGCTCCCAGTCTTTTGCTAACCTCCACCTGTACTAAGCAAACTAACTTTGCAATATATAGCTCATGGGAAAGTAGCTTAAAAACTATTGTGGTAAAGAATATGTTGCTTATGTATCTTATTTCTTATAAGTTGCTTGCTGAGCGGTAACCATGTTTCTGGGGACGCCATCAACTGTCACACTTTTGTTGAATATCATGTGAGTTGCTATGCATGTTCGTCTTGTCTGAAGTAAGGGTGATTTGCTGTGGGTTGTATGAATATGCATATTGTTAGAGAAGAACATTGGTCCGCCAACCAAAGCCATGTATCATGGTGGAAGTTTTAGCTTGGACGTTAATCCTCAATCTCTTATGAGAATATGCTTATGCATTAAAGAGGAGTCCATCATCTATTTTCTATGTTGTCCCGGTATGGATGTCCTCAAGTTGAGATCTATCAAAAACGAGAAATCAAATGCGATTTATCTCCTTGGACCTTTGTACAGGTGGCATAGAGGTACCCCTTTGTGACACTTGGTTGAAACATATGTAATGCAATGATAACCCATGGAGATCCGAGCTAATTAGGACAAGGTGCGAGCACTATTGGTATTCGATGCATGAGGCTTGCAACTTATAGGATGTCTTATGCATGACACATATGAAGTACTACTACCGTTGACAAAATTGCTTCCATGTTTTCAAAATAAAAAGCTCTAGCACTTAACCTTTCTTTTACTTTTATGTTGAAGCACCAACTAATGAGAGCATGATTGTCATTCTGAGTGTAATGTGCATTGTCCCAAAGTAGCATTGTCTTTTGCATGATTGTGATGTCGTTTATTCTGAAATCATTGTATCTAGTCATCACTTAAACCTTGAAGGTGCCCCTGCATTTATGTTTTGCATCACTAAAGGGGGCAAGCTAGATATCACTTTATCATATTTGCACATCATGTTCATTGCAAATCTTTTTGATGTTTCAGTTTCATATTGTAAAACTTTCAGTCATTTGTGATTTTCTCATGAGGCAACTTAATTACTATAGAATCATTGTCTCAGTAAGCTTTTGTCATATGACTATAAAAGTCCTATATGGTTAATAGCATTTCACCACAGAAATTATTCTTGTTATCATTTACCTACTCGAGGACGAGCAGGAATTAAGCTTGGGGATGTTGATACGTCCAAAACGTATCTATAATTTCTGCTTGCTCCATGCCACTTTTGGGTGATATTGCTATGATATTCATACACTTTGATGGGCCTCGAACCCCTCGTTGGTTACCCCAAGTGGAAGGTGTAAGATGCAGTAAGTAGAAGTGTTTTCCCTTAGCAAGATGCCAAGGATCGAATCCCCAGAGACTCCTAGGTTCAACAGGTAGGTGTCAACTGCTAACGGCGCAATTAGCAATCAACGTGGACCTGCACACAGATACAAATAACTTTGCTCCCAACGAGTACAGAGAGGTTGTCAATCTCTCAGGCCTTTGTGAGATACATCATAGATCGCACCATATCTCATAAGGTTTGATTACGACGTCCGGACACACCATTACGCTGTGGTGTTCTAGGTGGCTTCAACTGTGAAACATTTACACAATGTATTAAGTGATTGCCAAACTCATAATTCAGAAAATCTCCCCTTGATCAGATCGTAGGAACATGATCTTCTTGTTATGATGATTGTTAACTTCACTCTAAAATTGCTTGAACTTTTCAAATGTTTCAGACTTTTACTTCATTAAGTAAATATACCCATATCTACTCAAATCATCAGTGAAGATGAGAAAATAACGATATCCACAACACGCCTTAATTCTCATTGGATCACACACATCAGCATGTATGATTTCCAACAAGTCACTTTCCCGTTTAATTGTACCTGAACACGAGATCTTAGTCATCCTGCCCATGAGGCATGGCCCGCATATGTCAAGCGATTCAAAATCAAGTGACTCCAAACATCCATCAGCATGGAGTTTCTTCATGCATTTTATGCCAAAATGACCTAAGCGGCAGTGCCACAAGAAAGTGGTACTATCATTATTAACTCTACATCTTTTGGCGTTAATATTATTATCATGTGTATTACTATGATCGAGATTCAATAAACCATTGGGTGCATGACCATAAAGGTATTATTCATGTAAACAGAATAACCATTATTCTCTAACTTAAATGAATAACCGTATTGCAATGAACATGATATCTAATCATATTCATGCTCAACGTAGACACCTGATAACATTTATCTAGGTTCAACACTAATCCCGAAGGTAGAGGGAGCGTGCGATGGTGATCTTATCAACCTTGGAAACACTTCCAACATACATCGTCACCTCGCCCTTAGCTAGTCTTCATTCAGTCAGTAGCTTTTGCTTCAAGTCACTAATAATAGCAATTGAACCGGTATCCAATACCCAGATACTACAAGGAGTACTAGTAAGGTACACATCAATAACACGTATATCAAACATACTTGGTTGAAGTTGCCAGCTTTCTTATCTACCATGTATTTGGGGTAGTTCCACTACCATATGAATTTCCCCTTACAATAGAAGCACTTAGTCTCAAGGTTTGGGTTCAACCTTGGGTTCCTTCATTAGTGCGACAACTGGTTTGCCATTCATGAAGTTTCCCTTCTTGCCCTTGCCCTTTTGAAACTAGTGGTCTTGTTAAACCATAAATACTTGATGCTCCTTCTTGATTTCTACTTTTGCGGTCTTAAGAACTGCTAATAGCTCCGGGATCATCTCCATCCTTTGCATGTCATAGTTCATCACGAAGTTCTAGTAGCGTGGTGATAGTGTCTAGAGAATTCTGTCAACCACTATCTCATTTGGAAGATTAACTCCCACTTGGTTCAAGTGATTTTAGCACCCAGACATTCTGAGCACATGCTCATTGGTTGAGCTATTCTCCTCCATCTTTTTGGCAAAAGAACTTGTGAGAGGTCTCATACCTCTCAACACGGGCATGAGCTTGAAATCCCAATTTCAGCTCTCAGAACATCTCATATGTTCTATGACGTTCAAAACGTCATTGGAATCCCGATTCTAAGCCGTAAAGTATGGTGCACTAAACTATCAAGTAGTCATCAGGACGTGTTTGTCAGGTGTTCACAACATCCACAGACAACATTGTAGGGGTTTGCACATCGAGTGGTGCATCAAAGATGTAAGCTTTCTGTGCAGCAGTGAGGACACTCCTCGGACTACGGACCCAGTCCGCATCATTGCTTACAATATCTTTCAACTTAGTCTTTCTCTAGGATCGTATTAAACAGGGAGCTACAACGCAGTTATTGGTCTACAACATAATTTGCGAAGACAACTTAGACTATTGTTCATGACAATGAAGTTCATCTAATGAACTCCCACTAAGATAGACATCTCTCTAGTCATCTAAGTGATATACATGATCCGAATCGACTAGGCCGTGTCCGATCATCACGTGCGACGGACTAGTCATCAACGGTGAACATCTTCATGTTGATCGTATCTTCTATACGACTCATGTTCGACCTTTCGGTCTTCCGTGTTCCGAGGCCATGTCTGTACATGCTAGGCTCGTCAAGTCAACCCTAAGTGTATCGCGTGTGTAAATCTGGCTTACACCCGTTGTATGCGAACGTTAGAACCTATCACACCCGATCATCACGTGGTGCTTCGGAACAACGAACCTTAGCAACGGTGCACAGTTAGGGGGAACACAATTCTTGAAATTTTAGTGAGAGATCATCTTATTCACTACTGTCGTTCTAAGCAAATAAGATGTAAAACATGATAAACATCACATGCAAATAAATAGTGACATGTATGGCCAATATCATCTTGCTCCTTTGATCTTCATCTTCGGGGCTCCATGATCATCATCGTCACCGGCATGACACCATGATCTCCATCATCATGATCTCCATCATCGTGTCTTCATGAAGTCGTCTCACCAAACATTACTTCTACTACTATGGCTAACGTTTAGCAATAAAGTAAAGTAATTACATGGCGTTATTCAGTGACACACAGGTCATACAATAAATAAGACAACTCCTATGGCTCCTGCCGGTTGTCATTCTCATCGACATGCAAGTCGTGATTCCTATTACAAGAACATGATCAATCTCATTCATCACATATATATCATTCATCACATCCTTTTGGCCATATCACATCACACGGCACATGCTGCAAGAACAAGTTAGATGTCCTCTAATTGTTGTTGCAAGTTTTTACGTGGCTGCTATAGGTTTCTAGCAAGAACGTTTCTTACCTACGCCAAAACCACAACGTGATATGCCAATTTCTATTTACCCTTCATAAGGACCCTTTTCATCGAATCCGATCCGACTAAAGTGGGAGAGACAGACACCCACTAGCCACCTTATGCAACTGGTGCATGTCAGTCGGTGGAACCTGTCTCACGTAAGAGTACGTGTAAGGTCGGTCCGGGCCGCTTCATCCCACGATGCCGCCGAATCAAGATAAGACTAGTAATGGCAAGTAAATTGACAAATCCACACCCACAACTACTTTGTGTTCTACTCGTGCAAGATACTACGCATAGACCTAGCTCATGATGCCACTGTTGGGGATCGTAGCAGAAAATCAAAATTTACCTACGCATCACCAAGATCTATCTATGGAGTAATCTAGCAACGTGGGAGAGGGGAGTGCATCTACACACCCTTGTAGATTGCGAGCGGAAGCGTTCAAGAGAACGGGGATGATGGAGTCGTACTCGTCGTGATCCAAATCACCGATGATCCTAGCGCCGAATGGATGGCACCTCTGTTGGGGAACGTAGTATTTTAAAAGTTTCCTACGATCACGCAAGATCTATCTACCAGATGCATAGCAACGAGAGGGAAGAGTGTGTCTACGTACCCTCGTAGACCGTAAGCGGAAGCGTCAAGTGACGCGGTTGATGTAGTCGAACTTCTTCGCGATTCAACCGATCAAGCACCGAAAGTACGGCACCTCCGCGTTCAGCACACGTTCAGCTTGATGACGTCCCACAAGCTCTTGATCCAGTTGAGCTTCACGGGAGAGTTTCGTCAGCACGACGGCGTGGTGACGGATATGATGTATTCACCGGCGCAGGGCTTCGCCTAAGCACTGCAACGGTATGACCGAGGTGTGTTTCTGTGGAGGGGGGCACCGCACACGGCTGGAACAATTCAATTTGTGTTTCTTTGGGTGCCCCCCTGCCCCCGTATATAAAGGAGCAAGGGAGGGAGGCCGGCCAACTTCTCCTGGTGCGGCTAGGGAAGGAGTCCTACTAGGAATAGGATTGCAATCCTATTCCTAGTAGGATTCACCAAAAGAAAGAAGAGGGAAAGGAATAGGAGAGGTGGCGCCCCCCCCCAATCCTAGTCCAACTAGGAACCCTAGGTGGGGGCGCCGGCCAGCCCTATGGGCTGCCTCTCTCTTTCCCTTTAGGCCCACTATGGACCATCCCCTCTCGTAGGGGGTTCCGGTAACCCCCTCCGGCAATCCCGATAAATCTGAAACTTTCCCGGAACACTTCCGGTGTCCGAATATAGTCGTCCAATATATCAATCTTTATGTCTCGGACATTCCGAGACTCCTCGTCATGTCCGTGATCTCATCCGGGACTCCGAACTACCTTCGGTACATCAATACTCATAAACTCATAATACCGATCGTCATCAAACGTTAAGCGTGCGGACCCTACGGGTTCGAGAACTATGTAGACATGACCGAGACTCATCTCCGGTCAATAACCAATAGCGGAACCTGGATGTTCATATTGGCTCCTACATATTCTACGAAGATCTATTATCGGTCAGAACCGCATAACAACATACGTTGTTCCTTTTGTCATCGGTATGTTACTTGCCCGAGATTCGATCGTCGGTATCTCTATACCTAGTTCAATCTCGTTGCTGGCAAGTCTCTTTACTCGTTCCGTAACACATCATCTCGTGACTAACTCATTAGTCTTTTGCTTGCAAGGCTTATTGTGATGTGTGTTACCGAGAGGGCCCAGAGATACCTCTCCGACACTCGGAGTGACAAATCCTAATCTTGATATATGCCAACACCACGAATACTTTCGGAGACACCTGTAGAGCTTCTTTATGATCACCCAGTTACGTTGTGACGTTTGATAGCACACAAGGTGTTCCTACGGTATTCGGGAGTTGCATAATCTCATAGTCATAGGAACATGTATAAGTCATGAAGAAAGCAATAGCAGTAAAACTAAACGATCATGGTGCTATGCTAACGGATGGGTCTTGTCCATCACATCATTCTCCTAATGATGTGATCCCGTTGATCAAATGACAACTGATGTCTATGGCTAGGAAACATAACCATCTTTGATCAATGAGCTAGTCTAGTAGAGGCATACTAGGGACATACTGTTTTGTCTATGTATCCACACATGTACTAAGTTTCCGGTTAATACAATTCTAGCATGAATAAAAGACATTTATCATGATATAAGGAAATATAAATAACAACTTTATTATTGCCTCTAGGGCATATTTCCTTCAGTCTCCCACTTGCACTAGAGTCAATAATCTAGCTCACATCGCCATGTGATTTAATACCGATAGTTCACATCGTTATGTGAATAACACCCATAGTTCACATCACCATGTGACCAACACCCAAAGGGTTTACTAGAGTCAGTAATCTAGTTCACATTGCTATGTGATTAATACCCAAGAGTAATAAGGTGTGATCATGTTTTGCTTGTGAGAGAGGTTTAGTCAACGGGTCTGTCACATTCAGATCCGTATGTATTTTGCAAATTTCTATGTCTACAATGCTCTGCATAGAGCTACTCTAGCTAATTGCTCCCACTTTCAATACGCATCCAGATTGATACTTAGAGTCATCTGGATTTAGTGTCAAAGCTTGCATCGGCGTAACCCTTTACGACGAACTCTTTATCACCTCCATAATCGAGAAACATTTCCTTAGTCATCCAGTTACTAAGGATAATTTTGACCGCTGTACAGTGATCTACTTCTGGATCACTATTGTACCCCCTTGACAAACTCATGGCAAGGTACACAACATGTTTGGTACACAGCATGGCATACTTTATAGAACCTATGGCTGAGGCATAGGGAATGACTTTTCATTCTCTCTATATTTTTCTGCCGTGGTCTGGCTTTGAGTCTTACTCAACTTCACACCTTACAAGTCAGGCAAGAACTCCTTCTTTGACTGATCCATTTTGAACTATTTCAAAATCTTATCAAGGTATGTACTCATCGAAAGTCTTATCAAGCGTCTTGATCTATCTCTATAGATCTTGATGCCCAATATGTAAGCAGCTTCACCAAGGTCTTTCTTTGAAAAACTCCTTTCAAACACTCCTTTATGCTTTACAGAAAATTCTACATCATTTCCGATCGACAATATGTCATTCACATATACTTATCAGAAAGGTTGTAGTGCTCCCACTCTCTTCTTGTAAATACAGGCTTCACCGCAAGTCTGTATAAATCTATATGCTTTGATCAATTTATCAAAGCGTATATTCCAACTCCGAGATGCTTGCACCAGTCCATAGATGGATCGCTGGAGTTTGCATACTTTGTTAGCACCTTTTGGATCGACAAAACCTTCTGGTTGCATCATATACAACTCTTCTTTGAGATATCCATTTAGGAATGCAGTTTTGACATCCATTTGCCAGATTTCATAATCATAAAATGCGGCAATTGCTAACATGATTCGGACAGACTTAAGCATCGCTACAGGTGAGAAAGTCTCATCGTAGTCAACTCCTTGAACTTGTCGAAACCTTTTCGCAACAAGTCGAGCTTTGTAAACAGTAACATTACCGTCTGCGTCGGTCTTCCTCTTGAAGATCCATTTATTTTCGATGGCCTGCCGATCATCGGGCAAGTCAACCAAAGTCCACACTTTGTTCTCATACATGGATCCCATCTTAGATTTCATGGCTTCAAGCCATTTTGCGGAATCTGGGCTCATCATCGCTTCCTCATAGTTCGTAGGTTCATCATGGTCTAGTAACATGATTTCCAGAACTGGGTTGCCGTACCACTCTGGTGCAGAACGTACTCTGGTTGATCTACGACGTTCAGCAGAAACTTGATCCGAAGTTTCATGATCATTATCATTAACTTCCTCACTAATTGGTGTAGGAATCACTGGAACAATTTCCTGTGATGTACTACTTTCCAATCCGGGAGAAGGTACAATTACCTCATCAAGTTCTACTTTCCTCCCACTCACTTCTTTCGAGAGAAACTCTTTTTCTAGAAAGGATCCGTTCTTAGCAACGAATATTTTGTCTTCGGATCTGTGATAGAAGGTGTACCCAACAGTCTCTTTTGGGTATCCTATGTAGACACATTTTTCCGACTTGGGTTCGAGCTTATCAGGTTGAAGTGTTTTCACATAAGCATCGCAGCCCCAAACTTTAAGAAACGACAACTTTGGTTTCTTGCTAAACCAAAGTTCATAAGGTGTCGTATCAACGGATTTAGATGGTGCCCTATTTAACGTGAATGCAGCTGTCTCTAAAGCATAACCCCAAAACGATAGTGGTAAATCGGTAAGAGACATCATAGATCGTACCATATCTAATAAAGTACGGTTACGACGTTCGGACACACCATTACGCTGTGGTGTTCCAGGTGGCGTGAGTTGTGAAACTATTCCACATTGTTTCAAATGAAGACCAAACTCGTAACTCAAATATTCTCCTCCACGATCAGATCGTAGAAACTTTATTTTCTTGTTACGATGATTCTCTACTTCACTCTGAAATTCTTTGAACTTTTCAAATGTTTCAGACTTGTGTTTCATTAAGTAGATATACCCATATCTGCTCAAATCATCAGTGAAGGTCAGAAAATAACGATACCCGCCGCGAGCTTCAACACTTATTGGTCCACATACATCTGTATGTATGATCTTCAACAAATCTGTTGCTCGCTCCATTGTTCCGGAGAACGGAGTTTTAGTCATCTTGCCCATGAGGCATGGTTCGCAAGCACCAAGTGATTCATAATCAAGTGATTCCAAAAGTCCATCACTATGGAGTTTCTTCATGCGCTTTACACCATTATGACCTAAACGGCAGTGCCACAAATAAGTTGCACTATCATTATTAACCTTGCATCTTTTGGCTTCAATATTATGAATATGTGTATCACCACGATCGAGATCCAACAAACTATATTCATTGGGTGTATGACCATCGAAGGTTTTATTCATGTAAACAGAATAACAATTATTCTATGACTTTAAATGAATAACCGTATTGCAACAAATATGATCAAATCATATTCATGCTCAACGCAAATGCCAAATAACATTTATTTAGGTTTTACACTAATCCCGAAAGTATAGGGAGTGTGCGATGATGATCATATCAATCTTGGAACTACTTCCAATACACATCGTCACTTCATCCTTTAACTAGTTTCTGTTCATTATGCAACTCCGATTTCGAGTTACTACTCTTTGGCAACTGAACCAATATCAAATACCGAGGGGTTGCTATGAACACTAGTAAAATACACATCAATAATCTGTATATCAAATATACCTTTGTTCACTTTGCCATCCTTCTTATCTGCCAAATATCTAGGGCAGTTCCACTTCTAGTGACCATTTCCTTTGCAGTAGAAGCACTTGTTTCAGGCTTGAGTTTAGCTTTGGGTTTCTTCACGGGAGTGACAACTTGCTTGTCATTCTTCTTGAAGTTCCCCTTCTATCCCTTTGCCCTTTACTTGAAACAAGTGGTCTGGTTAACCATCAACACTTGATGCTCTTTCTTGATTTCTACCTTCGCCGATATCAGTATCGTGAAGAGCTCGGGAATTACTTTCGTCATCCCTTGCATATTATAGTTCATCACGAAGTTCTACTAACTTGGTGATAGTGTCTAGAGAACTTTGTCAATTACTATCTTATCTGGAAGATTAACTCCCACTTGATTCAACCAATTGTACTACCCAAACAATCTGAGCACATGCTCACTGGTTGAGCTATTCTCCTCCATCTTGTAGGCAAAGTACTGTCAGAGGTCTTATACCTCTCGACACGGGCATGAGTATGAAATACTAATTTCAACTCTTGGAACATCTTATATGCTCCGTGGCGTTTCAAAACGTTTTTGAAGTCCCGGTTATAAGCCGTAAAGCATGGTGCACTAAACTATCAAGTAGTCATCATATCGAGCTTTTGTCAAAACGTTCATAACGTCTACATCTGCTCCTGCAATAGGTTTGTCACCTAGCGGTGCATCAAGGACATAATTCTTCTGTGCAGCAATGAGGATAATCCTCAGATCACGGAACAATTCCGCATCATTGCTACTAACATCTTTCAACTTGGTTTTCTCTAGGAACATATGAAAAATAAACATGGAGCAACATTGCGAGCTATTGATCTACAACATAGATATGCTAATACTACCAGGACTAAGTTCATGATAAATTAAAGTTCAATTTAATCATATTAATTTAAAGAACTCCCACTTAGATAGACATCCCTCCGGTCATCTAAATGATCACGTGATCCAAATCAACTAAACCATGTCCGATCATCACGTGAGATGGAGTAGTTTCAATGGTGAACATCTTATGTTGATCATATCTACTATATGATTCACGCTCGACCTTTCGGTCTCCAGTGTTCCGAGGCCATATCTGTATATGCTAGGCTCGTCAAGTTTAACCCGAGTATTCTGCGTGTGCAAAACTGGCTTACACCCGTTGTATTTGAACGTAGAGCTTATCACACCCGATCATCACGTGGTGTCTCGGCACGACGAACTTTCGCAACGGTGCATACTCAGGGAGAACACTTATACCTTGAAATTTAGTAAGGGATCATCTTATAATGCTACCGTCGTTCTAAGCAAAATAAGAAGCATAATAAGATAAACATCACATGCAATCAAAATATGTGACATGATATGGCCATCATCATCTTGTGCTTTTGATCTCCATCTTCAAAGCACCGCCATGATCACCTTCGTCACCGGCTTGACACCTTGATCTTTATCGTAGCATCATTGTCGTCTTGCCAACTATTGCTTCTACGACTATCGCTACCGCTTAGTGATAAAGTAAAGCAATTACATGGCGATTGCATTTCATACAATAAAGCGACAACCATATTGTAGGATTGAAAGTATGTCTAGAGGGGGAGTGATTAGACTACTTGACAATATAAAAAATCTGCCTTTTGATCATGCAATGTTTTTGGCAGTTTCACAATTAAGATCAATTCAAGTAACACCCTACACATGCAATTCTAGAGTATAAGCAGCGGAAAGTAAATTGCACATGTAGTAAAGAGAGGTGGAGAAGATCAAACGCAGTTTGGAGACACGAAGATTTTTGTCGTGGTTCCGATAGGTGGTGCTATCGTACATCCACGTTGATGGAGACTTCAACCCACGGAGGGTAACGGCTGCGCGAGTCCACGGAGGGCTCCACCCACGAAGGGTCCACGAAGAAGCAACCTTGTCTATTCCATCATGGCCTACGCCCACGGAGGACTAGCCTTACTCGGGGTAGATCTTCACGAAGTAGGCGATCTCCTTGCCCTTACAAACTTCTTGGTTCAACTCCACATCTCAACGACGGAGGCTCCCAAGCGACACCTAACCAATCTAGGAGGCACCACCCTCCAAAAGGTAATAGATGTGGTTGATGATGATGAACTCCTTGCTCTTGTGCTTCAAATGATAATCTCCCCAACACTCAACTCTCCTCACTGATATGGCTGTGGTGGAAGAAAGGTTTGAGTGGAAAGCAACTTGGGAAGGCTAGAAATCAAGTTTCATATGGTAGGAATGGAATGACTTGATCTCAACACAAGGGTAGGTGGTTCACTTCTCAGAAAGTGTATGGTAGGAGTGGTAGACTTTCTGATGGCTCTCCTCACGAATGAAGAGGGGGTGGAGGGGTATATATAGCCTCCACACAAAATCCAACCGTTACACACACATTTGACCAATCTCGGTGAGACCGAAGTGAAAACTCGGTCAGACCGAAAGTTCAAATATAGTGAACGTTGGGATTTTCGGTGGGACCGAAAATACCATCTCGGTGTGTCCGAAGTGAGAAAGATATGAACGTTGGAGTTTTCGGTGGGACCGAGAAAGAAAACTCGGTTAGACCGATTTGAGAAAAGACAGGAACATGCCAGAATCGGTGAGACCGAAAATGCAATATCGGTGAGACCGATTTGAGCCAAGACAGAAGCTTGCCCATTTCGGTGAGACCGATAATACAAACTCGGTTATTCCGAAATGATGTGAAATGGTTACAGAAGGTTGGCAGTTCAGTTTCGGTGAGACCGATCTCAAACTCGGTATGACCGATTTTTCTAGGGTTTGGAATATGGCTGAAGTGGTTCATCTCGGTGGGACTGAGTTGGAAGAATCGGTTTGTCCGAGATTACTTATGAGTGTGTATAGTAGTGAAAGGTGCTGATAGTTGAAGGAGCTAAATCACTAAGCACTTGAGCAACCAGATCATCAACACAACCTCATCCCCTTTTAATAGTATTGGCTTTTCCTATGGACTCAATGTGATCTTTGATCACTAAACCAAAAATAGAGTCTTGAGCTTTTGCCAATGCTTGCCTTAGCATTTGAGGGGTCCACTTCTTCAGTCATCTTGCCATACCAATGTGATTGGATTTCCTGAAACATACTTGATAAAAGCATTAGTCCAACCACAAAGTATGTTGTCATTAATTACCAAAACCACCCAGGGAGCAAATGTGCTTTCACTATCTTATCTGGAAGATTAACTCCCACTTGATTCAAGCAATTGCAGTACCCAGACAATCTGAGCACATGCTCACTGGTTGAGCTATTCTCCTCCATCTTGTAGGCAAAGTACTGTCAGAGGTCTCATACCTCTTGACACGGGCATGAGTATGAAATACTAATTTCAACTCTTGGAACATCTTATATGCTCCGTGGCGTTCAAAACGTTTTTGAAGTCCCGGTTCTAAGCCGTAAAGCATGGTGCACTTAAACTATCAAGTAGTCATCATATCGAGCTTTTGTCAAAACGTTCATAACGTCTACATCTGCTCCTGCAATAGGTCTGTCACCTAGCGGTGCATCAAGGACATAATTCTTCTGTGCAGCAATGAGGATAATCCTCAGATCACGGAACAATTCCGCATCATTGCTACTAACATCTTTCAACTTGGTTTTCTCTAGGAACATATGAAAAATAAACGGGGAGCAACATCGCGAGCTATTGATCTACAACATAGATATGCTAATACTACCAGGACTAAGTTCATGATAAATTAAAGTTCAATTTAATCATATTACTTAAGAACTCCCACTTAGATAGCATCCCTCTGGTCATCTAAATGATCACGTGATCCAAATCAACTAAACCATGTCCGATCATCACGTGAGATGGAGTAGTTTCAATGGTGAACATCTTATATTGATCATATCTACTATATGATTCACGCTCGACCTTTCGGTCTCCAGTGTTCCGAGGCCATATCTGCATATGCTAGGCTCGTCAAGTTTAACCCGAGTATTCTGCGTGTGCAAAACTGGCTTACACCCGTTGTATTTGAACGTAGAGCTTATCACACCCGATCATCACGTGGTGTCTCGGCACGACGAACTTTCGCAACGGTGCATACTCAGGGAGAACACTTATACCTTGAAATTTAGTAAGGGATCATCTTATAATGCTACCGTCGTTCTAAGCAAAATAAGAAGCATAATAAGATAAACATCACATGCAATCAAAATATGTGACATGATATGGCCATCATCATCTTGTGCTTTTGATCTCTATCTCCAAAGCACCGTCATGATCACCTTCGTCACCGGCGCGACACCTTGATCTCCATCGTAGCATCGTTGTCGTCTCGCCAACTATTGCTTCCTCAACTATCGCTACCGCTTAGTGATAAAGTAAAGCAATTATATGGCGATTGCATTTCATACAATAAAGCGACAACCATATGGCTCCTGCCAGTTGCCGATAACTTTACAAAACATGATCATCTCATACAAAAACGTATATCTCATCATGTCTTGACCATATCACATCACAACATGCCCTGCAAAAACAAGTTAGACGTCCTCTACTTTGTTGTTGCAAGTTTTACGTGGCTGCTACGGGCTTAACAAGAACCGTTCTTACCTACGCATACAAAACCACAACGATGTTTCGTCAAGTATGTGCTGTTTTAACCTTCACAAGGACCGGGCGTAGCCACACTTGATTCAGCTAAAGTGAGAGAGACAGACACCCGCCAGTCACCTTTAAGCAACGAGTGCTCGTAGCGGTGAAACCAGTCTCGCGTAAGCGTACGCGTAATGTCGGTCCGGGCCGCTTCATCTCACAATACCGCCGAAGCAAAGCATGACATGCTGGTAAGCAGTATGACTAGTATCGCCCACAACTCATTGTGTTCTACTCGTGCATATCATCTACGCATAGACCTGGCTCATGATGCCACTGTTGGGGAACGTAGTATTTTAAAATTTTCCTACGATCACGCAAGATCTATCTACCAGATGCATAGCAACGAGAGGGAAGAGTGTGTCTACGTACCCTCGTAGACCGGAAGCGGAAGCGTCAAGTGACGCGGTTGATGTAGTCGAACTTCTTCGCGATTCAACCGATCAAGCACCGAAAGTACGGCACCTCCGCGTTCAGCACACGTTCAGCTTGATGACGTCCCACGAGCTCTTGATCCAGTTGAGCTTCACGGGAGAGTTTCGTCAGCACGACGGCGTGGTGACGGATATGATGTATTCACCGGCGCAGGGCTTCGCCTAAGCACTGCAACGGTATGACCGAGGTGTGTTTCTGTGGAGGGGGGCACCGCACACGGCTGGAACAATTCAACTTGTGTTTCTTTGGGTGCCCCCCTGCCCCCGTATATAAAGGAGCAAGGGAGGGAGGCCGGCCAACTTCTCCTGGTGCGGCTAGGGAAGGAGTCCTACTAGGAATAGGATTGCAATCCTATTCCTAGTAGGATTCACCAAAAGAAAGAAGAGGGAAAGGAATAGGAGAGGTGGCGCCACCCCCCCCAATCCTAGTCCAACTAGGAACCCTAGGTGGGGGCGCCGGCCAGCCATATGGGCTGCCTCTCTCTTTCCCTTTAGGCCCACTATGGACCATCCCCTCTCGTAGGGGGTTCCGGTAACCCCCTCCGGCAATCCCGATAAATCCGAAACTTTCCCGGAACACTTCCGGTGTCCGAATATAGTCGTCCAATATATCAATCTTTATGTCTCGGACATTCCGAGACTCCTCGTCATGTCCGTGATCTCATCCGGGACTCCGAACTACCTTCGGTACATCAATACTCATAAACTCATAATACCGATCGTCATCAAACGTTAAGCGTGCGGACCCTACGGGTTCGAGAACTATGTAGACATGACCGAGACTCATCTCCGGTCAATAACCAATAGCGGAACCTGGATGTTCATATTGGCTCCTACATATTCTACGAAGATCTATTATCGGTCAGAACCGCATAACAACATACGTTGTTCCTTTTGTCATCGGTATGTTACTTGCCCGAGATTCGATCGTCGGTATCTCTATACCTAGTTCAATCACGTTGCTGGCAAGTCTCTTTACTCGTTCCGTAACACATCATCTCGTGACTAACTCATTAGTCTTTTGCTTGCAAGGCTTATTGTGATGTGTGTTACCGAGAGGGCCCAGAGATACCTCTCCGACACTCGGAGTGACAAATCCTAATCTTGATCTATGCCAACACCACGAATACTTTCGGAGACACCTGTAGAGCATCTTTATGATCACCCAGTTACGTTGTGACGTTTGATAGCACACAAGGTGTTCCTACGGTATTCGGGAGTTGCATAATCTCATAGTCATAGGAACATGTATAAGTCATGAAGAAAGTAATAGCAGTAAAACTAAACGATCATGGTGCTATGCTAACGGATGGGTCTTGTCCATCACATCATTCTCCTAATGATGTGATCCCGTTGATCAAATGACAACTCATGTCTATGGCTAGGAAACATAACCATCTTTGATCCATGAGCTAGTCTAGTAGAGGCATACTAGGGACATACTGTTTTGTCTATGTATCCACACATGTACTAAGTTTCCGGTTAATACAATTCTAGCATGAATAAAAGACATTTATCATGATATAAGGAAATATAAATAACAACTTTATTATTGCCTCTAGGGCATATTTCCTTCAACCTCCGTGTTCAACACACGTACGGAGCGGGGACGTCTCCTCCTTCTTGATCCAGCAAGGGGGGAGGAGAGGTTGATGGAGATCCAGCAGCAAGACGGCGTGGTGGTGGAAGTAGCGGGATTCCAACAGGGCTTCGCCAAGCGCTGCGGGAGGAGGGAGATGTGTCACAGGATGGAAAGGGAGGCGCCAGGGCTTGGGGTGCGGCTCCCATGCGCCTCCCCACTATATATAGGGGTGGAGGGGGCTGGTTTCTTGCCCTCCAAGTCCATTGGGGCGTTGGCAAAGGTGGGGGAAAGAAATCCCATCATTTCCTTTCCCCACCGATTGTTATCCCCCCTTTTTAGGGATCTTGATCTTATCCCTTCGGGATATGATCTTATTCCTTCTAAGGGGGGATCTTGGTGCGCCTTGACCAGGGGTGTGGGGCCTTGCCCCCACTACCCACGTTCATGTGGGTCCCCACATGCATGTGGGCCCCACTTCGGAACCTTCTAGAACCTTCCCAGTACAATACCGAAAAATCCCGAACATTTTCCGGTGGCCAAAATAGGACTTCCTATATATAAATCTTTACCTCCGGACCATTCCGGAACTCCTCGTGACGTCTGGGATCTCATCCGGGACTCCGAACAACTTTCGGGTTTCCGCATACTTATATCTCTACAACCCTAGCGTCACCGAACCTTAAGTGTGTAGACCCTACGGGTTCGGGAGACACGCAGACATGACCGAGACGACTCTCCGGTCAATAACCAACAGAGGGATCTGGATACCCATGTTGGCTCCCACATGCTCCACGATGATCTCATCGGATGAACCACGATGTCAAGGATTCAATCAACCCCGTATACAATTCCCTTTGTCTATCGGTACAGTACTTGCCCGAGATTCGATCGTCGGTATCCCGATACCTTGTTCAGTCTCGTTACCGGCAAGTCTCTTTACTCGTTCCGTAACACATCATCCCATGATCAACTCCTTGATCACATTGTGCACATTATGATGATGTCCTACCGAGTGGGCCCAGAGATACCTCTCCGTCATACGGAGTGACAAATCCCAGTCTCGATTCATGCCAACCCAACAGACACTTTCGGAGATACCTGTAGTGCACCTTTATAGCCACCCAGTTACGTTGTGACGTTTGGTACACCCAAAGCATTCCTACGGTATCCGGTAGTTGCACAATCTCATGGTCTAAGGAAAAGATACTTGACATTCAGAAAAGCTTTAGCATACGAACTACACGATCTATGCTAGGCTTAGGATTGGGTCTTGTCCATCACATCATTCTCCTAATGATGTGATCCCGTTATCAACGACATCCAATGTCCATGGTCAGGAAACCGTGACCATCTGTTGATCAACGAGCTAGTCAACTAGAGGCTTACTAGGGACATGGTGTTTGTCTATGTATCCACACATGTATCTGAGTTTCCTATCAATACAATTCTAGCATGGATAATAAACAATTATCATGAACAAGGAAATATAATAATAACCAATTTATTATTGCCTCTAGGGCATATTTCCAACAGTCTCCCACTTGCACTAGAGTCAATAATCTAGTTCACATCACCATGTGATTAACACTCATAGGTCACATCGCCATGTGACCAACATCAAAGAGTTTACTAGAGTCAATAATCTAGTTCACATCACTCTGTGATTAAAACTCAATGAGTTCTGGGTTTGATCATGTTACGCATGTGAGAGAGGTTGTAGTCAACGGGTCTGCAACATTCAAATCCCTATGTACTTCGCAAAACTTTATGTCATATCATAGATGCTGCTACCACGTTCCACTTGGAGCTATTCCAAACTATTGCTCCATTATACGTATCTGGTATCTCTACTCAGAGTTATCCGGATAGGTGTTAAGCTTGCATCGACGTAACTCTTTACGTCGAACTCTTTATCACCTCCATAACCGAGAAACATTTCCTTATTCCTCTAAGGATAATTTTGACCGCTATCTGGTGATTCACTCCTGGATTACCTTTGTACCCTCTTGCCAGACATTTGGCAATGCACACATCAGGTGCGGTACTCAGCATGGCATATCGTATAGAGCCTATTACAAAAGCATAGGGGACGACCTTCGTCCTTCCTCTTTCTTCTGCCGCGTTCAAGCTTTGAGTCTTACTCAACTTCAAACCTTACAACTCAGGCAAGAACTCCTTCTTTGAGTGATCTATTTTGAACTCCTTCAAAATCATGTCAAAGGTGTGTGTTCTTTTGAAAGTATTATCAGGCGTCTTGATCTATCTGTATAGATCTTGATGCCTAATATGTAAGCAGCTTTATCTAGGTCTTCCTTTGAAAAACTCCTTTCAAACAACCCTTTATGCTTTCCAGAAATTATACACCATTTCAGATCAACAATATGGCATTCACATATACTTATCAGAAATGTTGTAGTGCTCCCACTCACTTTATTGTAAATACAAGTTTCTAACAAACTTAGTATAAACCCAAAAACTTTGATCACTCCATCAAAGTGTATATTCTGACTCCGAGATGCTTGCTCTAGTCCATGGAAGGATCGCTGGAGCTAGCATACCTTCTAGCATTCTTAGGATCAACAAAACCTTTCTGATTGTATCACATACAACCTTTCCTTACGAAAACTGGTAAGAAAACTTGTTTTGACATCCATCTGCCAGATTTCGTAAATGCAACTTATGCTAACTTGATTCCGACGGACTTAAGCATCGCTACGGGTGAGAGAATCTCATCGTAGTCAACTCCTTGAACTTGTGAAAAACTCTTCACCACAAGTCGAGCTTCATAGACGGTGACATTATCATCCACGTCCGTCTTCTTCTTAAATATCCATTTATCTCAATGGCTTGCCAATCATCGGGCAAGTCCACCAAAGTCCATACTTTGTTTTGATACATGGATCCTATCTCAGATTTCTCGGCTTCTAACCATTTGTCGGAATATGGGCCCACCATCGCTTTTCCATAGTTCGTAGGTTCATTGTTGTCCAACAACATGACTTCTAAGACAAGATCACCGTACCACTCAGGACTAGTACATATCCTTGTCGACCTACGAGGTTCGATAGCAACTTGATCTGGAGCTTCATGATCACTATCATTAGTTTCCTCTTCAATAGTCGTAGGTTCCACAGAAACATCTTTCTGTGTTGCACTACTCTCCGGTTGAAGTGAGGGTTCGACAACCTCATCAAGTTCTATCTTCCTCCCACTCAATTCTTTCGAGAGAAACTCCTTCTCGAGAAAGGACCCGTTCTTAGCGACAAACATTTTTGCCCTTGGATCTGAGACATAAGGTATACCCAACTGTTACCATTGGGTATCCTATGAAGATGTATTTGTCCGCTTTGGGTTCGAGCTTTTTCCCGGCTGAAGCCATAAGCATCGCAGCCCCAAATATTAAGAAAATGACAACTTTGGTTTCTTGCCAAACCAGACAGCGTCGTCTCAACGGACTTAGATGGTGCCCTATCTAAAGTGAATGCAGTTGTCTCTAATGCATAACCTCAAAATAATAGCGGTAGATCGGTAAGATACATCATAGATCGCACCATATCTCATAAGGTTCGATTACGACGTCCGGACACACCATTACGCTGTGGTGTTCCAGGTGGCTTCAACTGTGAAACATTTCCACAATGTATTAAGTGATTGCCAAACTCATAATTCAGAAAATCTCCCCTTGATCAGATCGTAGGAACATGATCTTCTTGTTATGATGATTGTTAACTTCACTCTGAAATTGCTTGAACTTTTCAAACGTTTCAGACTTTTGCTTCATTAAGTAAATATACCCATATCTACTCAAATCGTCAGTGAAGATGAGAAAATAACGATATCCACCACACGCCTTAATTCTCATTGGATCACACACATCAGCATGTATGATTTCCAACAAGTCACTTTCCCGTTTCATTGTACCTGAACACGGGATCTTAGTCATCCTGCCCATGAGGCATGGCTCGCATATGTCAAGCGATTCAAAATCAAGTGACTCCAAACATCCATCAGCATGGAGTTTCTTCATGCATTTTATGCCAAAATGACCTAAGCGGCAGTGCCACAAGAAAGTGGTACTATCATTATTAACTCTACATCTTTTGGCATTAATATTATTATCATGTGTATTACTATGATCGAGATTCAATAAACCATTGGGTGCATGACCATAAAGGTATTATTCATGTGAACAGAATAACCATTATTCTCTAACTTAAATGAATAACCGTATTGCAATGAACATGATCTAATCATATTCATGCTCAACGTAGACACCTGATAACATTTATCTAGGTTCAACACTAATCCCGAAGGTAGAGGGAGCGTGCGATGGTGATCTTATCAACCTTGGAAACACTTCCAACATACATCGTCACCTCGCCCTTAGCTAGTCTCCATTTAGTCAGTAGCTTTTGCTTCAAGTCACTAATAATAGCAACTGAACCGGTATCCAATACCCAGATACTACAAGGAGTACTAAATTGTATTTTCAGGAAAGCGTAGAATTTTTTTGAATTCTGCTACGTTCCCCAATAATAATAACCAATTTATTATTGCCTCTAGGGCATATTTCCTATCAATACCCGTATCTACTAAAAACAATTTAGTACTCCTTGTAGCACATGGGTATTGGATACCGGTTCAGTTGCTATTATTAGTGACTTGAAGCAAAAGCTACGGACTAAACGTAGACTAGCTAAGGGCGAGGTGACGATGTGTGTTGGAAGTGTTTCCAAGGTTGATAAGATCACCATCGCACGCTCCCTCTATTTTCGAGATTAGTGTTGAACCTAGATAAATGTTATCAGGTGTCTACATTGAGCATGAATATGATTAGATCATGTTTATTGCAATACGGTTATTCATTTAAGTCAGAGAATAATGGTTATTCTGTTTACATGAATAATACCTTTATGGTCATGCACCCAATGGTTTGTTGAATCTCGATCATAGTAATACACATGATGATAATATTAATGCCAAAAGATGTAGAGTTAATAATGATAGTACCACTTTCTTGTGGCACTGCCGCTTAGGTCATTTCGGCATAAAATGCATGAAGAAACTCCATGCTGATGGATGTTTGGAGTCACTTGATTTTGAATCATTTGACACATGTGAGCCATGCCTCTTGGGCAGGATGACTAAGATCCCGTTTTCAGGTACAATGAAACGGGAAAGTGACTTGTTGGAAATCATACATGCTGATGTGTGTGATCCAATGAGAATTAAGGCGTGTAGTGGATATCGTTATTTTCTCATTTTCACTGACGATTTGAGTAGATACGGGTATATTTACTTAATGAAGTAAAAGTCTGAAACGTTTGAGAAGTTCAAGCAATTTCAGAGTGAAGTTAAGAATCATCATAACAAGAAGATCATGTTCCTACAATCTGATCAAGGGGATATTTTCTGAGTTGTGAGTTTGGCAATCACTTAAGACATTGTGGAATTGTTTCGCAGTTGAAGCCACCTGGAACACCACAGCGTAATGGTGAGTCCGGACGTCGTAGTTGAACCTTATGAGATATGGTACGATCTATGATTTCTCTTACTGATCTACCGCTATTATTTTGAGGTTATGCATTAGAGACAGTTGCACTCACTTTCGATAGGGCACCATCTAAGTCCGTTGAGACGACGTCGTATGAACTATGGTTTGGTAAGAAACCAAAGTTGTCGTTTTCTTGATGTTTGGGACTGCGATGCTTATGGCTTCAGCCGGAAAAAGCTCGAACCCAAAGCGGACAAAATACATCTTCATAGGATACCCAAAGGTAACAGTTGGGTATACCTTCTATCTCAGATCCAAGGGCAAAATGTTTGTCGCTAAGAACGGGTCCTTTCTCGAGATGGAGTTTCTCTCGAAAGAATTGAGTGGGAGGAATATAGAACTTGATGAGGTTGTCGAACCTTCACTTCAACCAGAGAGTAGTGCAACACAGAAAGATGTTTCTGTGGAACCTACGACTGTTGAAGAGGAAACTAATGATAGTGATCATGAAGCTTCGGATCAAGTTGCTATCGAACCTCGTAGGTCAACAAGGATATGTACTACTCCTGAGTGGTACGGTGATCCCGTCTTAGAGGTCATGTTGTTGGACAACGATGAACCTACGAACTATGGAGAAGCGATGGTGGGCCCGTATTCCGACAAATGGTTAGAAGCCGAGAAATCCGAGATAGGATGCATGTATCAAAACAAAGTATGGACTTTGGTGGACTTGCCCGATGATTGGCAAGCCATTGAGATAAATGGATCTTTAGGAAGAAGACGGACGTGGATGGTAATGTCACCATCTATGAAGCTCGACTTGTGGCAAAAGTTTTTCACAAGTTCAAGGAGTTGACTACGATGAGATTTTCTCACCCGTAGCGATGCTTAAAGTCCGTCGGAATCATGTTAGCATTAGCTGCATTTATGAAATCTAGCAGATGGATGACAAAACAAGTTTCCTTACCAGTTTTCGTAAGGAAAGGTTGTATGTGATACAATCAGAAAGGTTTTGTCGATCCTAAGGATGCTAAAAGGTGTGCTAGCTCCAGCGATCCTTCCATGGACTAGAGCGAGCATCTCGGAGTCGGAATATACACTTTGATGGAGTGATCAAAGTTTTTGGGTTTGTACTAAGTTTGTTAGAAACTTGTATTTACAATAAAGTGAGTGGGAGCACTACACCATTTCTGATAAGTATATGTGAATGACATATTGTTGATCCGAAATGATGTAGAATTTCTGGAAAGCGTAAAGGGTTGTCTGAAAGGAGTTTTTCAAAGGAAGAACTGGATAAAGCTGCTTACATATTGGGCATCAAGATCTATAGAGATAGATCAAAACGCCTGATGATACTTTCAAAAGAACACACACATTGGCATGATTTTGAAGGAGTTCAAAATAGATCAGTCAAAGAAGGAGTTCTTACCTGAGTTGTAAGGTGTGAAGTTGAGTAGGACTCAAAGCTTGACCACGGCAGAAGAAAGAGGAAGGACGAAGGTCATCTCCTATGCTTTTGACATAGGCTCTATACAATATGCCATGCTGAGTACCGCACCTGAAGTGTGCCTTGCCACATGTCTGGCAAGAGGGTACAAAGGTGATCCAGGAGTGGAACACTAGATAGTGGTCATAATTATCCTTAAAGGAATAAGGAAATGTTTCTCGGTTATGGAGGTGATAAAGAGTTCGACGTAAAGAGTTACGTCGATGCAAGCTTAACACCTATCCGGATAACTCTGAGTAGAGATACGAGATACGTATAATGGAACAACAGTTTGGAATAGCTCCAAGTGGAACGTGGTAGCAGCATCTACGATATGACATAAAGTTTTGCGAAGTACATAGGGATCTGAATGTTGCAGACCCGTTGACTACAACCTCTCTCACAAGCATGACATGATCAAACCCAGAACTCATTGAGTATTAATCACATATTGATGTGAACTAGATTACTGACTCTAGTAAACTCTTTGGATGTTGGTCACATGGCGATGTGACCTGTGAGTGTTAATCACATGGCGATGTGAACTAGATTATTGACTCTAGTGCAAGTGGGAGACTATTGGAAATATGCCCTAGAGGCAATAATAAATTGGTTATTATTATATTTCCTTGTTCATGATAATTGTTTATTATCCATGCTAGAATTGTATTGATAGGAAACTCAGATACATGTGTGGATAAATAGAAAAACACCATGTCCCTAGTGAGCCTCTAGATGACTAGCTCGTTGATCAATAGATGGTTACGGTTTCCTGACCATGGACATTGGATGCCGTTGATAACGGGATCACATCATTAGGAGAATGATGTGATGGACAAGACCCAATCCTAAGCCTAGCACAGATCGTGTAGTTCGTATGCTAAAGCTTTTCTATATGTCAAGTATCTTTTCCTTAGACCATGAGATTGTGCAACTCCCAGATACCGTAGGAATGCTTTGGGTGTACCAAACGTCACAACGTAACTGGGTGGCTATAAAGGTGCACTACAGGTATCTCCGAAAGTGTCTGTTGGGTTGGCACGAATCGAGACTGGGATTTGTCACCCCGTGTGACGGAGAGGTATCTCTGGGCACACTCGGTAGGACATCATCATAATGTGCACAATATGTGATCAAGGAGTTGATCACGGGATGATGTGTTACGGAACGAGTAAAGAGACTTGCCGATAATGAGATTGAACAAGGTATCGGGATACCGACGATCGAATCTCGGGCAAGTACTGTACCGATAGACAAAGGGAATTGTATACGGGATTGATTGAATCCTTGACATCATGGTTCATCCAATGAGATCATCGTGGAGCATGTGGGAGCCAACATGGGTATCCAGATCCAGCTGTTGGTTATTGACCAGAGAGTTGTCTCGGCCATGTCTGCATGACTCCCGAGCCCGTAGGGTCTATACACTTAAGGTTCGATGACGCTGGGGTTATAGGGAAAGTATGTACGCAGTTACCGAATGTTGTTCGGAGTCCCGGATGAGATCCCGGACGTCACGAGGAGTTCCGGAATGGTCCGGAGGTAAAGATTCATATATGGGAAGTCCCGTTTTGGTCACCGGAAAAGTTTCGGGCGCTATCGGTAGCGTACCGGGACCACCGGGAGGGTCCCGGGGGTCCACCGGGTGGGGCCACCAGCCCCGGAGGCATACATGGGCCAAGTGTGGGAGGGGACCAGCCCCAGGTGGGCTGGTGCGCCCCCCCACCAAGGCCCAAGGCGCCCCAAGAGGGGAGGGGGGCAAACCCTAGGGCAGATGGGCCCTAGGGCCCAATCTGGTGCGCCCCCCTCTCCCTCTCCCCCTCTAGCCGCCACCCCTAGATGGGATCTAGGGTGGCCGCACCCCTAGGGGGTGGGAAACCCTAAAGGGGGCGCAGCCCCCCCCCCCTTTTCCCCTATATATATGTGAGGTTTGGGGCTGCCCATAACACGTTTTGACCTCTGTCGCTTGGCGCAGCCCTACCTCTCTCCCTCCTCGTCTCTCGCAGTGCTTGGCGAAGCCCTGCTGGAGTCCCGCGCTCCTCCACCACCACCACGCCGTCGTGCTGCTGTTGGATGGAGTCTTCCCCAACCTCTCCCTCTCTCCTTGCTGGATCAAGGCGTGGGAGACGTCACCGGGCTGCACGTGTGTTGAACGCGGAGGCGCCGTTGTTCGGCGCTTAGATTGGAATCAACCGCGATCTGAATCGCAGCGAGTACGACTCCTTCATCCGCGTTATTGCAACGCTTCCGCATCGCGATCTACAAGGGTATGTAGATGCACTCCCCTCCCCCTCGTTGCTAGATTACTCCATAGATAGATCTTGGTGATGCGTAGGAAAATTTTTGATTTTCTGCTACGATCCCCAACAAAGTACACTCATCAACTGATACTTTTCAAGTACACTCATCAAACGATAATTTCTTTTAAGGCTGAGATAAACTGCTTGTAAGCTCTTCTGTCTTCTAGATTATTCACATCACTTATTATTAGGAATATCACTTGAGAATGACAAGACTATTCTCGGTGCAAATATTTGCAGTTTTGTTTCGATAAATGGTAATTTCTTTTAAGGCATATCACTTGAGAATGACAAGACTATTCTCGGTCCAAATTAGTCACATCATTTATTTGGCATACAAGTAGACAAAATAAATAAAAAGATAATCACAGTTCATTAGTGTTCACATATTCATCATTGAGATTTCCTTTGCATGTGTAAAATAAGGGAAACAAGAATTGAAAGAAGAACAAGTATAAATATCTACTAGACTGAGCATGATTTAGTTGGTTTACAATTGATAGTCAGAATTTTGAAACACCCCTCGACCGTGGTCACATAAGGTTTGCAATAGATTACAAATACATTATGCAGAGATGCAGATGGCAAATATATGGGTAGATCTTTGTCCAGCTAATACACCCACTAAAGGTAAGGGGCAATAGGAAAGCCTAGAAGTGAAGGAATCGGGCCAGTCAGAGGTAAATAAATTCAAGCCCCGTGTTATAGCTTTATGTGCCTGGGCCTATCTCCGCCCACAAGACAGGGTCTCTTTTTTGTTTTTGCTCAAAAGAAAAAAAAAGGTCAACTTGTTTGGTGTGCTTTTTGCAAACTGTGTGCATGCAAAACCCAATGGTAGAGGAGGGTGTCTACGAGCTTGTTTATAGTAATTTTCAGGTGCCTTTTTCTGCTCGTTACATTGAGTGCTGAAGTTATAATAGATACTGGGTTAACATTGTGGAATCCAAAAGAAAAAAAAATGTTGTGATTATTACCAGAAGTGTTTTCCGTAAGTGGATCTATTACGCTCCATGATGGAACAACTACTAATGAAGATACACATTAAATTCCGGAAGATGCACGATTTAATTTGCATTTTTTGCGCCGCACAATCTAATGTGCCATATGTATGGTATTTCAGAGTAGTGATTAATTTCAAATATCAAAATCTAGGTGGCACTTAATAACACAATCTCCACAGGATATTTCTCATGATGCTCAAAGCAACAATGTGAGAAATATTATAAGAGCAAGAAATATTATAAGGGGCAACGCTGGCCACGGTGTGGGGCAACATGTCGCACGGTCGACGTCATCGAGTTAAGGGCTCGATGCGCAATCCGTTCACACTCTTTCTCACTCACACGTTGTTGTTGTGTCATGGATAAGATCGCGCGTCAAGCGCAAGGTACCCTTAGAGCAAGTACAATAAGGTGACATAAGCAGGCTATAAGAAATATAATATTATATCTTTGCTTAGTTGGAAAAGAAAGAAGAGGAGAGAGAAGAGAAGCGGGTTCTTCGTGAGTAGCCGGCTGCAACACGAGACCCAAGACGCTTTGTGAGTATGTAAGGTGGGCCAACTATTAATAAAGTAATATACATTTAAAACATACTATTGTACATGCCGACTATAAGGTTGGCTCTAAATGACATGGCAACTCCTTATAGCCGACCGTTGGCTGTATTATTAACCATGCTCTTAATTAATTGATCAGCCTCGATCCACGTTGAGGTAACCATGGCTCAACAGTTATACTTCTTGGTGTGGTCTACTTACTTTTTAGAGCATGGTTAATAGTATAGCCAGCTGCTGGCTATAAGTCAGTGCCATGTCATCTACAGCCCATCTTATAGTCAACATGTACAATAATATATCAAAAGAGTGTACTATTTTTTATTATATGACACACATTTCATTCTCAAAAAGTACCTAGGAGCATGTGTTAGAGATGGCTCTTCACGAAGAGCCCGTACCTTCTCTCTCCTCTTCTCTTTTCTCCAACCAAGTAGAAATATATTACTTTATTCCTTATAGCCCGCTGACTCAGCTCTATTATACTTGCTCTTAATGGTTCTACGCAAGATTCGAGCCTCTAGGTAGGATTCGAGCCTTTAGCTTACCTAGGGATGATGTTACACGCACAGGTCGTCACAGGGGCTTAATCATTTTTTCTTACTGTAGAGATGATGTAGGTGAGTCGTCGATGTTCTTGTTAATTAATTTGTGATTTGGAAAAGGAAGCTTTTCATTAACTCTCGGTGCCGTACCAAAGCCCCTATGTCAGCAGATTTCCATTTTCAACCTTGTTGTCGCAGTAGTTCACTTGCTCAGCAGCTGCGTGTTGTACAAGATTAGACGTTGAGTTTGACTGGGCGAGTGTCTGCTGAACTGAAGTACTAGAGCTGCAGTCAAAACATAGTCCAATCCATAGACCCTAGATAGTACTTTCCTATCCGCACGTGCATCTTCAGCCAAATATGTGTTCTTGGGACGCCCCTGTTTTTCTCCACCGCGAAGTGTGGATTGGTTGATCGGATCCCGACGCCACGTACGCCTGTGATTCGCCTCGCTCTCATTGCCACCAAAGTCAATACTATAGAATACAATCCAAAGAAAAACATTTGTTCAATCTCCCTATCCAGAAAAATGTCGGGAAAAGTTTTTGGGCCACGCAGAAACTTCAGATCCCAATAGATATGTTGCAGACTACTCGCCGCGAAGTAACCATCGATCAACAGCAACCGCTACGTACTTATCCTGCAATTTCTACCTCCTCAATCAACAGGCAGTTCAGAGAGTGCTGTGATGAAGTACTCAGATAGGAGGAGTAGCGACGAAGGAGACTTCAGTCGCTTGGTTGGCTCGAGTTTGGTGTGGGAAATGCAATGCCCGGTGGCCATTAACGAGAAAGACGCCGAGGCACCATCGTGAGTTGAATCTTCGGATAGCACATCACGTACTATCTTATATCGTGAGAGATTTTTTCAGATCGAACTAAATTTCAATGTCTCTTGGCAGCTACGCCAAGAAAACAGTCACCGCGAGTCAATCAAGCTCCAAGAGGCTCTATGCGCTTGATGTCTTAGCAGCGAAGGAAATAATTAACTACATATATATTCGTTAGGCGGAAAGAAGATCCGAGATTGTTTTCTCATATCAGTTGCCAAATCATCAACCAGCAAAAGTAGTACGAACATAGATAAAATCCATCGGCTTGCACTTGCACAAATAAGGGATTTATGGTTTGAGAGTCACTTCACAGGAATCATAGTGCAGTCACAAAGGTGCGCCGGCGCTATACCTTTCTGCTGCTTATATTTTTGTTTATTTTCAATTCATTAATTTTCGTTCTTCACTTTTTCTTGATTCATTTTATCTCTGCCTCTTTACTTTTCATTGTTGTTGTTTTTTGAGATAGCTTACCAGGCTTGCCGCCTGGTGCCTCTTTATACTTGATATATGCGGTTTTCACTCCAACTTTATTTATTTATTTTGTTACTCTTTTCGTCTAATTGTTTATTTTTATTTTGTTTTTCGTTTCCTTTTTTGCCAATACATGATTTTGAATTAAAATAAATGAATGTTTTTCATTTGTATGATTTTTTTATAAACACTAGTTAATGCGTACGTGCAATGCACATTAACATTAGGGAGTAAATTAGTTGCATGTTGATATAAGATGGTATATCAATTGCGGGTTAATTATGTTGACCGCTCGCCATTGGAGACTTGGAGAAATCTAGATCATTGGATTTGCATGATTTGATGCCACAGATTAATTAGATCAGCCCCGTTGAGACCTTTTATTGTATATAGATGATAAATATTTTTATGATACATGAGCATGTAAAAAAAAGCAAGATCATATGATTGATATATGTCAATTAAAGACGCTATCCGGATTATTTCCTTGGGTAGGAATTTGAGTCTGGCGGTCGAAATTGGTAATTTAGAAATGCCATTTGAATGTTGCCACTCTACACTTCATTGTATGCAAGTACAATCGGTGGGGGAGCCAGAGTCGGAGCAAACTACAAACAAAAAATTAAACGTTTATAACTATCAAGAAAATATCTCATACGAAAGCATTAAAATTATTGCTCGATTGCACAATGATGTACAACATAATTTAAACACGTGTGCTATTTCCCACTTCCCTGAACTTACAAAATACGTCGGTCAAGTTTGCCCAAGAGAGGAGAGAAGCCCTGAGCCGAGACAGAGAGGCAGTGGCCTTGCAAGTGAGGGTGAGGCTGGACCTCGCATGAAGCGGCACAATGTCACATCCGAATAAGAAAGTGGTTCACTGGTGGAGGGGCGGAGAGGGGGCTTCTCTGTCAAATTAGATGGAGCTCGAGATGGAGAAGCTGGTTCGATGAGGAAGAAGAACATTGTCGCTCTGATGGGAGAAGGACAAAGACGACGAGGCCTTGGATCTAAATCGAACACGAGAGAGAGAGAGAGAGAGAGAGAGAG
>LR738711.1:19874021-19932293 GCA_902687465.1 Secale cereale
GAGAGAGGGAGGTAGAGAGAGAGGGAGAGAGAGGGGGAGAGATGGAGAGAGAGAGAGAGAGAGAGGGAAAGAGAGAGAGAGCAAATCGACTAAAATGAAACCAGTTTTCAGTTACCAGGCCTAGTGCTCCCAAACTTAAAAGGCTAACTATCTATTTTAACTTGACTGCATCAATTTAGAAACTATCTGGTCCAAGATGCACGAAAGAAGTAGCCAACATGCAAGCATTGCATGGGTCAGCGAGTAGCATTGTTGGCAAAGTGACGAGTATATGCGTGAGCCGACAATTCTAAACGTCGGTGGCAGGGTCCATCGGCCATAACTGAGACCGGGGAGGACTATCAAGGCCAATTAGGTGGGACGACACAGTCATGCTCAAGAGGAGGTGAAACGTCCAACAGGCCAAGGAGCAGCGACAACCTCAGCAGTAAGCGGTGGTGCAGCAGAGGTTGCGACCGTTGGGGGATGCTTTGGCAAGGGGCAAAGGAGAAAGACATGCGGTTGGCAGCGCATGCGTCTGGCAAGCCATGGAAAAAAACAATATGTTCTGATTGCTAAAAAGTGTCGGATCAATGCATATGTGGATTGCAAATAGGCTAGCCCATATTCTTGCGGTTTTCCAGGGTTTTCATTTAGTTTTTTTCACTTTTTTTTTCTTTTTCTTTTTATCTGTTAAGTACATGAACAATTATTAAAAATTATCAACATATTTTCAAATTCAAGATTATTTTCTGAAATAAAAATTCTTTTTCAAAATACAATAATATTTTTAATTATGAGTTTCTTGACAATGGCGTCAGTTTCAAAGATTATAGAACATCTTAATTTGTATTTTTAGAAAATCCATGATTTAATAAATTCTAAACATTTTTCCAAAAGAACATATTTTTAGACCTATGGATAGTTTTTTAATTCAAGATCTTTAATGAAAATTCATAAAATTTCTTTAATTCCTGAAAAATCCTATATTTTTATCTTCCAGTTACAAATTTATGAAACCTACCGACATAAACAAGTAACCCATCATTAGGAGTAAAACCGACAGAGAACCAGAAAAAAGAGAAAGAAAATTGTGACTGCCTTAGGCCATATGGCTCTAGATGCAAACCATCCAGGTGTGTTTTGCGTTTCTCAAAAAAAAATCCATGGGCGTCGTTCCAATGATAACAGAGGGTGTCTACAAGCTTGTTTATAGTAATTTTCAGGTGCCTTTTTCTGCTCGTTACATTGAGTGCTGAAGTTATAATAGATAACGGGTTAACATTGTGGAATGCAAAAGAAAAAAATGTTGTGATTATTACCAGAAATGTTTTTCTTAAGTGGATCTATTATGCTAAATGATGGAACAACAACTAATGGAGATATACATTAAATTCCGTAAGATGCACAATTTAATGTGCATTTTTTGCGCCGCACTATGTAATGTGCTATATGTATGGTATTTCAGAGTAGTGATTAATTTCAAATATCAAAATCTAGGTGGCATTTAATAACACAATCTCCACAAGATATTTCTCCTGATGCTCAAAACACTAATGTGAGAAATATTATAAGAGCAAGAATTGATCCTTCAAGACTTATGCCTCTATATAAATAACACAATAAGAAACATCACCCATAAGGAATATAGGAATAGGAGGAAAAAGAATAAAGAAACCAGTCCTCATGGCACATATGAAGAACAACACGCAGGCTCTATGTTTGGTAGTTCTTCTGATGATGTCGAGCACTTTATGGTCATGTCAAGCAACTGCGAGAAACAAAGGTACACTCTTTTTTTATGTTTACCATTGTCCAATTACGTATGATGTATGCTCACAACTTGGATACTCATATAATCTGGACTTATGCAATTTATACTGCATATCCTAATATGAACGGGGATGCTATACTTTGTTGTTTGTAGGTACAACTGCATTGTGGACTTCATGTGATATTTTCCAAGCATGCCAGACACCAACGCCCAACAATGTTACTTTGTGCAAGATTAGCTGTGAATGGCGTGGTTTCAAGTTTGAAAAAAGTTACTGCGACAGTTCTAAATCGTGTTGTTGCGTATGGTGAATGCTATGGAAATGATGGATACAATGTACTTTCATGTGCCAAAAACTTGTGCTAGTAAGATTTGTAAAATTACAATAAATAATAGAGTTTGGTTCGACTATGCAACTCTTATACAAATTTTGATTTACGTTTCTGTAATTTGAAAAGTGGTTTTCCTAATTCTTGATAGTCTTAGAATTTCTTAGTGCATTTCAAGATACGCCTCATTAACTCTCTGCGCCGTACCAAGGCCTCTGCGTCACCAGATTTCCATTTTTCAACATTGTTGTCACAGTAATTCACTTGCTCAGTAGACGTGTCTGCTGAACTACTAGAGCTGCAGTCAAAATATAGTCCAATCAATAGACTCTAGAGTAGTACTTTCCTAACCACACGTGCATCTTGAGCCAAAGACGTGGTCTTTTTTTTTTGAAATAGGGGCAAAAGCCATGCCTCATCTCATTGAAAAGAAGGGGAGTAACAGAGTAACAAAGGTCTTATGAGGTCATTACTCCTTCACAAATGAAAATTTAGCCTACTCTCGCGGCATCAAAGAACCCAAGTGCCTAGCCCCAGCGATGATCCAGTTATTCGCCTCTACCTTAATGCATCCAACCACCACAGATGGCAGCCTACAAGTTTGCTGAAAAACTCTTGCGTTTCTCTGGTCTTCAGATGCCCTTGTTTTTCTCCACTGCGAACTGTGGATTGGTTGATCCGATCCTGAGGCACATACGCCCGTGATTCTCCTCACTCCCATTGCCACCAAAGTCAATATTGTACAATACAATCCAAAGCAAACACATGGCACTGTGCCAGGGTTCAATCTTTTTTTTTGTGGGATAAATTTCCAATCTATTCATCTTCAATCATGGTAGTACAACGAACACTAGAAGTAATAAAAATTGCATCCAGATCCATAGACCACCTAGCGATGACTACAAGCATTGAAGCGAGACGAAGGCACGCCGCTGTCATAGCCCCTCCCTCGCCCGAGTCGGGCAAACGTTGTTGTAGTAGACAGTCGGGATGTCGTCGTGCTAAGGCCCCATAGAACCAACACACCAGAACAGCAACCACCGCAGACGATGAGTGTAGATATAAAGGATACAACATGAAGACACACGAACGAAGATGAATGACGAACAAATCCGAGCAAATCCACCAAAGACAGATCCACCGGAGAAACACCTCCACACGCCCACTGATGATGATAGACGCATCACCGGAATGAGGGTTAGGCTGGGAGACCTTTATTCCATCTACAGGGAGCCGCCGCCATCTCGCCTTCCTGAGCAGGACACAAACCCTAACAAAGTTCGAAAGGAGATCTAAAAACGAAGCCCTCCCACCGGCAAGGGCCGAGATCCACTCCTCCTCCATGGCCCTAAGGCCAATGGAGACGGGACGGACCAGCGCCGGCGCCGACGGGAAGCAGACAACCTTAGCTTTTTAGTAATGGCGGCTGGCTAGGTCAAGTCGAAGCTTGATGCCGGGGTTCAATCTCATCCAGAAAAATGTCGGGAACTGTTTTTTGGGCCACGCTGAAACTTCAGATCCCAACAGACATGTCGCATACTACTCGACAACGAGAAGTAATCATCGATCAACAGCATCCGCTATGTACTTATCCTGCAATTTCTTCCTCCTCAATCAACACGCAGTTTGAACCGTAGCTCAACTCCGGGGAGCAACTACAATAGAATTTGGCCTTGTGATGCAAAAATAGAAAATTTCATCTGGGCCATCAGATCAACCGTGGATGGTACAGATTGAAGTGGAGGATCCCAGACCACTTAATGTACAAATTCACAGAAACCCCCTGCTACTAGTTGGATATGAAATATATGACTATTGCACTTACCACCTCAACTTTCTTCATATCCAAATGTTTTGTACTCAGTAAATAAGTCTACTTTAAAATCTTGACAGTCGATGCTCCCTCTTTGCACATTGGTACTGCGTATATATTTAAGTATAATAGTGGCTTTTACTATTATCTCCGTCCTAAAGTAGTCGTCTTAGATTTGTAGGTACATATTAACATTTGAGTACATGACAAAACTAAGCCACCCTCTTCGTATACATGGCCAACAAGGCCATTACAACTACAAACAAATATTTAAGTATGTCAAGCTGGACCATCCCATGCACACATATTTCGAGTACAAGTCAAATTGGACCATCACAGGCACAACTATTTGTTTACATTTCAAAATGGACCATCACGGGCACAAGGAACTGGAACATCCTAGGCAGAAATATTTTGTACATATCAAACTGGAGCACGGCGGGCACATCAGAAGACATACATACATATCAAGTTATACATGACACGACATGATCATTTCTAGCCATCTGCAGTTGTAGTGCTTCTTGCTGGGAAGGAGCACACCAAAACAAATACAAGTCAGTTTGAGCACAAGACTGTGTAGGAGATTTATTTTACTAAAAAGAGATCAACAGTTTTTGTTCGGATACTCAGCAAGGTCGTGGTATATGTAAGATACCAAGCAATCATACCAGGTACCAATAAATGCCAACTGAAAACAACAATGATATACTTCACTCAACCTCTCTAAATCTGAAAGTTCTACTTTTCTTAAGCAATTCCCTTTAGCTCTTTGTATGTACAGATTAGCGTGCTGCTAGTGGGGTTGGTTACTGTATAGTGTTTAGTACAAGTATATCCAAACACATGGATACTAAAATATCCCTTAGATGAATATTAAGATGATTTGAGGAACTGTACTCAGAAACAGTGCAAGCAAATTGTATATTTACAAGGCTCACAAAGACAAGTACACTCATCAACTGATACTTTTCAAGTACACTCATCAAACGATAATTTCTTTTAAGGCTGAGATAAACTGCTTGTAAGCTCTTCTGTCTTCTAGATTATTCACATCACTTATTATTAGGAAAATCACTTGAGAATGACAAGACTATTCTCGGTGCAAATATTTGCAGTTTTGTTTCGATAAATGGTAATTTCTTTTAAGGCTGAGATGAACTGCCTGTCAGCTCTACTGCCTTCCAAATTAGTCACATCATTTATTTGGGATACAAGTAGACAAAATAAATAAAAACATAATCACAGTTCATTAGTGTTCACATATTCATCATTGAGATTTCCTTTTCATGTGTAAAATAAGGGAAACAAGAATTGAAAGAAGAACAAGTATAAATATCTACTAGACTGAGCATGATTTAGTTGGTTTTTTTTTGCTGCCGCATGATTTAGTTGGTTTACAATTGATAGTCAGAATTTTGAAACACTCCTCGACCGTGGTCACATAAGGTTTACAATAGATTACAAATACATTATGTTCATGTATGTGCCATCACATGCATACTGACAGGGAATAAGAACAGTCACCATAGATCCAACTGGAAGATACTTACCCGTTGAATGATCTTTTATTCCCATAAAGGGTACTCCAGTCTTTTCATCCATATTCCATTCGATTAGTGACTCTCCAGAGGTACTGACAATGGAACTTTCTTATCGCTATCAAGGTTTTGGTTACCGGTCGAAATTTCAAGATTTCCCATGGTTACCGCATATTTCCGTGTCCCTCGATAAATCCTCATACCAAGCAAAAAATACCATTTTTTTGAATTTTTTGAATTTAAACGCTCCATTTGAAGTAAAGTGCGTAGGATCTAATTAATGCCATGAGAGTTGATTCTAACATGTTCGTAGCAACCTAGTTCCTGTTTTGACAGGTCTCTGGTTTGAATGTTCGTTCATTCATTTATTTCAATTCAAAATTCAACTATAAAATCCGTTCGAAATATTCTCGGTATTTTCCGGTAACCGTGGTAACCACGTCTATCCGTCCCCCTCGGTAAAATTGCCTCATTCGGTAACCAAAACCTTGATCGCAACAACTAGAATGACTCACTAATAACATTATCTACAATTTCATATAATTCTTCATGCTTAATGTGGTGAGCACGAGAGACCCAGCTTATTATGTGATGGAACAAGAAAAATGTTATCTGGTTGAGTGTATTTTTTTTCTAATTTCATCCAAATTGACAGAACCAATTTGGAGCATGGTAAACCAGCATAGCTGAAGACTCGAGCATGGCAAACCAGCATAAATTAGAATCTTCAAATTAACAGTAAGTCTTCAAAAATCGAAGAAACTTCATCAGCCATCTCCTGCAATTAATACATAACGTAAAACTAGTTGTTTTTAATTATTAGTTGTGAAATCAATTTAGTGCACGAGTTCCGACTGGCACTCTAGAGAGCTGCGGATTAGATAGAACAAGAACATGGTGATATTTGTAGCTAGCCGAGAGTCAAGGTGCCATTACATATAAATCTATAGGAGAGGGAGGGGGAGTGTGAGCAGTATACCTTACTGTTGAACTTGAGAGGGGAAGGAGTTTAGGAGCCCACCACCGTTGAGCAACTGCTAGATCTTTTTTTTTGTGTAGCAACTGCTAGATCTGGATCGTGAGGGGGTGAGCAAGGGAGCACGCTCACGAGCTGCTCCTGGAGCGAGTGGCGGGGAGGAGGCAAGGAGGCCAGCACCAGCTTGCCGTAGGCGAGTTGCTGGAGAGAGGAAGCGGACCTGGACCGCCGCCACCGTCGCCGCCATCGCTACTCTGCTTGGCAGTGAAAGATCGACGAGTCATGGTTCAGGTTTTTAGGATAATGATATTGGAAGCAAATTACCTCCGAGTGAAGACCATCTTCTATGCTAGCCGTTCCCCTCTCAACTCCCCTCTCGCTAGGGCTCCCTTCCTCTGGCGCGACCTAGGCCACCGTTGAGACCAAATTCGATCAGATCATCTCGCTGCCTTTCCCCTCCCCTCTTTGGTTGCGATCGGGCTGATCAAGGGGCTACCTTGTGTGGCTACCCGGCCTTGTCGCACAGTTAGGGTTAGCCTTTTCAGCGACTAGTCTCATCTAGGGTTCAGATGGCGAGTGGTGCAGCGGCTGTTGAGGACATGGAGGACAAGGAACTAGCGACTTTAATGGAGTAACTTGGGATTGTTGATGAGGAGTTCGATGACCTGGTCTATGAGGACGAGGTTGAGGAGAACACTCCAGATCCTCGTTGGCTGGCAATTGGCAAGGTACATACTACCCATGAATATGGGGACTTCTGGTTCTACAAGAACATGAGGAACGCCATGGGATCTCGTGAAGACTATCAAGTTCCGTTCGTTGGGTAATAATCTCTACACGGTGCAATTTACTTGTTTGGGAGATTGGAATAAGGTGATGGAAGGAGGGCCATGGGCGTTCCGTGGGCAACCAGTTATGCTTGCCCCGTATGACGGATTCACTAAGCCGTCATCCATTGATCTCAATACGTTCAAGATCTGGGCTCAAATCCATGAGACCTTCCAGATGGTTATGAGAAACTTATGAAACCACTAGCAGAGAAAGTGGGTGTTTTCTATGCGGAGGACAAGGATTCGGGTGATTTTGCTGGTAATTTCTATAGAGCCCGTATTATTCTTTATGTGAGAAACCCATTGAAGAACCATGTGTCCATTGTGAGGAAGAAAAAGAGGCATATTTTCAAGGTGAAGTATGAAAGACTTCTGGACTTGTGTGCAGTCTGCGGTATGATTGTCCATCTCCATACTGTGCATGGGGACGGTGTTCATTTTATTTTATTTTTTGAAAAGGGGAGATCCCCGGCCTCTGCATCAAAGTGATGCATACTGACACCTTTATTAAAAATCAAATACGTTCAACAAAGGTCTTGAAGTCTAAAACAGTAGGCTCCCAATGAGCAAGCAATACAAATAACAGCCATAACCGGCTGGCAAAAGAAAGATAGGAAAACTAATTGCCTATCCTATTACATGACCGCCATCCAAACCGGTTGAAAATACCCTGTGCTACCATCTTCCATCGGATAGACACAGTAAACAAATGCTCCCTGGCCTCCGTCGGAGTGAGTAGCGACCACATACGGATCAATGCAGTGGCTCGGAAGATAACCTGCAAAAAATGAGTATTTGTTGTTCTGTTAAAAACCAAATCATTTCTGCAATTCCACACTGCCCATAGCATGGCACATACTCCAACACGGATGTGTCTCACTAATGTGGAATCTATCCCGTCAAGCCACGGCCCAAATAAAGTATTGATGGAATTCGGTGGGGAAATGTTAAAGGCAATCTGAACGGACCGCCATAATTTTTTTGCCATCGGGCATTCGAGAAAGAGGTGTTTGATGGACTCGTTCCGGTCACAAAAGGAACATCTCGAGGATCCAGTCTAGTTACGTTTTGCCAAATTGTCATTGGTCAAAGTCACTTGTTTATGCACAAACCACATAAACACTTTGACTCTCAAAGGTACTTTGATATTCCAAACATGCTTCGACCTAGGAATAGCACTAGAGTTGATGACATCTAAGTACATCGACTTAACCGAAAATTGTCCATTCCTAGTTAGCCTCCAGCATAACTGGTCTGGACTTTGAGAAAGTTGCACATCCATCAGTCGTCTGACCAGATGGAGCCAAGCTTCCCAGCGGTTGCCTGCTAGCGCCCTCCTAAAGTGAATATTGAGAGGAGAAGACTGAAGAATTGTCGCAACAGAGGCATCTTTTCGTTGCACAATGCTATACAGAGAGGGATATTGTAGCGTGAGAGGTGTTTCCCCAAGCCATGCATCCTCCCAGAATCTCGTAGAGTTACCGTCTACAACAATAAACTTTGTCCTATTGAAAAAGATTGACTTAACTCTCATCAATCCTTTCCAGAATGGTGAGACACTCGGCCTCACAGTCACCTGGGACAAGGTTTTAGATTGAAGGTACTTATTACGCAAAATCTGGGCCCAGGTGGCTTCCGTCTCTACAGATAGTTTAAACAGCCACTCGCTGAGAAGACATATGTTCTTCACCTCAAGATTTCCTATACCTAGACCCCCTTGGTCTTTCGGTCGACAAATAATATCCCACTTAGCGAGTCTGTATTTTCTCTTCAAGTCATCACTTTGCCAAAAGAAGCGTGATCTATAAAAGTCCAATCTTTTCCGAACTCCAACAGGTACCTCGAAAAAAGAAAGGAGAAACATGGGCATACTCGTGAGTACCGAGTTAATGAGAATTAATCGGCCCCCGTATGACATCAGCTTGCCCTTCCAGCAGCTTAGTTTCTTTTCAAAACGATCTTCAATACATTTCCACTCATTATTTTTTAGCTTACGATGGTGAATTGGTATACCCAAATACGTGAAAGGTAGCTCCCCCAACTCACACCCGAACAATTGTTTATATGCCTCTTGTTCCTCACTAGCTCTTCCAAAGCAAAACAGCTCTCTTTGGTGGAAATTAATCTTAAGCCCACTCAATTGTTCGAATAAGCATAACAACAGCTTCATGTTTCGCGCTTTCACCAAGTCATGCTCCATGAAGATAATAGTATCGTCGGCGTACGGTAGGATAGAGACCCCTCCTTCAACTAGATGAGGTACCAGGCCGCCAACCTGACCAGCTTCCTTAGCCCTTCCAATAAGAATTGTCAACATGTCAGCTACAATGTTGAACAGAATAGGTGACATCGGATCACCTTGACGCAGGCCCTTATGTGTTTGGAAATAGTGACCGATATCGTCATTCACTTTAATTCCAACACTACCCTTTTGCGTGGAAGATTCCACCTGGTGTCTCCAGGATTGATCAAAACCTTTCATGCGCAGTGCCTGTTGAAGGAATGGCCATTTTACTTTATCATATGCTTTTTCGAAATCCACTTTGAAAACAACCCCATCTAGTTTTTTCGTGTGGATCTCATGGAGCGTCTCATGCAGGACCACAACCCCTTCTAGGATGTTTCTGTCTGGCATGAAAGCAGTTTGGGACGGCTGCAGCATAGAGTCTGCAATCTGCGTGGGTCTATTAGTCCCGACCTTGGTGAAAATTTTGAAACTTACGTTAAGAAGACACATAGGTCTGAACTGCTCAATCCTCACAGCCTCTGTTTTCTTCGGAAGCAATGTGATTGTTCCAAAATTTAACTGAAACAATTGAAGCTGTCCCAAGAAAAGATCATGAAACATCGGTAGTAAATCCCCTTTAATAATATTCCAACATTTTTTATAAAACTCCGCCGGAAATCCATCCGGCCCTGGAGCTTTGTTACTCTTCATCTGTGAAATGGCTTCAAACACCTCTTTCTCCCTAAATGGGGCGGTTAACACATCGTTCTCTTCCATAGCCAGATGAGGGACATCCTCAACCCTGGACTCATCCAAAGACACAAAGTTATCTTCTGGAGGTCCAAAAGGCTGCTTGTAATAATTGGTTATGTAAGTTTTTAGGTTGTCCTGACCTACAATCGTCCCCTAGTCTTGCTCGAGTTGAAAGATCCTTTTCTTTCTATGTTTGCCATTAGCAATCACATGGAAGAATTGAGTGTTGGCATCCCCTTGGATAACCTTGCGAACCTTAGCTCGCAACGCCCATTTCAATTCCTCCTCTCGCAGGAGTTCTTTTAATCTCATCTCCGTGTCAACTTTAGCACACAGTTCCGAGGTGTCTAAAATTGTAGATTCTTCTTTCAAATCTAGGGAATGTATAAGCGTAAGGAGCCGTTCCTTTTCAACCTTATAAATCCCACTAAGATGTTTCGCCCACCCTCTTAAAAAGCTTCTCAAGTGTCTAATCTTATTCTGCCACCTCTCAATCGACGTCCCTCCTCCATCATCTTTCGACCATTCCCTGGCAATCAGATCTAAAAAACCTTCTCTTTCAAACCACGGTAATTCGAAGGAAAAGGTATTTTTATTGCCCACATGCGTTGCCTCGCCCGAGTCAACCAATAAAGGGGTGTGGTCTGAGATCCCGCGCGATAAAGCTTGGACTGTTACGAGAGGGTATTTATGCTCCCACTCGACGCTTGCAAGGACTCTATCCAGTTTCTCAAACGTCGGGTTTGGTAGGGTATTGGCCCAAGTGAATTTTCTACCCGAAAGCTCTATCTCTCTCATATCCAAGCTTTGAATAATGGTATTGAACATGAACGACCATCTGCCGTCAAAATTATCATTATTCTTTTCCTCTCTCCTTCGAATAATGTTAAAATCACCCCCAACCAAGATCGGAAGCTGCTCGGACCCGCAAATACGAACTAGATCTGCTAAAAAGTCAGGTTTGAGTTCTGGCTGTGCGACCCCATATGCCGCCACCAGGGCCCAGTTAAACCCATCAGCCTTAGATCGAACCCGAAATTTGACATCAATATCCCCCATAACCACACTATGGACTTCCAGCATGTCACATCTAACCCCGAGCAAGATACCCCCTGATCTTCCTCGTGGGGGCAGGCAATGCCAGTCAAAATCTGCACCACCCGCTAAAGTACTTAGGAACTGTGGAGAAATATTATCCCGCCCAGTTTCAGAGAGGGCGATAAAATCCTGTCTATATTCATTAGAGGCATCTGCAAGAAACCTTCTCTTAGCCAAGTCATTTAGACCTCTGCTATTCCAAAAGATTCCTCTCATAGTTCATCATGGAATTTTTTAGTAGTACGGATTCTAGCACTTCTACGTACCGCCGAGGCTGGATAAATTTTTCGCAACCACTTACGTTTAGGCTTGTTCTGAACCCCCACCCGATCCTCACAACCGGGCTCCGTGGACCTAACAGCATGTTCCACAATCGGGACCACCTCCCCTGGGGTAGTAGAGCCGCCTTCCTCCTCTGTCTCAGAGAGGGGTGGGGCAAGATCCGCACAAAAGTTATTTAGCACCGTAACTCCCAAAGCATCTGTGTCTTGGTCATTCATCGGTTTGACCGCTGCTATGTTACGAATCAATTCTAAAGCACGTTCCGCTTCAAGGTCTAGGATATCATTAACAGATTTAGAGATGTCACAATCATTACTACCAAGTGAGATTCCTAGCTGGTTGGCGTTATGAATAATCTCATCATTAGAAAAGTGCAGAATGGAATTAGAGGTGTTGATTGACATACCAATAGTGACCTCAATGTCATGAAGCTTAGCCGCCCTCATGGCGCACCTCAGCTGCATATCATCAACATCTGGCCAATCCTGGTGAGCAGTCGCCCCTCAGACACTGGGTCCGGAATGCCTCCAAAAGTGATGATCTCCTCCCTAGTGGCCCCGTGTAGGGCAGGGCCTCCAGCCCCACCCCCATCGGCTCGCACTCCCGGCGAGCCAGCCGAGAGCCCCCCAGGGGAGGTGCAGGTAGGGGCCGCCTGCCCCCACTCCCCGCCCGCCCCAAGTCTGTGGCCGAGAGGGGAAGCGACATCCCTGGTTGGTGTAGACAAAACTGGTGAGGCCGCCTCAGCCTCGACCGCCCTGGCCGTCATAGGAGAGGAAACAACCTGGGCCATCTTCCCCAGTCCCCCTCCCTCCCCGGTATCGTCACTGATCGACAGAACCGTCATACCTGGCGCCGGCCCCGCCGGAGTCCTCACGCTCGTCAAGACAAGAGGTGCGGTGGGAGTGCATGGTTCCTCCTGCCCAATCTCCTCCCCCACATCAAGCGGAGTTGCCGCCGTGCGAATCACCCCCAAGCTCTGCACAAAAGGGGCACCAACCTCCTGAAAGTCGAGAATAGGTAGCGTGCGTTCTAGCACATCCTCAGACTCAACCCGATCACCCCACAACCTGGGCGGGGCTGAAACTGGCTGAAAAGAACCAAACCTCAACACGTCCGTGGGCACCGACGCCGAAGAAACAGCCCCCGTCACAGACTTCTTAGGGGCGGCACCCGAGCCATTAGGCAACTCATGCCCAACATCATCCCGTCGCTCCTCTGAATTACCTGAACCATCATCCTTCTCGTGCATATCCACATCAGTGCCTGCCAGAGCCTTAGTAAACAACTCGCCATCCTCAAACTCTATTTCAAGAATATAAACCTGACCCCTGTAAGTCCACTTAACCTCGTCAGGCACAGCCTCGATATCCAGGACACTCACCAGCAGTCGGGCCACTCCATTTGCTCTAGTAAAAGCCATGTGCACTTTCTCAGTTTTCCCGACCAGGATCCCCAAGCTAGCAGCGACTCTAGCATCGTGAAGCGGTTTCGAAGGAGCCCCCGAGAATCGCAACCAGACCTGCGAAAGAGGCTTGCCCTTTGGCTCCACCTTCTTCCACTCGTGAAACTCGAGAATACACTCTGTGCCAGGCAGACGACATAACCCGAAACTGAAAAGACGCTCCAAATCCTCTGCAGTGGGAAAGTCAACCTTATACTTATTGGCCTCGATCCGAATCAACTCCCAACGAAAGTTGCCTGGAGCTAGTTCACTAAGCCTCTGAATAATCTGAGCCTCAGACACAATGCCTTTCGAACCTTTGACTATCCCCGTGGTAGTGTTATGTGGTTCCTATGGTATCTCCCTCGCACTAGGAGACTCAAAAAACATCAACTCGGCACAAGACACTCCATAGATATTAATACTCGGCATTTGATCACGCAAAATCGGGCACTCTCCCGTGTCATGCGCAGACTTGAGGCAGGTATCACATAGCTCAGTCGCACATTCAGCAATAAAGTGTCCCTTCTCACCACAACGGCAGCACATCATCTTTTCTTTTTTACGAGCCCACTTGGACGCTCTCTCGCCCTCTGGCTTGTCCCCGGCGATTTCAGTAGTCCTCTCCAACGTCGCAGCCGGAGGCACCTCAACCCGAGCCAGTTCCGTTACCACTTCCATAGCTTGGCCAGAAAGGTCCGGCGCGTGCCCGGAGGCAGCCACCTCTGAAGGAGCCGACTGCTCCACAATAACAGGCTGAGCATGTTGGCGGTAACGATTCCTCCCACCGCGGCCACCACCCGGCTTCTGACATGGCATATGTGCTGACATGGGATGGCTGCATGTGGCATGAGAGCTGAGCTGGAATAATTGCATGTGGAGATGAGGTGGATAGGCTGCACGTTCTAGATTCATTAAGAATAAACCATTGACCAGCGGGGCATGACCATAAAACATTTCTCTCATATAAATAGAACAACCATTATTCTCAGATTTAAATGAGTAGCCATCTCGCATTAAACGAGATCCAGATACAATGTTCTTGCTCAAAGCTGGTACTAAATAACAATTATTGAGGTTTGACACTAATCCCGAAGGTAGATGCAGAGGTAGCGTGCCGACGGCGATCACATCGACCTTGGAACCATTCCCGACGCGCATCGTCACCTCATCCTTCGCCAGTCTCCGCTTATTCTGCAACTCCTGCTTTGAGTTACAAGTGTGAGCAACTGCACCGGTATCAAACACCCAGGAGCTACTACGAGCGCTGGTAAGGTAAACATCAATAACATGTATACGTCCATTTTGCATCATGCTTTTATGTTGATATTTATTGCATTATGGGCTGTTATTACTTGTTTTGTCACAATACTTATGCCTTTTCTCTCTTATTTTACAAGGTTTACATAAAGATGGAGAAAGCCGGCAGCTGGAATTCTGGGCTGGAAAAGGAGCAAACTCTGGAAACCTATTCTGCACAACTCCAAAAGCCCTGAAACTCAACAGAACACCGCTTCAGAAAATATAAAAAATATCCGGCGAAAGAAGTTCACGAGGGGGGCCACTGGCTGTCCACGAGGGTGGGGGGCGCGCCCCCCTGTCTCATGGGCCCCACAAAGGCCTCCCGATGCCTATCTTCTCCTATATGAGGTGTTTTGACCTAGAAAAAACCATAAGGAGGCTTTCGGGACCAGACGCCACCGTCTCGAGACGGAACCGAGGCGGAAACCAATCTAGGGCTCCGGCAGAGCTGTTCTGCCGGGGATACTTCCCTCCGGGAGGGGGGAATCGTTACCGCCGTCATCACCAACAACTCTCCCATCGTGGGGAGAGCTATCTTCATCAACATCTTCACCAGCACCATCTCCTCTCAAACCCTAGTTCATCTCTTGTATCCAATCTTTGTACCCAAACCTCAGATTGGTACCTGTGGGTTGCTAGTAGTGTTGATTACTCCTTGTAGTTGATGCTAGTTGGTTTAATTGGTGGAAGATCATATGTTCAGATCCATTATGCATATTAATACCTCTCTGATCATGAACAATATTATGTCTTGTGAGTAGTTACTTTTGTTCCTGAGGACATGGGAGAAGTCTTGCTATTAGTAGTCATGTGAATTTGGTCTTCGTTCAATATTTTGATGAGATGTATGTTGTCTCTCCTCTAGTGGTGTCATGTGAACGTCGACTACATGACACCTCACCATTATTTGGGCCTAGAGGAAGGCATTGGGAAGTAATAAGTAGATGATGGGTTGCTAGAGTGACAGAAGCTTAAACCCTAGTTCATGCATTGCTTCGTAAGGGGCTGATTTGGATCCATATGTTTCAGGCTATGGTTAGGTTTACCTTACTACTTCTTTTGTAGTTGCAGATGCTTGCATTAGAGGTTAATCATAAGTGGGAGGCTTGTCCAAGTAAGGACAGCACCCAAGCACCGGTCCACCTACATACCAAATTATCAAAGTACCGAACGTGAATCAGATGATCGTGATGAAAACTAGCTTGACGATAATTCAGATGTGTCCTCGGCAGCGCTTTTCTTTATATAAGAGTTTGTCCAGGCTTGTCCTTTGCTACAAAAAGGATTGGGCCACATTTCTGCACCTTATTTACTTTTACCTTTTGTCACTTGCTACCAATTACCTTATCACAAAACTATCTGTTACCTATAATTTCAGTGCTTGTAGAAAATACCTTACTGAAAACTGCCTATCATTTGCTTCTACTCCTCGTTGGGTTCGACACTCTTACTTATCGAAAGGACTACGATAGATCCCCTAACTTGTGGGTCATCAATACCTTTGACGTTTCCAGCCTTCTTATCCGCCAAGTATTTGCGACAATTCTGGTTCCAGTGACCCGTTCCCTTGCAATAAAAGCACTCAGTCTCAGGTTTGGGTCCATTCTATGGCTTCTTCCGGGCAACTGGCTTACCGGGGGCGGCAACTCCTTTGCCGTCCTTCTTGAAGTTCTTCTTACCCTTGCCTTTCTTGAACTTAGTGGTTTTATTCATCATCAACACTTGATGTTCCTTTTTGATCTCCACCTTCGGGAATGGACTTCTCCATCCCCTGCATATTGAAGTTCATTACGAAGCTCTTGTAGCTAGGTGGGAGCGACTGGAGAATTCCGTCAACGACCGCGTCATCTAGGAGATTAATTCCCAACTGAGACAAGCGGTTATGCAACCCACACATTTTGAGTATGTGTTCGCTGACAGAACTATTCTCCTCCATCTTACAACTGTAGAACTTGTCGGAGACTTCATATCTCTCGACTCGGGCATGAGCTTGGAAAACCATTTTCAGCTCTTGGAACATCTCATATGCTTTGTGTTGCTCAAAACGCTTTTGGAGCCCCGATTCTAAGCTGTAAAGCATGCCGCACTGAACCAGGGAGTAATCATCACTACGCGACTGCCAGGCGTTCATAACGTCTTGAGTTGCTGGGAAAATGGGTACATCACCTAGCGGTGCTTCAAGGACATATGCTTTCTTGGCAGCTATGAGGATGATCCTCAAGTTACGGACCCAATCTGTATAGTTGCTACCATTGTCTTTCAGCTTGGTTTTCTCTAGGAACGCGTTGAAGTTAAGGGCAACATTAGCGTGGGCCATTGGATCTACAAAACATATTGTAAAGATTTTAGACTATGTTCATGACAGTTAAGTTCATCTAAACAAATTTAATGAACTCCCACTCAGATAGACATATCTCTAGTCATCCAAGTGATACATGATCCGAATCGACTAGGCCGTGTCCGATCATGACGTGAGACGGACTAGTCATCAACGGTGAACATCTTTATGTTGATTGTATCTTCTATACTACTCATGTTCGACCTTTCGGTCTTCCGTGTTCCGAGGCCATGTCTGTACATGCTAGGCTCGTCAAGTCAACCCTAAGTGTATTGCGTGTGTAAATCTGGCTTACACCTGTTGTATGCAAACGTTAGAGCCTATCACACCTGATCATCATGTGGTGCTTCAGAACAACGAACCTTAGCAACGGTGCACAGTTAGGGGGAACACAATTCTTGAAATTTTAGTGAGAGATCATCTTATTTACTACCATCGTTCTAAGCAAATAAGATGTAAAACATGATAACCATCACATGCAATCAAATAGTGATATGATATGGCCAATATCATTTTCCTCCTTTTGATCTTCATCTTCGGGGCTCCATGATCATCATTCTCACTGGCATGACACCATGATCTCCATCATCGTGTCTTCATGAAGTTGTCTCGCCAAACATTACTTCTACTACTATGGCTAACGGTTAGCAATAAAGTAAACTAATTACATGGCATTTTCAATGACACGCAGGTCAGACAATAAAATAAGACAACTCCTATGACTCCTGTCGGTTGTCATACTCATCGACATGCAAGTCGTGATTCCTATTACAAGAACATGATCAATCTCATACATCACATATATATATCATTCATCACATCCTTTTGGCCATATCACATCACACGGCACATGCTGCAAGAACAAGTTAGACATCCTCTAATTGTTGTTGCAAGTTTTTACGTGGCTGCTATAGGTTTCTAGCAAGAATGTTTCTTACCTACGCAAAAACCACAACGTGATATGCCAATTACTATTTACCCTTCATAAGGACCCTTTTCATCGAATCCGATCCGACTAAAGTGGGAGAGACCGACACCCGCTAGCCACCTTATGCAACTAGTGCATGTCAGTCGGTGGAACCTATCTCACGTAAGCGTACGTGTAAGGTCGGTCCGGGCCACTTCATCCCACGATGCCGTCAAAGCAAGATAAGACTAGTAGCGGCAAGTAAATTGACATGATCTACGCCCACAATAAACTTGTGTTCTACTCGTGCTTAGTAACTACGCATAGACCTAGCTCATGATGCCACTGTTGGGGATCGTTGCAGAAAATCAAAAAAATTCCTACGCATCACCAAAATCTATCTATGGAGTTTACTAGCAACGAGAGAGGAGTGCATCTTCATACCTTTGAAGATCACGATGCGGAAGCGTTGCAAGAACGCGGTCGGTGGAGTTGTACATGAAGCGATTCAGATCGTGGTCGAATCTGATCTAAGCGCCGAACAACGGCGCCTCCACGTTCAACACATGTGCAGCCCGGTGACATCTCCCGCGCCTTGATCCAGCAAGGAGAGAGGGAGAGGTTGGGAAAGACTCCGTCCAGCAGCAGCACGATGGCATGGTGGTGATGGAGGAGCATGGCAATCCTGCAGGGCTTCGCCAAGCACCGCGGGAGAGGAGGAGTAGTTGGGAGAGGGGGAGGGCTGCGCCAGGGCTTGGGTGCGGCTGCCCTCCCACCCCCACATATATATAGGGGCAAGGGAGAGGGGGGCTGGCCCCCTCAGATCTAATCTGAGGAGGGGGCGGCGGCCAGGGGGGCGCCCCCATTAGGGTTTCCCCCCCAAACCCTAGGCGCATGGGCCCTATGGGGGGAGGCGCCTAGCCCACTTAGAGGCTGGTGCCTCTCCAAATACAGCCCATAGGGCCCTCCGGGGCAGGTGGACCCTCCCGGTGGACCCCCGGAATCCATTCGGTGGTCCCGGTACAATACCGGTAACCCCTCGAATTATTCCGGTGACCGTATGATGACTTCCCATATATAAATGTTTACCTCCGGACCATTCTGGAACTCCTCATGACGTCCGGGATATCTTCCGGGACTCCGAACAACATTCGGTAACCACGTACATCTATTCCCTATAACCCTAGCGTCATCGAACCTTAAGTGTGTAGACCCTACGAGTTCGGGAACCATGCAGTCATGACCGAGACATATCTCCGGCCAATAACCAACAGCGGGATCTGGATACCCATGTTGGCTCCCACATGTTCCACGATGATCTCATCGGATGAACCACGATGTCAAGGATTCAATCGATCTCGCATACGATTCCCTTTGTCTAGCGGTATAGTACTTGCCCGAGATTCGATCGTCGGTATATCGATACCTTCTTCAATCTCGTTATGGCAAGTCTCTTTACTCGTTCCGCAACACATCATCCCGTGACCAACCCCTTAGTGACATTGAGCTCATTACGATGATGTATTACCGAGTGGGCCCAGAGATACCTCTCCGTCATACAGAGTGACAAATCCCAGTGTCGGTTCGTGCCAACCCAACAGATGCTTTCGGATATACCCGTAGTGTACCTTTATAGCCACCCAGTTAGGTTGTGGCGCTTGGCACACCCAAAGCATTCCTAAGGTATCCGGGAGTTGCACAACCTCATGGTCTAAGGAAAGGATACTTGACATTGGAAAAGCTTTAGGATACGAACTACACGATCTTGTGATAGGATTATGATTGGGTCTTGTCCATCACATAATTCTCCTAATGATGTGATCCCGTTATCAATGACATCCAATGTCCATGTTCAGGAAACCGTAACCATCTATTGAACAACGAGCTAGTCAACTAGAGGCTCACTAGGGACATGTTGTGGTCTATGTATTCACACATGCATTACTGTTTTCGGAAAATACAATTAAAGCATAAACAATAGACAATTATCATGAACAAGGAAATATAATAATAAACATTTTATTATTGCCTCTAGGGCATATTTCCAACAAAAAGTTGAGAGGGTTACGGCAAAAATTGGATGCACTTCGTGTACAAAACGGACAATCTCTTTCGACGTATCAGGGTTTCCTATGCAAACTCATCTGTTACAAAAGGGATTTCATTTTTTTTGAACTTATTTGAACTCCAGACTTTTTGTGTGTTCAAAATGCACGATTCAAAGCCACACCATCAATTTTCAACCCTTTCTGACTTCATTTGTTATTTTTCATGCATTTACTGATTTGGTTGAGCTAACTGACCCTGAAATTGAAAAGCATTTCAAATGAACTCTGAAAAGGTTGAAAGTTGGCATGGCATCATCATTTCACCCACATAGCATGTGCAAAAAATTTGAGAGGGTTACGTCAAAAACTAGATGCACTTCGTGTACAAAACGGACTATCTGTTTCGAGGTATCAGGGTTTCGGACGAGGATGCAATCATTAGGGCATCGCGGTAGAGGATGCAGTCATTAGGGCATGCATGTATCTTATGCACCTCCAATCCTAGAGGGCATACGACCTTCGTTGCTGCGTACGTACTGTCGGGCAATTCGTTATCCTTTGGAAGCTTCTTCTTCAATATTTTTAGTAGCTTCTCAAATCCTTTGTCAGGCACACCATTCTCTGCCTTCCACTGCAGCAATTTCAGTACGGTACCGAGCTTTGTGTTGCCATCTTCGCAATTAGGGTACAACCCTTTATTGTACTCGGAGGTGTGTCTGTCACCGTACATCCATTGCCAGTTCATCTGCTTGCATTTATATATAATTAAGTGTGTCCAAAACCATTACAGAACATCATGGATAGATAAGTGATCAAATTAATATAAGTTCATCATCTTATTAAATTCAAAGTACATACATAGCTCACCAGAGCATCTAATTAAACCATACATTGAAACTATGTAGAACATTTCAACACAACAACAAATGCGATCATAATCGCAACCAAGGTAACAATTGATCCAACGACATAATGATACCAAGCCCGGTATGAATGGCATATTTTCTAATCTTTCTAATCTTCAAGCGCATGGCATCCATCTTGATCTTGTGATCATCGACGACATCCGCAACATGCAACTCCAATATCATCTTCTCCTCCTCAATTTTTTTTAGTTTTTCCTTCAAGTAAATGTTTTCTTCTTCAACTAAATTTAACCTCTTGACAATAGGGTCCTTCTTGATCTTGTGATCATCGACGACTTCCGCAACATGCAACTCCAATTCCATCTTCTCCTCCTCCGTTTTTTCCAAAAAAAATTCAAGTAAATATTTTCCTTTTCAACTAAATTTAACCTCTCTACAAGAGGGTCGGCTGAAATTTTCGGTTCAACTATCTCCTAGATAAAAACATCTATGTCACGTTGGTCGGCTTAATTGTCATAAACACTAAAACAAATAGTTATAAATTAAAGATAATATACCACATCCGAATCATAGATAGGACGAGGGCCGACGCGGGCGGATATCAAAACCATCGCACTATATAATAACAAGAAATAATAAAAGTAAGAAAAATAGACAAATATCTATCTAAAGCAATAATAACAAGCAATAATAAAAGTAAGAAAATCATAGACAAAACAAGAGGCTCACCACGGTGGTGCCGGCGACGAGATCGGCGCGGGCGATCGACGGCGGTGAAGACGGGGACGGGACGTGACGGACCGCTAAACCTAGACAAATCTAGGAGAAAATGGAGCTTGGCAGTCGAGCTTCGAGAGGAGAAAGCTTAACTAGTGTGGCTCGGGCATTTCATCGAACACCTCATGTGCATAGGAGGTGAGCTAGGGCACCACAAAGCTCTCCCCTCGCCGGCCAGAAAAAACAGAGCAGTGTGGAGTGCTCTGCTCGCCGGCGATGGGATATATATAGCCACCCCATTGGTCCCGGTTCGTGGCTGGAATCGGGACTAAAGGCCCCCCTTCTGTCCCGGTTCCAGTCATGAACCGAGATCAATGTGTGTGGGCGAGGAGCGAGGACCATTGGTCCCGGTTCGTACCTGGAACCGGGACAATGGGTCCAGCCCAACCGGGACAGATGCCGCACGAGGCCCGGCCGGCCCCTTGGGCGCACGAACCGGGACGTATGCCCCCATGGGTCCCGGTTCGTGACTGAACCGGGACTAATGGGTTGGCCAGGCCCCAACCAAAGCCCCGTTTTCTACTAGTGGAGAGAGAGAGAGAGAGAGAGAGAGAGAGAGAGAGAGAGAGAGCAAATCGACTAAAATGAAACTAGTTTTCAGTTACCTGGCCTAGTGCTCCCAAACTTAAAAGGCTAACTATCTATTTTAATTTGACTACATCAATTTAGAAAACTATTTGGTCCAAGATGCACGAAAGAAGTAGCCAACATGCAAGCGTTGCATGGGTCGGCGAGTAGCATTGTCCGCAAAGTGCCGAGTAGATGTGTGGGCCGACAATTCTAAACGTCGGTGGCAGGGTCCATCGGCCATAACTGAGACCAGGGAGGACTGTCAAGGCCAATTGGGTGGGACGACACAGTAATGCTCAAGAGGAGAGACGAAGCGTCCAACAGGCCAAGGGGCAGGGCGGCGACAACCTCAGCAGTAAGTGGTGGTGCAGCAGAGGTTGCGACTGTTGGGGGATGCTTTCGCATGGGGCGAAGGAGAGAGTCATGCGGTTGGCAGCGTATGCGTCTAGCAAGCCACGGAAAAAAATATTTGTCTCTGATTGCTAAAAAGTGTCGGATCAATGCATATGTGGAGTGCAAATAGGCTAGCCCATATTCTTGCGGTTTTCCAGGGTTTTCATTTGGGTTTTTCACTTTCTCTTCCTTTTTCTTTTTATCTGTTAAGTACATGAACAATTATTAAAAAAATATGAACATATTTTAAAATTCAAGATTATTTTTTGAAATAAAACAATCTTTTCCGAAATACAATAATATTTTTAAATATGAGTTTCTTTAAAATGTGATAGCAGTTTTCAAAGATTATAGAAATAAAAAAATTTGTATTTTTTTTGAAAATCCATGATTTTTTGAATTCTAAACATTTTTAAAAAGAACATATTTTTAGACTATGGATAGTTTTTTAATTCAAGATCTTTTATGAAAATTCATAAAATTTCTTTAATTGTTGAAAAAAATTCCTATATTTTTATCTTGCAGTTACAAATTTTTGAAACCTACCGACATAAACAAGCAACCTATTATTAGGAGTAAAACTGACAGAAAACAAGAAAAAAGGAGAAAGAAAATTGTGACCGACTTGGGCCATATGGCTCTAGACGCAAACCATCCATGTGTGTCTTGTGTTTATAAAAAAAATCCATGGGCATCTTTCCAATGGTAGCAGAGGGTGTCTACCAGCTTGTTTATAGTAATTTCCAGGTACCTTTTTCTGCTCGTTACATTGAGTGCTGAAGTTATAATAGATAATGGGTTAACATTGTGGAATGCAAAAAAAAAAACATTGTGATTATTTCCAGAAATGTTTTCCTAAGTGGATCTATTATGCTATATGATGGAACGACGACCGATGGATATATACATTAAATTCCGGAAGATGCACAATTTAATGTGCATTTTTTTGCGCCGCACAATGTAATGTGCTATATGTATGGTATTTCAGAGTAGTGATTAATTTCAATTATCAAAATCTAGGTGGCATTTAATAACACTATATCCACAAGATATTTCTCATGATGGTCAAAACACTAATGTGAGAAATAATATAAGAGCAAGAATGGATCCTTCAAAACTTATGCCTCTATATAAATAACACAATAAGAAACATCACCCATAAAGAATATAGGAATAGGAGGAAAAAGAATTAAGAAACCAGTCCTCATGGCACATATGAAGAACAACACACAGGCTCTATGTTTGGTAGTTCTTCTGATGATATCCAACACTTTATGGTCATGTGAAGCAACTGCGAGAAACAAAGGTACACTCTTTTTTTATGTTTACCATTGTCCAATTATGCATGATGTATGCTCACAACTTGGATACTCATATAATCTGGACTTATGCAATTTTGTCGGGGTTTTGGGACGACGGGGTTTTGGGACGACATATGCCAACGGATGGCTTATCATGCATGGGGTCAAAAGAACGTCGCCGGGCTCGAGTAGCGGGATAAAGCGATACTTAGGACGCCTACGAATCTTACCCAGGTTCGGGGCTCTCCGAGGAGATAACACCCCTAGTCCTGCTCTGCGGGGGCTCCGCGTCATGACTGATAGCACTAGAGTGGCTACAAGATTGCTCCTAGAGCTGTGAGGTTCAAAAGAAGAGGATGAACAAGGCCAGCTCACCTCCCCTCTCTATCTAGGGTTTTCTCTTGTGATCTTCTAATTGCCAACCTTCCAGCCCTCCTCATGGAGGACCCTGGGGGGTTTATATAGGCCTACCCCCAGGGGTACACTGGTAAATTTGACGGCGTGGCCCCCAGTCGTCAGTGTCTTCTGGCACCGGCCTCGCCACCTGTCTGCTGGGGCCCGCCGCCTGCGGGCCCCTCGTGATTGTCTTTCATTGTGGGGATGCTTTTGCTGACGACAGCCTTGTCACGAAGGAGATGGTTACAGTGCCATCGCCCCTCGCCGTACGCTGCCGCCTCGCCCCGTCCCGTCGTCTTGATGAGGCTCGGGCTTCTAGGGTGGGGTTCGCCGTCTGCTACCAGACGGCCGTCTCCCCTGGCCGCCTGCCAGGGGCTGCTTGTTCGTGAGCTTACCCGCTGACCGATGGGGCCAGCCTCCTGCTGGCCCCGCCGTTTGCGGGTAGTGGGATCGTGGCCTCCTCTGACCGTTGCTTGGTCACGAGCTTCGTGGCTACAGTCACCCGCCGCCTAGGGGATATTTATAAAATACAGGGCCACTGTAGCCACATCCTTACAGATCTTCTAAGGACATGTTCTCCTGTAGCCATGCCCCCGCCATGCGGGGATCCCCCTCAGCGTGTTCCCTGAGGGAGGAGTGCGGGGCCGTCTGTTGGCTGGTGGTGTTGGTGTTGCCGCCTGCTGGGTCCCTGCCGCCTGCTGGCAGCCGGCTCCTAGGGCAGGCTACCCTAGGAGGCGGCTCGAGGAGCAGGCGGCCATAGCTGACCAAGCGGCCGTCATTTGTCTTAAAATACCAAGGGTAGTCGCCGAGGGTACCCATGGTCAATATCTCCGACAGTAGTCCCCGAAGTTGGTGGAACTCCGAGGCGGGCATTGGAGAGGCCGAGGGGTTCCAGAAGCTTCTCCCCTCAGGCATGCTCATCGACTGTCACTTATCTGCCAAAGGAGTCCGTCTGCCGACAGCCGGCTCTGCGCTGCTGGAGCCGGCCCCTGGCAGCCGCATCGCCGTCTCGGAATCTTCGGCGGGAAGGCGCTGGCTGGTCAGCGGACAGCCGAACAGGCCCTCGGACCGTTGGCAGCGCCCACGCGTCACTGTCCTGTCGCATTGGCCTGCCAGCCCACGCGCGTGATAGGACGTAACAGTGGGCCGGGGCCCGCCACCAAGGGCCTCGGGCCCCGCGCGGATCCACAGTGGCAGGGGTAATCGATTACCCTCCCACGCAAATTTAATGCGCGCGGATTAGGCGCGAGAAAATTGGGGGTCGTGCGGGACGTGGGGTGGTTAAGCCCACGCCCGTCCCCTCGCCTTCGTCGCCTCGGCCTATATATAGGCCGGGGGAGAGGGCTGGCACCGCTCTCGCGCTCACTCTCCCCATCCTTCATTTTCTGCCTCGCTCTTCCTCGTCGCCGTCACAGCGAACCACCGCCCGAGCCATGTCTGGTCCAGCGCCTCCCCGATGCCACGGCCAATTGGACGGCAGCGATGTCTTGCAAGAGCACGTGGACGTCCTCCGACGGTCGCGGAAGCTGCCGCCGGCCAACAGGGTCGCCGTGCGCCTGGCGCCGATGACAGAGATCAGGCCGGCCCCGCAACAAGGCGAGCGGGTCATCTTCCGCTCGCACTTTCCGTGCGGGTTCGGCCTGCCGGCGAGCGGCTTCTTCCGCTCCTTCCTTGACTTCTTCCACATCCAACCTCACCACCTCATGCCAAACACGGTGACGACCATTTCTTCCTTCGTCGTTCTCTGCGAGGCTTATCTTGGCATCCTTCCCACCATCGAGCACTGTACGGAGCTCTTCTATGTGAAGCTCGGCACCGCCGTCCAGAGCGTGGCCGCTCAGTGTGAGGGATGCATTGCTGTGAAGCGCACCGGGGCGAAAAACTTCTTCCCGGCGCCGATACTCGTTGGGTCGGTGAAGCAATGGCAGAAGACGTACTTCTACGTCTCCAACGTCGACCCCGAGGAAGATTTCATCTGCCTGCCGGAGTGGGTGCCGAGGCCGCCTGCTGAGCCTCGGGACTCCTAGAGGACCCGGCCCGTCGCCCTTACCGAAGGCGCCTCCGTCGCCCTGCGCCGTCTCCGGGAGCTGAGAGACGACGAGGGCCTGGACTTTGTAGATCTGTTATTGCTGTTTGCCGAGCGCCGGGTGCTGTCGTTGCAGCGCCGGCCCCACCTCATCTGTGACATGAGCGGGCGCCGGGACCCCAGCCAGACCTGCACCAAGCCCCTGCCCTACGGGGAGGTGGCCCGGCTGGTGAACCACATCTCCAGCTGCGAAGTCTCTGATTCCGGCTGGGCCTTCGGCAAGGCTCCGTACAGCCACAGCAACCAGCCGCCCGCAGTAAGTTTTTCGTCCTTCTTTTTTCTTTCTCCGGGTGCCGTAGCCGTCTGGTGCTAACACATGGTTCAGATCTTCCCAGGCCAGCCGGCGCCGGGCTCCAACCAACTGGGCCGCCCCCTAGAGCCGGATCGCTCCCAGAGCGATACGAGCGACCCCGATCTTGGGGCCGCCACCGCCATGGAGGAGGAAGAGGTGATGGGCGGCGGAGACTAGCTGAGACGTCCAAAACGTATCTATAATTTCTGCTTGCTCCATGCCTCTTTTGGGTGATATTGCTATGTTATTTATACACTTCCATACACTTTTGATCATATTTGGACTAACCCATTAACTCAGTGCACCCCAGTGCCAGTTTCTGTTTTCTGTTGTTTTTGTATTTCAGGTTTTCCCGTCACGAAAACTGTCAGAAAAATCCCGGAAAAATTATATAAAAAATCAGCGTTACGGAAGCTTCCACACGGCCGAAGTAGGGCCGGAGGAGGGCCATCAGGGCTCCAGGCGCCCTAGTGGCGCGGCCCCCCTCCTGGCCGCGCCGGGGTGGCGACTGGGCCCCCCAGGCCTCCGCTGATGCCCCCCTTTGGCATATATTTATATCGCGTCCCGAAACCCTCAAGACGGGAACCCTTTTTCGCGATCTCATCTCTGTTCTGCCGCCGCCGCGCTTCCAAGGTCGGGAGCACCAGGAGAACTCTTCCCGGCACCCTGCCGGAGGGGAGGATCACCAACGGGAGCCTCTCCACCACCATGGACGCCTCCCGGATGAGTTGTGAGTAGTCTCCCTTGGACCATGGGTCCATGACCAGTAGCTATGTGATGTTCTCCTCCCCTTCTTGTGATTCACTAATTAGACCTCGTGAGCTGCCCTACATGATCGAGGCACATATGTAATCCTTATGCTGTTGCTATGTTGAGTTTGCTGGGATCCGATGGATTGTGAGATTATGTTCAGATTGTGTTTGAGTAATATATTTGATTAACCTCTTTTATATTTATGTTCGTAAGTAATTCTTGCATGTTCTCCGTTGTTATTTATTGCTTTGGCCAAGTAGTAGGTAGTGACTCCAAGAGGGAACGTTATGCTTGATTGTGGGTTCATGCCCCTCGATGACTAGCTTGAGTGACAGAAACATGAGTCTAGGGGATGTGCTGTTGCCACAAGGGGGAAAACAACGGTGCTTGTGCCCGCGGGTGCAAGGATTGTTTACTTTACGTAAAGTTCTTTTAATGCAGTTGTCTGTTGCTTTGAGTTTACACTATGGGTGGGACTCGCAACTTAATACCAGCGAGATGTTCTGGATAGATATCTCAAGGTGGATGATTAGTAGTAGATGTAGATGGATTTCGGTCTACTTGCCTTGGCGTACCGCCCATGCTTTGAACCTCTACCTTTCTTGCAACATAGTTAGCATTGGTTTGCGCACATAATTCTGTCAATTGCCTAGCTGTAATTCGTTTACCTCACATAGCTGTTTTATCGTCTTTTGGGAGAGACATCACTAGTGAACATCATGGGACCCCGGTCCATATTACCATCATTGATCACATCCGCTATTTACTTTCTGCTTTTACATACTAGTTACAGTTTTACCTATCACTATTATCTCTTGCGTTTGATCCTTTGTAAACGACAAGGCCGGAGGGATTAACAACCTCTCTGTACTCGTTGGGAGCAAAGTTATTTGTATATGTGTGCAGGTCCACGTTGATTGCTAATATCTGGCGCCGTTAGCAGTTGACACCTTCTTGTTGAAACTAGGAGTCTCAGGGGAAATCGATCCTTGGTATCTTTGCCAAGGGAAAACTTCCGCTACACTGCATCTCAAACCTTCCACTTGGGGTAACCAACGAGGGGCGAGAAGCCATCAAGCAAAGTTTTCTGGCGCCGTTGCCGGGGAGTCCACTCTTCAAGATAGGGGAGTTGCACGCTATCTTTTACCTTTGCTTTTTAGTCTTGTTAGTTTACCTTTCAATTTTGCTTTAGTGTCTTTTATCGAAAATCACAAAAATAGTTATCTCATTCTTTAGTTGTCATTATGTTGGGTCCTTTTGTCTTTGGTGAGGCAAAAGTTCTCACCTTTAAACAAAGAGGTGGGGAAAGTCTGAAAGATGCTTGGTATAGAATTAATGATTCTCAAAAAAGAGCCACCAAGAAGCAATCTACTACTATCCTGCTTAGAAATTTTTATGTTGGAATTACTTCTTGGAATAGGTTTATTCTAGATACTGCTATCAATGGAAATTTCCTAGAAGCCCCAGTTTGGGAGTCTCTTAGTGTTATTGAAAATCTTGTTGGGAATCTCCCTATTGTTAGCATTCAAGAGGACATCACCCTAGCTCACACTATGAAAAAACTTGAAAAGATAGAGCTAGAGATGCCAAACATTAATAAGATAAATGAGTTGGATCGTAAGATCCAAGGGAATTTGAATAGGCTTGATAGCTCCATGCATAAAATTTTCAAATCTTTGGAGACCATCAAATCCCATGACTTGGACTCTTCTATAGGATAGACAAGATTGAGGAAGTCTTTGACACTCTAGGAACTACTTTCTCCTCGATCAAAACCAAAAGGGTAGAAACTCCGACAAAGAAGGAGCCTAAGTTCGTTCACGTTCCAAAGGCTCCCCGCTCTAAAGGTAATCCATCTATTGCCAAAGGGGTTGAAACTGTAAAGACTTTGGAAGAAACACCTCTCTTTGATGAATTTATAAATGAATCTTCCCTTGACTTTTATCCCTTTGGTCTTCTCCCTAGAAGTATCTCTATGAGGCCTTTATTTGAAAGTCCTCTTAAGACTAGTTGTACTATTGAAGAGCTTTTTGATGATCTTGATGATGGTTCAATTGATACAACTTGATCTCTATGCATTATGCCTAGCTTAAAGGCATAAAAGAAAGCGCTTTTGGGAGGCAACCCACATGAATAAAATTTTATTTTGATTTTGTTGTGTCTTGATGTTGTTACTACAGTAGCGTCATCATTGTATCTTTACTTTTCAATTTTGTGCCAAGTGTAGCATTTGATTGCAAGAAAGTTCAAAAGTTGTGACGTGCTGTCCAGGAAACAGATTATGTCCTTGGATAGAAAAATTCGTATAAAATAACCAGATCATCTTTTTGGTCTGAATTTTTTCGACAGCGTGCTCTATACAATTGTCTTTCGTGCATCTGTTCTGAGTTTTTTTATTAGAGTTGCAGAAGTGCCCCGAAAAAATCATTTACTACCTGCTGGTCTGTTTTTCACAGATTCTGTCCTGTTTTGCCTTTCCTTCATTTTGCAAACCTTGAGCTTGCTTTTTCTTTGCAAAAACCTTTTGGAAATCTTGAGAAACTGTAGACCTTCAAGAATATCCTTATTTCTAGCAAGGAACAATTATTTTATTATGGGTACTAACCTCGCTAATCGGATTATGATGAGTTATGTATGAAGGGAGTTTTCAAGTGTGCGAGGGAAGATGATAAAAAGATTTAGGAGTGTCAAACGCTCAAGCTTGGGGATGCCCCCATGCACCCCCAAGAAATATTCAAGGAGACTCAAGCGTCTAAGCTTGGGGATGCCCCCGTGCATCCCCTTCTCCATCAACATTATCAGTTCGTCTTTCGTTCCACTATATTTTTATCACTTCATGTGTTATGTGCTATGCTTGGAGCGTCTTGCTTTTAGTTTTCCTTTTTAGTTTTCTTTAGCTTTTCATAACGAGTCGGAACTCAGCTTTCTTTGTGTGGGAGAGAAACACGCTCCACTTCAACCTAGAACATAACATAGAATTTTCATGTTTATCTTTGCTGTGTATGTTCTTGGTCTTTCAATAGCTACTATCATGCTTAGCTCTTAGTTTTCATGCTTATCTTTTTAAAGAGCTTTTGTTTAGTTGGTTGCTTGAACTCTCTTTAGTTATCATGCTTATGTTATTAAGAGAGTTTGCTTCTGTTGCATTGGTTGATATGTCTATGATAAAAATGCTACGTGCATAATGGCGCTTAGTAGTTCATGTTTTCTTATGGTTAGTCTCAAATAGCTGGGGGGTTCCCAATGTGTTATTGGAGTACCAACATGATTTGTTTGCCTATGATGTGGTATGGTTTAGCAATGTCTTCCTTCAAGAATTTATTTTGATTGACTTGGCGTATGCTCACGCATATTTAAGACTGTAAAGAAAGTCTGTCAAGCCTTGATGATCTTTAATTTCTGAGTAGCGATATAACTTCCATGTGTGATTCAATGTTGCTTTGTCGCTCTGCATGATTATGACCGTCATTGCTCTTTTAGTTGGTCGCTCCCAGTCTTTTGCTAACCTCCACCTGTACTAAGCGGACTGACTGCTTGTGCATCCAAATTCTTTTAAACCAGTTATGCCATATGAGTCCACCATACCTTCCTATACATGGTATTTACCTGCCATTCCTAACGGAGACTTTCATGTACCATCTCGAAATTATTCAAAAAAAGCATTCCTATTTTGTGCCTCTGTTTTAGTTCATGAGGAAGTAGTAGTTAATTCATGATCTTTTTAAGTTGGACAAGCTTCACCCCGGGATTGCATGTCTAATGTGCAAACCCATAATACGAGAAGGAACTGGCAAAGAGTGCGCCCGGCTCAAAATTAATATAACAAACAAACCCTCCTTCACGCTTTGTTCATGAGAAATCAGAAAACTTTGGCATTGATAAACAAAGGAGATTAAGAGGATGTGATCGTCCTCATTCGGGAGCCGTTCCTCGAAACTTGTCCATCTCAAGAAGTGATTGAGTTATCTGCTAGCATTCGTTGACGGAACATGCATAATCTAAAAAATAATTATTACCTCTGTTTTTAAAACCAAGAGCTCCGGTACATGTTTTGTCTTTGTTTCCGACCACGGGTTTTCAACCTTGCCAACAAAAGCCACGGTTCGAGAGTCTCCACCTTCTTTTAAAGCACCAACTACTAAGAGCATGATTGTCATTCTGAGTGTAATGTGCATTGTCCCAAAGTAGCATTGTCTTTTGCATGATTGTGATATCGTTTATTCTGAAATCATTGTATCTAGTCATCACTTAAACCTTGGAGGTGACCCTGCATTTATGTTTTGCTTCACTAAAGGGGGAAAGCGAGATATCACTTTATCATATTTGCACACCTTACTCATTACAAATCTATTTGATGTTTCAGTATCATATTGTAAAACTTTCAGTTCTTTGTGATTCTCTCATGAGGCAACTTAATTACTACAGATTCATTGTCTCAGTAAGCTTTTGTCATATGACTATGAAAAATCCTTATATGGTTAATAGCATGTCACCACAGAAATTATACTTGTTATCATTTACCTACTCGAGGACGAGCAGGAATTAAGCTTGGGGATGTTGATACGTCCAAAACGTATCTATAATTTCTGCTTGCTCCATGCCTCTTTTGGGTGATATTTCTATGTTATTTATACACTTCCATACACTTTTGATCATATTTGGACTAACCTATTAACTCAGTGCACCCCAGTGCCAGTTTCTGTTTTCTGCTGTTTTTGTATTTCAGGTTTTCCCGTCACGAAAACTGTCAGAAAAATCCCGGAAAAATTATATAAAAAATCAGCGTTCCGGAAGCTTCCACACGGCCGAAGTAGGGCCGGAGGGGGGCCACCAGGGCTCCAGGCGCCCTGGTGGCGCGGCCCCCCTCCTGGCCGCGCCAGGGGGGCGCTTGGGCCCCCTAGGCCTCCGCTGATGCCCCCCTTGGCATATATTTATATCGCGTCCCGAAACCCTCGAGACGGGAACCCTTTTTCACGATCTCATCTCTGTTCCGCCACTGCCGCGCTTCCAAGATCGGGAGCACCAGGAGAACTCTTCCCGGCACCCTGCCGGAGGGGAGGATCACCATCGGGAGCCTCTCCACCACCATGGACGCCTCCCGGATGAGTTGTGATTAGTCTCCCTTGGACCATGGGTCCATGACCAGTAGCTATGTGATGTTCTCATCCCCTTCTTGTGCTTCACTAATTAGACCTCGTGAGCTGCCCTACATGATCGAGGCACATATGTAATCCTTATGCTGTTGCTATGTTGAGTTTGCTGGGATCCGATGGATTGTGAGATTATGTTCAGATTGTGTTTGAGTAATATATTTGATTCACCTCTTTTATATTTATGTTCGTAAGTAATTCTTGCATGTTCTCCGTTGTTATTTATTGCTTTGGCCAAGTAGTAGGTAGTGACTCCAAGAGGGAACGTTATGCTTGATTGTGGGTTCATGCCCCTCGATGACTAGCTTGAGTGACAGAAACATGAGTCTAGGGGATCTGCTGTTGCCACAAGGGGGAAAACAACGGTGCTTGTGCCCGCGGGTGCAAGGATTGTTTACTTTACGCAAAGTTCTTTTAATGCAGTTGTCTGTTGCATTGAGTTTACACTATGGGTGGGACTCACAACTTAATACCAGCGAGATGTTCTGGATAGATATCTCAAGGTGGATGATTAGTAGTAGATGCAGATGGATTTCGGTCTACTTGCCTTGGCGTACCGCCCATGCTTTGAACCTCTACCTTTCTTGCAACATAGTTAGCATTGGTTTGCGCACATAATTCTGTCAATTGCCTAGCTGTAATTCGTTTACGTCACATAGCTGTTTTATCGTCTTTTGGGAGAGAGACATCACTAGTGAACATCATGGGACCCCGGTCCATATTACCATCATTGATCACATCCGCTATTTACTTTCTGCTTTTACATACTAGTTACAGTTTTACCTATCACTATTATCTCTTGCGTTTGATCCTTTGTAAACGACAAGGCCGGAGGGATTGACAACCTCTCTGTACTCGTTGGGAGCAAAGTTATTTGTATCTGTGTGCAGGTCCACGTTGATTGCTAATATCTGGCGCCGTTAGTAGTTGACACCTTCTTGTTGAAACTAGGAGTCTCAGGGGAAATCGATCCTTGGTATCTTTGCCAAGGGAAAACTTCCGCTACACTGCATCTCAAACCTTCCACTTGGCGTAACCAACGAGGGCCGAGAAGCCATCACTAGCCATCGGGTGTCCAGCCAGAAGGCGGCCTCGAGAGCTGGCCGGACGATGATGAGGGGATGGAGGAGGCACCCGTCCGCTCCAGCCAGCAGGCGGGGCCGTCTAGCACAGCCGGTGGCGGGAAACGGCGGTCCTCGTCAGGGCTGACGGGCGCCCCACCCAAGAAGCTTCGGCTGTCGACCGCCGCCACGAGGCGTCAGGAGGCGGCCGCCAGGGCAAACATGCCAAAAAAGCCCAAGGCCAGGCCGGTCGTGTCCGGGTGAGTATCCTTTATTCCTTCTTTGCGTCTTATTCTTCTTTCACAGCTGATCCTTTCTTGCTTGATTCTTTGTTTCTTCGGAACGTCCGTGCAGCGCGCCGCTTTCCCTCTCGCGGGTGCCAGCGGGCTCTGTAGTAGGAGGCCCAGATGCCCCTCCTGTGCCCCCTCGCATGGATCCTACTGCTGTGCTCCGGGAGGCGACAGAGAGGAACGCCCACGAGGCATGCGCGAAGCGCGAGCGAGCGGCGGCCGATGCCGCCGCCCAGGCGGAGGCCGAAGCCGCCAAGAAGGCCGAGGCAGACGCCGCCCGCGTCCGAGAGCGGGGAAAGGGCCCCCAGCAGCCGGCGGGCCACGTCGTCAGCCCGGCGACAGGGTCTCAGGAGCCACCCACCCAGGCGCCGGCTGCTGACGAGCAGCCGGCTCCAGGTGACTGGGGAGACGAATGCGTCATCTTGGAGACGTCGCCGCCACCCCTCGTGCCGCCTGCTGGGGAGCAGGGCAGCCGACCGGTGGGGACGAAGGTGCTGCCGTTTGAGGGCGTGCTGGTGGTTGGCCCGCAACCGGCCCCTCGAGGCCCAGCCCGCCGGCGCCTTGCGAGGGCGGCTTCTACGCCCCAGCAGGTGGAGGTCGGCAGGGCCAGCTCATCCGCGCCGGAGAACGAGGTGACCAGCGCGGCGCCATCGAGCTGGAGATCCGGGGGAGGCGGCGCGTGGCTCGTCGCGTCGTGGGACGTCTTGGACCGCAGGAACTCCTTGGGCAACGGGTCCTCCGTTTGGGTAAGTGTGTTTCATTTTCCTTTGTTTTTATTCCTTCAATTTTTTCCGTGGGGGCGCGTCAGCGCACCCACTAGGTGTAGTCCCCGAGTTCCGAGCCGGCTGCTGAGCAGGCGGCTTGGAACTCCAAAGTGTACATCCAGATCTGATCTTGCTTCTTATTGCAGGAGTACCACAACCTCCGCGTGGCCTCCTACAACACGCATCGCCAGGAGCTGGCGCAGCTGCGGGCTGCCTTGGCAGACACCCGAGGTGAGTGCCTCCTCTTCTCCTTACGGGGGCGCGTCAGCGCACCCGCTGGGTGTAGTCCCCGAGTTCCGAGCCGGCTGCTGAGCAGGCGGCTTGGAACTCCAAAGTTATATTTTTTGCTGCTGACCCTCCTTTTTCTTTCTCCCTTGCCAGCGGTCGCAGCCGGCCTCCGCAACCAGCTGGGCGAGGCCCAGACGGATTTGGCCGCTAAGGAGCGGGAGCGTGGTCTCGCCGCTCAGGACCGCGACCGCCTGGCCATGGAGCTGGCGGACCAGGCGGCGGCTCACAAGGCCGAGCTCGGCAAGATGTCTGACGCTGAGTCCCTTCTGCGGGCCGAATTCGAGACTGAGCGCTCGAATTGGACCGAGAAGGAGGCGGCTCTCCAAGACGGCTATGTAGCCATTGGAGACATGGTCGACGGTGAGACGTCTACCCACTCATTTTTTTTTCGCCGTTCGCAGCAGCCATCTTGCTTTTCTTCTGATCCTTGTTCTAGTCTTGGCAGGGTTCTTCCCGGGCTACTCTGTGGCCGCCACCCAGGCCATCGAGGCCGAGCGTGCTGCGAGGCACTAGGCGGGCCGGGCAATCGCACCCAACACGCCCAGGATCCCGGCCAAGGAGCTTCTTGCCATTTGGGTGCGTCTTCTACCAGTCCGCCGTCTTCTCCGTCGGCTGCAGCGTGCCGGCGCCCAAGTCCTGGCCGCCCTCTGGCCAGGTGTGCCAATGCTTCGCACCCCCAGCCAGACGGCCGCCTGGCTGGAGGCGGTCGGCCAGCGCTTCGAGGCCTGGAAGGGCTCCGCGACAAGGGCTGGCGCACGGACCGCCCTGGAGTTCGCCAAGAGCTGGTATCCAGGCCTAAGCCTTGAGCAGCTGGAGACTTTCCGCGCGGATGCCCAGTCGGAGCTGGCTGCGGAGCAGAAGGAGCTCGTCCAACATGCTGCCGCCCTTGCTGAATACGCCGACACCTCCCTCTTCATCCCGGAGTTGGATGACAGGGGCCATGTGGTGCCGCCTGGTATCTTCGGGCTGGACTTGGCGGCGTCGGAAGAGCCGGACGAGGAGATCGCCTCCAGCGAAGGTGATGAAGAAGAGGATGGCGGCGACGAGGAAACCAGCTCCCAGGAGGCGGACCCAGCGGCCAGTCGCCAGCCTGACCAGTCCTCAACAAGCGGACTGGAAGTAACGGCCCCTCCTGCTGCAGGAGACGGCCAGACCGAGACCCGCCAGGCGGCCTCCCCGGAAGCCGGCTCCGTCGTGCCACCTGCCCAGCCTGCTGCTCCTTAGGATTTTCGTTTGTATCTTCTGCCTTTCTGTAAGACTCGTAGGGTTAATCCGAACAATTCCACCCGCTGGGTGTATTTAGTAAGTTATTGCTGCAAGGCGGCTCTTAAGGCCTTTTGGATGTAAATATTATTTTTAATGCTGCATCGTTTATATGCAATTGTGTCGAGTCCTAGGATTAGCCTTGCCCTAGTTTCCTTGTGGCGATTTTCTCCTTACCGACACCTTGAACTGTCGTCCTGCCAGCCAGACAGCCACGCTGTGGTTCTGTGGCTGGGTCAGGGACTTGGCTATTTTCGGGGTGGGCAAGTATCTCGCCTTCTGGAAGACGGTCTGGCCAAGCCTAGAACCGGTTGGCCGGCTGCTTGGCAGCCGGCTGTTAGTTTTAAGAGCCGGCTGGCCCTATGTCTTTTTTCCTTAGCCGTTTTTCATGTGGGCACCACTTCTTGCCTTTGGCTCCTGCCAGCCGGACAGCCGCGTTCTGCGAGTCTGTGACTGGATGCAGAAGAGGGCTTGGATGCCATCACATTACTTGTCTAACTTTTTAAGGAGAATTCCTTAGACATAGGGCTAGGCGGCCAGTCCCCGAGCCGTCTGGTAGGCTCCGGTGCCGGACAAAGGAGTGAGTCGACAATCATTCACAGGCATAATTCTTATCATATAGATAAAGGGTTCGGCAGTCCTCGAAAACTCCTCGGGGTTCCCACTGATTCTCAAAATAACTTTAGATAGCACGACACATGCTATCTTTCAGCTATAAAAACGTCGAAGAAGGTTTGCGTTCCAAGGGCGCTCCGACTCCTTGCCTGAGTTGTCTCTCTTGCACGCTCTTGGCTTCTGGGCGTCGATGAGGTAGTAGGCGTCGTTGCCCAGTACCTTGCTGACGATGAACGGTCTTCCCAAGGAGACGAGAGCTTGTGCTGGCCGGCTGTTCGCTGGATCATCCGGAGCACAAGGTCTCCCTCGCGGAAGGAGCGTGGCTTCACTCGCCGGTTGTGATAGCGGCGGAGACCCTGCTGGTAGATGGCGGAGCGGCTGAGTGCTACCAGCCGGGCCTCCTCCAGCAAATCCACGCCGTCTTCTCGTGCTTCTTTGGCTTCAGCTTCCGTGTACATGGTGACGCGAGGCGAGTCAAACTCAACGTCCGTTAGGATGACGGCCTCGGTCCCATAGACAAGGAAGAAATGGGTGAAGCCGGTGGATTTGTTCGGAATGGTTCTAAGGCTCCACAGGACAGACGACAGTTCTTCGATCCAGCAGCCGACCGACCGCTCCAAAGGTTCGACCACCCGGGGTTTGATGCCATATAGGATGAGGCCGTTGGCGCGCTCGACTTGGCCGTTAGACTATGGGTGGGCAACGGACGCTAGGTCCAGCCGGATGCCCTGAGTTGCACAAAAATGGGCAAGTGCGCCTTAGGCAAAATTTGTGTCGTTGTCGGTGATGATGCTGTGCGGTATACCATACCGGACTATGATGTCTGCAATGAATGTCACGACAGTTGGGCCATTGAGTTTCTTGATTGGCTTGGCTTCGATCCACTTGGTGAATTTATCTATTGCCACAAGCAAGTGTGTCAGGCCTCCTCTGGCAGTCTTGAAAGGTCCTACCATATCCAGACCCCAGACGGAAAATGGCCAAGTGATCAGAATAGTCTTGAGTGCAGAAGCTGGCAAGTGTTGCTTGGAGCTGAAGCATTGGCAGCCGTTGCACTTTCTCACCAAATCTTTTGCATCGTCCAAAGCAGTCGGCCAGAAGAAACCGTGGCGGAAAGCTTTGGCTACGAGAGATCTTGAGGCCGCGTGGTGGCCGCACTCTCCTTGGTGAATGTCCTTCAGGATGGCCAGCCCTTTTGTTGCTTCTACACAGCGTTGGAAGACGCCCGTCGCACTCCTTCTGACGAGCTCTTTGTTGACAATGGTGTAAGCTGATGCTTGGCATTGAACTTGTCGTGCTGAAGTTTCTTCTGCTGGCAGCTCTCCTTTGAGCAGGAATGTGAGGATTGGTTGTGCCCAAGACGGTGCTGAGACTCCAGTTGCTTCGGCCAGAGAAACCAGGGTGGTTGGGCTGGGAGGTGGATGGCTAGGCTGAGCCACCTGCTGTGTATCCGAAGTCCCCGAGCCGTCTGCTGGAGCCGGCGTCTACTGGCCGTCTGCTGGAGCAGTCCCCGGGCTAGGAGCTGGCGTGGCTGTGGGTGGTCCATCTGTTGCAGTTGGAGTGTCGTGTCCGCCTGCTGGGGCAGTCTCTAGTCCAGCAGCCGAAACCGCGAGGCCGCCTGCCCCGGGGTCGGCTGGTATGAAGATTGACTCCGACTCTTGTGAAGGCTTGATAGACGGCTTGCGCAGGCATTGGAGAGATGCGCCGGCTGGTATTGCTTGGCGGGTGGAACCGATTCACGCCAAGGTGTCTGCTTGCATGTTATCAGCTCGTGGCACATGGAGGAACTCGCAGCCATCAAAGTGTCCACGGATCTGTTGGACAAGGAAGCGATAGCTTGCCATGTTTGCGTCCTTGGCGTCCCAGTCCCCAGACGACTGCTGGACAAGCAGGTCTGAGTCACCGTAGCACAGCACTCGACAGATGCCAATCTCCTTGGCCATCCAGAGCCCGTGGATAAGTGCCTCATATTCAGCCACGTTGTTGGAGGCGGCAAAGTGGATCTGCAGGGTGTACTTGAGCTTATCGCCTTGGGGGGGGGGGTGAGGACGACGCTGCCTCCCAGGGCGGTGCGCATCTTTGACCCGTCAAAGTGCATCCGCCAACGGGTTGAGTCTGGCACGGGCGGCAGGTACTGGGTTTCAGCCCAATCAACGAGGAAGTCGGCCAACGCTTGCGATTTGATGGTGGTGCGCGGCTGGTAGAAGATGGTGAAGGGGGTCAGCTCAATGTCCCACATGGCCACTCTTCCTGAGGCATCCCTGTTCCCCATGATTTCAGCAAGCGGGGCCGTGCAAGCGACGGTGACAGAATGCTCTTGGAAGTACTGCTTGAGTTTCTTGGCGGTGAAGTACACGCCGTAGCACATCTTTTGGTAATGGGGGTAGTTCTGCTTGGACGCTGACAACACTTCGCTCAAGTAGTAGACGGGCCTCTGGATAAGCAAGGCTCTGCCGTCTTCTGGGCGCTCTACCACAATGACAGTGCTGACCACCCGGCTGGTGGAGGCTATGTAAAGGAACATGGGTTCCTTGTCTGCTGGCGCCGCCAGGACAGGCGGGGTGGACAGCAGTCGCTTGAGCTGCTGGAAGGCTTCATCCGCCTGGTCGTTCCACTCAAAGCAAGTGGTCTCCTTCATCAGCTGGTACAGGGGGAGTGCCTTTTCTCCCAGCCGGCTGATGAAGCGGCTGAGAGATGCCAGGCACCCCGTGAATCTCTGGACATCTCTGTCACGGGTCAGTCGTTCCATCCTCTCAATGGCTTTGATCTTTGCGGGGTTGCACTCAATGCCGCGCTCGGATAACAGGAAACCGAGAAGCTGGCCTGCTGGTACCCCAAAGATGCATTTCTAAGGGTTTAGCTTAATCCGAAAGCGGCGCAGGGTCTCAAATGTTTCTTGGAGATCCTCCAAAAGGGTTCCTCTCTTCTCCGTCTTCACCACAATATCATCCACGTAAACGTGGGCGTTCCTGCCAAGCTGCTTGAGGAGACACTTGTGCATGCAACGCTGAAAGGTGGCGCCGGCATTTCTCAAGCCAAACGTCATGGTCAGGTAGCAGAAGGCCCCAAACGGCGTGAGGAAGGCAATCTTCAGACAGTCAGCTTGATTTGGTGGTACCCCGAATAAGCATCAAGGAAAGACAGCAGCTCGCATCCGGCCGTGGAGTCAATCACTTGATCTATTCGTGGTAGAGCAAACGGATCTTTAGGGCAAGCTTTGTTCAGGCTGGTGTAATCAATGCACATGCGCCATTTATTGTTCTTCTTCAGCACCAGGACTGGATTCGCCAGCCACTCGGGATAAAAGACTTCCATGATGAAGCCGAATGCTAGTTGGCGGGCGACCTCCTCCCCAACGACTCTTCTCTTCTCTTCTGACAGGCGGCGCAGCGGCTGCCTGACAGGCTTTGCGTCTTCTCTCACGTGTAGCTTGTGCTCGGCGAATTCTGTCGGGACACCAGGCATGTCCTTGGGGGACCATGCAAAGATGTCCCGATTCTCACGGAGGAAATCGACGAGCTCGCTTTCCTATTTGCTGTCTAGGCTTGACCCTATGACAGCAAATCGCTTCGGGTGAGACGGGTCCAAGGCAATCTTCTTCGTGTCCTTGGAGGGCTGGAACGAGCCTTGTGGCTCCGCCTCCTTGGGATCGGCTAGTATGGCCGGCTGCTCGCTTGCCATTGCCACCAGCCGCTCCAGACGGCACTTTTCCTCAGCCACAACAAGGGTTTCTGCCAGGCGACTGCTGGCCGTTGTGCATGCAATGGACTTCTCGTAGTCCCCGGTTATGGTGATTATTCCCGTGGGACCAGGCATCTTCATCTTGAGGTAGGCATAATGGGGGACTGCCATGAACTTTGCAAGAGCGGGCCGGCCCAAGATCACATGATAGGGACTTTCAAGATTTACCAGTTCAAACCAGACCGGCTCCCTCCGGAAGTGCATCTTGTCACCAAACAGGACATCGACCCCTGGTCTTGCCGATTGGTGAATAAGAGAGGCCTGGCACAATGCCATGGAAGACGGTCCTGGTAGGCTGAAGCTGCTTCTCTTTGATTCCCAACTTCTCCATGGTGTCCTGGTACATGATGTTGATTCTGCTGCCGCCGTCTACCTGGGCTCAGGAGAAACGGCAGGCCCGCCTGTTAGTGGAGAGAGTGGCATCCAGGACCAAGGCATAGGCCCCTGGAGATGGCATGACAGCCGGGTGATCCTCTCGGCTCCAGCGGACAGGCCTTTCAGACGAGTGCATGAATTCTGGGTTCTGGACAGCAACAGTGTTGACTTCTCGGCGCTGTTGGCGCCGGCTGTGCCTATCATCCGTCTGGCCGGTGAAGACAACATAGGCTCCATTTTCTTCTGGGAATTCGTCCTGGATCTGGCCGCCAGGACGAGCAGCCGATAGATTAGGAGGCGGAGCCGGCTGTCCAGCAGGCGGCGGAGGCAGAGCTTCTCCCCTCGCAATCCTTGTGAGCCAGTGACACTTTCGTGTGGTGTGGTTGGAGGGCTTCGCGCCGCTGTAGAACTTGCAGGGGGCGTCCAAGGCTTGATCAAAGGAGAAGGCCGGCTGCCACACCAGTTTGCCGCCCTTCTGGCACTTGGGCCCTGCTTGAGCTTCTGGCTGCTATCCGTCGACCACTGCCGTGGGCCTTGCGCTTCTGGTCGCTGGTCTGCTGGCGCCGGCTAGATTATCCTGCCGGCGTCTTGGAAGTTGGAGGGGTCATCTTGCCAGAAGCATCCACTTGCAGCTCGGTCTTCATGGAGGAGTCAGCGGTGGCGTACTTGTCTGCTATGCTCAGCAGCTCATCCAGCGTGGCCGGCTCGTCGCACAGGAGCCGGTGCTTGAGCAAGGTGCCCTCTGTGCACCCGGCCGTGCAATACTCGATGGCTTGCACCTCGTGCACTCCCTCGCAGGAATTTCGCAGCTCTGCCCAAAGCGTCAGATAGTCACGGGTCGACTCGTCCGGGCCTTGGAGACACAGGGAGAGCTGACGCGGCTTGGGAGGGCGCTTGTAGGTGCTGGTGAAGTTGCGTGTGAAGGCATCGGTGAAGTCTAGCCAGCCATTGATGCTGTTGGGCTTGAGGCTTTTCAGCCACGTCCGAGCCGTGCCTTGGAGCATGAGGGGCACGTACTTCACCGCGACACGCCTGTTGCCGGTGGCTATGCTGACGGCCATGGAGTAGTCCACCAGCCTGTCCTCTGGTTTCACTGATCCGTTGTACTTGGGGGTGTCTCTCGGGAGCGAGAAGCACTTGGGAAAAGGCTCGTTGCAGATGTGAGGGCCGAAGCAGTCCGGACCGAGGTCATCTTCTTCTTCAACCGCCTGGGAGCGAGCCAGACGGTCCAGGCGGTGGCGGGCGTCGTTCTCCCCGACCCCCTCGCGGCGGCCAAGGCGGTCCGCCAGAGAGGGGTGGTCAACAGGCAGAGGAGACACGCGCCTCTCCCGCCTGGGAGGAGGCGGCTGCTCCCCTCGTCGTTCTACGGCCCTTGGGTGGCCGTCTTCGTCGCGCTCGATGGTGAAGCGCATCTGCCGGCTGTGGCTGGCAGCGGGTTCTGAGTCTCACCGGTTGGTGGCGCCGACTGTTGGAGAGCGGGATGTGGCTCCTTACTCCCACCGAAAGGGGCGGTTGTCGGCGTGCGCGGCCGCCTCTGATGCCCGGTGATGGGCCTCCTGCTGCGTAGCAGCAGCGTCGAGGAGCTGGCGGGCACGCTGGGTCACGCAACGGAGTTCGTCTCCCTCCAAGTGGCCCATCTCATCGACTGCCGCCTGAGCAGCCCTTAGGTTCTCCGACGGAGTGAGGTACACAGGCCGCGGGGCCCCCAGCATGTCTGCTAGCAGCCCGCCGCGATCGCGGACAACGCCGGCTCGGCTAGGCTCGCCAGCAGCCAGCGTGCCACAAATGGCGCGGTCTATTTCGCGGCGATAAGCTTCAGTGAGGCGCCGGGAACCTGCCAGTTTGTTGGCGCTGTCGAGGAGCGAAACGCGGAGCGCCTCCTACTCCGCGCCTCCAACTCAATGCCGCGCTCGGATACCAGGAAACCGAGAAGCTGGCCTGCTGGTACCCCGAAGACGCATTTCTCCGGGTTTAGCTTAATCCGAAAGCGGCGCAGGGTCTCAAATGTTTCTTGGAGATCCTCCAAAAGGGTTCCTCTCTTCTCCGTCTTCACCACAATATCATCCACGTAAACGTGGGCGTTCCTGCCAAGCTGCTTGAGGAGACACTTGTGCACGCAACGCTGAAAGGTGGCGCCGGCATTTCTCAAGCCAAACGTCATGGTCAGGTAGCAGAAGGCCCCAAACGGCGTGAGGAAGGCAATCTTCAGACGGTCAGCTTGATTTGGTGGTACCCCGAATAAGCATCAAGGAAAGACAGCAGCTCGCATCCGGCCGTGGAGTCAATCACTTGATCTATTCGTGGTAGAGCAAACGGATCTTTAGGGCAAGCTTTGTTCAGGCTGGTGTAATCAATGCACATGCGCCATTTATTGTTCTTCTTCAGCACCAGGACTGGATTCGCCAGCCACTCGGGATAAAAGACTTCCATGATGAAGCCGAATGCTAGTAGGCGGGCGACCTCCTCCCCAACGACTCTTCTCTTCTCTTCTGACAGGCGGCGCAGCGGCTGCCTGACAGGCTTTGCGTCTTCTCTCACGTGTAGCTTGTGCTCGGCGAATTCCGTCGGGACACCAGGCATGTCCTTGGGGGACCATGCAAAGATGTCCCGATTCTCACGGAGGAAATCGACGAGCTCGCTTTCCTATTTGTTGTCTAGGCTTGACCCTATGACAGCAAATCGCTCCGGGTGAGACGGGTCCAAGGCAATCTTCTTCGTGTCCTTGGAGGGCTGGAACGAGCCTTGTGGCTCCGCCTCCTTGGGATCGGCTAGTATGGCCGGCTGCTCGCTTGCCATTGCCACCAGCCGCTCCAGACGGCACTTTTCCTCAGCCACAACAAGGGTTTCTGCCAGGCGACTGCTGGCCGTTGCGCATGCAATGGACTTCTCGTAGTCCCCTGTTATGGTGATTATTCCCATGGGACCAGGCATCTTCATCTTGAGGTAGGCATAATGGGGGACTGCCATGAACTTTGCAAGAGCGGGCCGGCCCAAGATCACATGATAGGGACTTTCAAGATTTACCAGTTCAAACCAGACCGGCTCCCTCCGGAAGTGCATCTTGTCACCAAACAGGACATCGACCCCTGGTCTTGCCGATTGGTGAACAAGAGAGGCCCGGCACAATGCCATGGAAGACGGTCCTGGTAGGCTGAAGCTGCTTCTCTTTGATGCCCAACTTCTCCATGGTGTCCTGGTACATGATGTTGATGCTGCTACCGCCGTCTACCTGGGCTCAGGAGAAACGGCAGGCCCGCCTGTTAGTGGAGAGAGTGGCATCCAGGACCAAGGCATAGGCCCCTGGAGATGGCACGACAGCCGGGTGATCCTCTCGGCTCCAGCGGACAGGCCTTTCAGACGAGTGCATGAATTCTGGGTTCTGGACAGCAACAGTGTTGACTTCTCGGCGCTGCTGGCGCCGGCTGTGCCTATCATCCGTCTGGCCGGTGAAGACAACATAGGCTCCATTTTCTTCTGGGAATTCGTCCTGGATCTGGCCGCCAGGACGAGCAGCAGATAGATTAGGAGGCGGAGCCGGCTGTCCAGCAGGCGGCGGAGGCAGAGCTTCTCCCCTCGCAATCCTTGTGAGCCAGTGACACTTTCGTGTGGTGTGGTTGGAGGGCTTCGCGCCGCTGTAGAACTTGCAGGGGGCGTCCAAGGCTTGATCAAAGGAGAAGGCCGGCTGCCACACCAGTTTGCCGCCCTTCTGGCGCTTGGGCCCTGCTTGAGCTTCTAGATGCTGTCCGTCGACCACTATCGTGGGCCTTGCGCTTCTGGTCGCTGGTCTGCTGGCGCCGGCTAGATTATCCTGCCGGCGTCTTGGAAGTTCGAGGGGTCATCTTGCCAGAAGCATCCACTTGCAGCTCGGTCTTCATGGAGGAGTCAGCGGTGGCGTACTTGTCTGCTATGCTCAGCAGCTCATCCAGCGTGGCCGGCTCGTCGCACAGGAGCCGGTGCTTGAGCAAGGTGCCCTCTGTGCACCCGGCCGTGCAATACTCGATGGCTTGCACCTCGTGCACTCCCTCGCAGGAATTTCGCAGCTCTGCCAAAAGCGTCAGATAGTCACGGGTCGACTCGTCCGGGCCTTGGACACACAGGGAGAGCTGACGCGGCTTGGGAGGGCGCTTGTAGGTGCTGGTGAAGTTGCGTGTGAAGGCATCGGTGAAGTCTAGCCAGCCATTGATGCTGTTGGGCTTGAGGCTGTTCAGCCACGTCCGAGCCATGCCTTGGAGAATGAGGGGCACGTACTTCACCGCGACACGCCTGTTGCCGGTGGCTATGCTGACGGCCATGGAGTAGTCCACCAGCCTGTCCTCTGGTTTCACTGATCCGTTGTACTTGGGGGTGTCTCTCGGGAGCGAGAAGCACTTGGGAAAAGGCTCGTTGCGGATGTGAGGGCCGAAGCAGGCCGGACCGAGGTCATCTTCTTCTTCAACCGCCTGGGAGCGAGCCAGACGGTCCAGGCGGTGGCGGGCGTCATTCTCCCCGACCCCCTCGCGGCGGCCCAGGCGGCCCGCCAGAGAGGGGTGGTCAACAGGCGGAGGAGACACGCGCCTCGAGGAGGCGGCTGCTCCCCTCGTCGTTCTACGGCCCTTGGGTGGCCGTCTTCGTCGCGCTCGATGGTGAAGCGCATCTGCCGGCTGTGGCTGGCAGCGGGTTCTGAGTCTCGCCGGTTGGTGGCGCCGACTGTTGGAGAGCGGGATGTGGCTCCTTGCTCCCGCCGAAAGGGGCGGTTGTCGTCGTGCGCGGCCGCCTCTGATGCCCGGTGATGGGCCTCCTGCTGCGTAGCAGCAGCGTCGAGGAGCTGGCGGGCACGCTGGGTCACGCAACGGAGTTCGTCTCCCTCCAAGTGGCCCATCTCATCGACTGCCGCCCGGGCAGCCCTTAGGTTCTCTGACGGAGCGAGGTACACAGGCCGCGGGGCCCCCAGCATGTCTGCTAGCAGCCCACTGCGATCGCGGACAACGCCGGCTCGGCTAGGCTCGCCAGCAGCCAGCGTGCCACAAATGGCGCGGTCTATTTCGCGGCGGTAAGCTTCAGTGAGGCGCCGGGAACCTGCGAGTTTGTTGGCGCTGTCGAGGAGCGAAACGCGGAGCAACTCCGCGCAGAGCGGCCTCGAGCGGGTCTGGGCCCGTTCTGCACGATGGTTCGCTGTGGTCGGTGACGAGCACCTCCGTGACGATGCCAATGGTGCCGCAGATCGGAAGAACGGGAAGAGGGTCGTTGACGATCTCCACGTGCTCGGGGAAGGAGTCGTCCGGCCCCACGTCGGTGTCTACGATCATGTCTACTGGTGGGTCAGAGGAGCCGACTGACTCCACGTCAAAGGCGCGCTCGTCGACGAGGTGGAGCTTGTCGAGGAGCACGACGAGGAAGCTCTCCGGCGCCACTGGCTCGGCCGCCGGAGAGGGTTCGTCGTGGATGCGGGCGGCGCCGAGCAGATCGGCGAGTCCGCCCACGGCGCATGCAGCCTCAGCGCTGCGAAGCATCCCGGTCTCCACGCCAGCGGGCGTGCCGGGCTGGCTACTCTCGCCAGGAAGGAACAAGGTTCCCGTCCAGAACATGTCTCCGGACGACGGTGCACCTAGCCCCACGGTGGGCGCCAAATGTCGGGGTTTTGGGACGACATATGCCAATGGATGGCTTATCATGCATGGGGTTAAAAGAACGTCGTCGGGCTCGGGAAGCTGGATAAAGCGATACTTAAAACGCCTACGAATCTTACCCAGGTACGGGGCTCTCCGAGGAGATAACACCCCTAGTCCTGCTGTGCGGGGGCTCCGCGTCATGACTGATAGCACTAGAGTGGCTACGAGATTGCTCCTTGTGCTGTGAGGTTCAAAGGAAGAGGATGAACAAGGCCAGCTCACCTCCCCTCTATATCTAGGGTTTTCTCTTGTGATCTTCTAATTGCCAACCTTCCAGCCCCCTCATGGAGGACCCTGGGGGTTTATATAGGCCTACCCCCCAGGGGTACAATGGTGAATTCGATGGCGTGGCCCCCAGCCGTCAATGTCTTCTGGCGCCGGGCCCGCCGCCTGTCTGCTGGGGCCCGCCGCCTGTGGGCCCCTCGTGATTGTCCTTCACTGTGGGGATGTTTTTGCTGACGACAGACTTGTCAGGAAGGAGATGGCTACAGTGCCATCGCCCCTCGCCGTACGCTGCCGCCTCGCCCTGTCCCGTCGTCTTGATGAGGCCCGGGCTTCTAGGGTGGTGTTCGCCATCTGCTACCAGACGGCCGTCTCCCCTGGCCGCCTGCCAGGGGCTGCTTGTTCGTGAGCTTACCCGCTGAACGATGGGGCCAGCCGCCTGCTGGCCGCGCCGTTTGCGGGTAGTGGGATCGTGGCCTCCTCTGACCGTTGCTTGGTCACGAGCTTCGTGGCTACAGTGACCCGCCGCCTAGGGGATATTTATAAAGTACACGGCGACTGTAGCCACATCCTTACAGATCTTCTAAGGACATGTTCTCCTGCAGCCATGCCCCCGCCACGCTGGGACCCCCCTCAGCGTGTTCCCTGAGGGAGGAGTGCGGGGCCGTCTGCTGGCTGGTGGTGTTGGTGTTGCCGCCTGCTGGGTCCCTGCCGCCTGCTGGCAGCCGGCTCCTAGGGCAGGCTACCCTAGGAGGCGGCTCGAGGAGCAGGCGGCCGCAGCTGACCAAGCGGCCGTCATTTGTGTTAAAATACCAAGGGTAGTCGCCGAGGGTACCCATGGTCAATATCTCCGACAAATTTATACTCCATATCCTCATATGAACGTGGATGCTATTCTTTGTTGTTTGTAGGTACAACTGGATTATGGACTTCAAGTGATCTTTTCCGAGCATGCCAGACACCAACGCCCAACAATGTTACTATGTGCAAGATTAGCTGTGAATGGCGTGGTTACAACTTTGAAAAAAGTTACTGCCACGGTTCTACATCGTGTTGTTGCGTATGGTGAATGCTATATGGAATTGATGGATACAATGTAATTTCGTGTGCCAAAACCTTGTGCTAGTAAGATGTGTAAAATTACAATTTATAATAGAGTTTGGTTCGACTATGCAACTCTTATACAAATTTTGATTTAAGTTTCTCTAATTTGAAAAGTGGTTTTCCTAATTCTTGATAGTCTTAGAATTTCTTAGTGCATTTCAAGAGTATTATTAGAAATTGTGATATTTTAAATAGAAAGATGAAGTGAAAACGATAAAATAAAATAAAAAAGAGTGAAAAAGTAAAATGGAAAAAGAACAGATAATAGAAAACTGATGGACGAAAAAAGCAATAATAAAAATGCTTGGCCGAACCCCGATGCCGAACACAAGGAAAAAGCCGCTCATATTTTTTTCTCTACCATAACTGAACTTTCAGCCATTCAATTCAATTGGTCCTGGTCCACTTTTTTTTTAGTGGAGATCTTTGTCCAGCTAATACACCCACTAAAGGTAAGGGGCAATAGGAAAGCCTAGAAGTGAAGGAATCGGGCCAGTCAGAGGTAAATAAATTCAAGCCCCGTGTTATAGCCTTATGTGCCTGGGCCTATCTCCGCCCACAAGACAGGGTCTATTTTTTATTTTTGCTCAAAAGAAAAAAAAAAGGTCAACTTGTTTGGTGTGCCTTTTGCAAACTGTGTGCATGCAAAACCCAATGGTAGAGGAGGGTGTCTACGAGCTTGTTTATAGTAATTTTCAAGTGCCTTTTTCTGCTCGTTACATTGAGTGCTGAAGTTATAATAGATACTGGGTTAACATTGTGGAATCCACCCGATATTCTCATTAGAAAGAGATCCATCGGATCCCCTGGCGGCGCGCTAGGGTTCCTGATATCCCCTGGCGGCGCGCTAGGGTTCCCGATCAAATCCAAAATCTATCCTTTTCTCGCGCGGGATTGATCCTCGGATCGATCTACGCGTGATCATCCACACAAAACCAAACTCGTAGGGCTGGAGCATGGCTGGAGCGGCGGCAAACATGCTCCCGTCGGAGAGGGAGACTGGCAATGGCGAAACAGGGGGTTCTCGTGATGGCGACAGCTACCTCGAGGATCATTTCGTTGGACTGAACCTTCATGGAGAGGAGGAGGAGGACCTGGATCTTTCGGAGGAAGTTGAGGGGTTGATCAAAGAAACACGATGGATAGCAATTTTTAGGGTTCATACCCTGCGACCTTTTAGCCATACGGCGCTATTCAAATCGCTGCGCAATGGATGGGCGCCAGCACAGGGGGTGATCTTCAAGGCAAAGGGAGACAACCTTTTCTTGGCGCAATTCATGTGCCTCGGTGACTGGAACAGGGTGATGAATAATGGCCCTTGGCTCTTACGAAACTCTGCGGTGGTCCTGGAAGAGTATGATGGCATTACAAATGTCCATGAATACAAGCTAGATAGAATCCCTGTATGGGCAAGGATCATAGAATTGCCAGACGGACTGATGAAGAAGAAGGAAATAGCTGAGAAGATAGCAGCGAAAGTGGGGACCCCGCCCTTCACAGTGATAGTGAACGAAGGACGAATTAACCCTAGGAAATACCTACGGGCACGGGTGTTCGTTAAACTAGATACACCGTTGGTGCGTTTTGTCTCGTTAACCCTTAAGGAGAGCAAGAGGTACCCGGTGGAGTATGAAAAACTGCCATGGATTTGTTACTTTTGCGGTCGTATAGGACACACAGTGCTGGAATGCGGTGATGGTATACATGAAGAAGATGAATGTGAATGGGGAGAATGGTTGCTGGTGAACTATGATACTCAGATAAATCGCAGAAACGGGAGTGATGCCGGTCGCGCAGGAGGAAGAACGGGTAGTGGCGGAGGCGCCGAGGGGAGAAGTGGTTATGAAGAACAGCCCCATGTTGAGGAAAACACAGATATGGTAGTGGACGGAAGGGTTGAGATCAACCCTGGTGCAATGGTTCCGCTAGCACGCAAACGCCTAATTGGACAGGATGGCTTTGCTGTAGTGAGGAACACAGATCCTACAAACCACAGCCCCAGGTTTGTAACTGATACGGTGAATTTGATCGAGGGTAAGTCAGCTGTAGCGGTGGATAAAAGTCAGTTAAGCACCCCGCAGAAAATACATGATCTCAAAAGGCAGAGGGCTGACCCCAGAGTGTCGGATGATGTACCAGCTCAACAATCGGCGACCTCCTTCGAGGAGGATCACCGGGCGCAATGAAAACATTAAGCTGGAACTGCCGTGGTATGGCCAGTGCCACGGCAGAAAGGGCTCTTCTGGATGTCCAGAAGCAGTGGCGGCCGGATGTAGTCTTTTTGTCCGAGACACATCTGAATACAGCTAGGGCAAACAAGTTGAGGGGGAAACTAAAAATGGACCGAGTGGAGGTTGTGGAAAGTGTGGGTGCTAGTGGTGGTTTGATTCTTTTTCGGCGTAATCCCGTGGTAATTAGCGTTAAGGATAAGTCAAAGAACTATATTGATGTAGTGGTGGGAGGGCCATCGGATGAGCAATGGAGGCTGACAGGGTTTTATGGGGAACCCAAATGGGAGGATAAACATCTGTCTTGGAGTTGTTTGCGCGGTCTATTCCAACAAAACCAAATGCCTTGGGTAGTTGTGGGTGATTTCAATGAGATATTATACTCGCATGAGAAGGAAGGAGGAGCACCAAGGCCAGTAAATATGATGCAGAACTTCAGGGATGCGCTGGTAGATTGTGAACTTGAGGACATGGGTTTTGTTGGGGAGCAGTTTACCTGGCGGAGGCGCAGATTGAGGGAACGTTTCGACAGAGCAGTATGCAATGGTGGTTTTCTTGGATTGTTTCCTGCTGCTTTAGTCACAAATGCACCCCATACAAAATCAGATCATAGGCCGGTGGTGGTTGACTTGGAAGGTGCAGCGGGCATGGACCAGCAGACATATTTGAGACCAAAACAATTTGAAGCCCGATGGTTGCAAGAGGAGGAGATGTTACAAAGAGTCACTTAGGCCTGGGAAAGGACATGTATGTCTGAATGTTTGGCAAGTCGGACTGCGGCGGTCCATCGAGACTTGCATAGATGGGATAGGGAAGTCCTGAAAGCACCCCACCGGCGCTTGAAGGAACTCAAGGAGGAGCTGGAACAGCTGCGGTCGGGGCCACTCACTGATGAGTCGGCAGATAGGCAGCGCGGTCTATTGATTGAAATTGAAGAAACAATGGAGAAGGAGGAAATCTACTGGGTTCAGCGATGTAGGGCTAATTGGCTGAAGTTTGGTGATAGAAATACTAGCTACTTCAACAACTTCGCCTCAGCGCGAAAGAAAAGGAACTATATTCGGAGATTGATGGACGAGAATGGTGATTGGCAGGAGGACAAGGAAGCGATGAAAAATCTTATAGAGAATTATTTTCAGAACCTTTTCACCTTAGAGGTTGATGTTGTGAATCTGGATGTAATAAATAAAGTGACACCTCGTGTCACTCCTTACATGAATGAAGCACTACTGGCGCCGTACACTGAAGAAGAAGTAAAGCGTGCTCTATTTAGCATCGGTGACTTAAAGGCGCCAGGTCCGGATGGTTTACATGCGATCTTTTACAAAAAGTTCTGGCATCTTTTGGGAGGAGATCTGGTGAAGGAAGTTCTGGAAGCGGTAAACACCGGGATCATCCCGGAAGGGTGGAATACCACTACTATTGTTCTTATACCGAAAGTTGATGTTCCAGAGAATTTTCCCAGTTCAGGCCTATAAGTCTCTGTAATGTTGTCTATAAAGTGATTTCGAAGATGCTTGCGGCGCGTCTAAAGGTTTTCCTGCCTGACATTATTAGTGAGACACAAAGTGCTTTCGTCCCTGGCCGGATAATTACAGATAATGTTATTGTCGCTTATGAGTGTCTCCATACGATGAAAAAGAAGAAGGGGAAAGTAGGTAACTGTGCGGTAAAGCTTGATATGCACAAGGCCTACGACAGGGTCGAATGGATTTTCTTGAAGGCAATTCTGGGACGGCTGGGTTTTGACGAGAGATGGATTGATCTCATTATGGCATGTGTAACCTCTGTGGAATACAAAGTACGGTTCAATTCAAACGAGACTGCACTGTTTCATCCAACGAGAGGCTTAAGGCAAGGGGATCCCTTGTCCCCCTATCTCTTTCTTTTATGTGCAGAAGGGCTCTCAAACCTAATAGCCTTTGAGGAGGCAGCGGGTAATCTCAAGGGGGTTTAGGTGTGTCGTGATTCTCCTATTATTTCCCACTTACTCTTTGCTGATGACTCGTTGATACTCATGAGAGCAGATATGGAGAATGCTAATACGTTAAAGAGGATTTTGGATGATTATTGTTCGGCCTCTGGACAGATGGTGAGCGTTGCCAAATCATCGATTTATTTCAGCCCGAATACATATGTGGAGAGGAAAGTGGAGGTATGCCAGATACTAAACATTATGACTGAATCTCTTTCTGATAAGTATTTGGGCATCCCTTCTATGATTGGGGTGGATCGGGTTGATTGTTTTAAGCATATAATTGAGAGGATTCAGAAGATGGTCAATGGATGGAAGGAGAGAACACTATCTTACGGAGGTAAGGAAGCGTTGATCAAAGCGGTGGCCCAAGCCATCCCGACGTATGCGATGAGTGTGTTTAAATTCCCAAAGAAAATCTGCAAGGGGATCACTGACGCTATTTCGCATTATTGGTGGGGTGACGGGGAAAACCAAAGGAAAATGCATTGGTTTGCTTGGTGGAGAATGTGTATCCCAAAAGATAGAGGAGGGATGGGTCTCCGTGATATACACAGCTTTAATTTGGCGCTACTGGCTAAGCAATGTTGGAGACTGATTAAGAACCATGAATCACTTTGTGCAAGGGTAATGCGTGCTAAATATTATCCTAGTGGTGAACTACTAAACTGCAGTTTGAAGAAAGGCTCTTCGTTTGTATGGCAGAGTTTATGGGCTGGAGTTCAAACTTTCAAGAAAGGAAGTATATGGAGGGTAGGCAATGGCTTGAAGATAAACATATGGGAGGATTGTTGGGTGCCGAACAGTCCATCCAGGCAAATCATCACGCCGCGTGGAAATAGAATGATGGATAGGGTTTCTGAACTTATTAACCCAGTATCCGGAGAGTGGGATGAAGATCTCATTAGAGGAAACTTTTGGCCTGTTGATGCCGATCGTATACTGCAAATCCCCTTGCATCAAGATGATACTGAAGATTATGTGGCATGGCACTTGACTAAGACGGGAGTCTTTAGTGTGCGGTCTGCATATTACAAACAATGGGAAGCTTCGTATGCCAATAATGAACCGAGCACTCTCCCGGGTGGATCCACGCTGCACCCTTTATGGAAGAAATTGTGGAATCTCAAAGTGCCAAATAAAGTGAAAATCTTTGTCTGGCGGTCATTGCATAATGCCATTCCTTGTTTTGGCGTGCTAGCTGATCGGCACATACCTGTTTCGGCGCAATGCCTAGTCTGTAAACTGCATGCAGAAGATGTAGCACATGCACTTTTCGGCTGTTCGAGGGCGAAAGAAATATGGTCTACTCTGGGACTGCAGGAAATAGTATCAGCGGCCGGACCTCCAGGAAAATCGGGAGCGGAGATTATTGAGGCCCTGTTGTGTGAAGAATCCAACCAGGTAAATGACACTGACGTAGTTGAGATTCCCGAATTAATTGCGGTTGCGAGCTGGTACATTTGGTGGTTACGAAGGCAAACAGAGAAAGGAGAGGAGGTGCAGAATGTACAGAGATCAAGCCAAGCCATACTTGCTATGGCTATGAGCTTTGTTAGAGCAGCAACACCAAAGGCACCCCTGGCAAAAACCAACAGATGGTTGAGGCCACTCACCGGCCAATTGGTCTTGAACACAGATGCTTCCTTCTTAGATGACCATACTGGATCGTGTGGGGCTGTAATCAGAGACCACCTAGGCTTCTTCATTGCGGCATCCATAGCCAAACTTGATCATGTGGCAGATGTGGTTACAGCTGAGGCAGCCGCGCTCTTAGAGGGACTAAAACTAGCTCGATCTATTGGTGCTCATACCTTAGTAGCTCGGACGGATAACAATACTTTGGTGGAGGCGATGACAAGCAATTCTGGACAAGCAATGGTGGCTGGACCAATACTTGAGGAATGCCGCTCTTTGTGTCTAGATTTCGGGAAGGTCTTTTTTCAGCATTGTAATAGAGAATGCAACAATGTTGCTCATAGGCTAGCTCAAAGGGGTCGAGAGGACCAACCAGCTGTGTGGTTAGATGTCCCCCCTAATTATATTTCGGCTTTACTTGCAGATGATGTAAGCATTTGTGGCAATTAATAAAGCTAGCCTGAAAGCTTTTCCCTCAAAAAAAAAACATTGTGGAATCCAAAAGAAAAAAATGTTGTGATTATTACCAAAAGTGTTTTTCTTAAGTGGATCTATTATGCTACATGATGGAACAACTACTAACGAAGATACACATTAAATTCCGGAATATGCACGATTTAATGTGCATTTTTTGCGCCGCACAATCTAATGTGCCATATGTATGGTATTTCAGAGTAGTGATTAATTTCAAATATCAAAATCTAGGTGGCACTTAATAACACAATCTCTACAGGATATTTCTCATGATGCTCAAAGCAATAGTGTGAGAAATATTATAAGAGCAAGAAGGGCGACGCTAGGCGCCGGCGCGCCGGCCCAAGCGGTTCGGCAGGTCGAACCCCAGTCGCCCGATCCAGCGAGCGGCCGTCCGATCGCGCGCGTTGACTCCCCTCTCTCCTTCTTCCTCCCCGCGCTGCGCGGCGCTGCTCCTTGTCGCTTGCACGTCCTCCAGGCCCGCCGGCAACCACGCCCTCACTTGCATCCCTCTCTCTCCGCTGCTCCCGCGCTGCTGGATGCCGCACACGCCGCCGGTCGCCGCCGTCTTTTCTCTTGTTTCTCGCCAGATCCACGCATGCAGCAAAATTTCTCGGTCGCAACAAATTGAGTCGCTGGTTGTAGCAAACGATGCTGCTGGTTCCAGCAAAAATGACATCATCGCAGGTTCCAGCATTTTTGTTGAAGCTTTCTCGGTCTCTGGTAGAAGCTTTTTCATTTGTGGGATGAAGCTTTTTTTAAAACGGTTGCAACTTTTCATGTGTACCTAAAAAATCGATTGAAACTTTTGAAGTGGCTGGCTGAATAATTTCAATCTCTGGTTGAAGCTTTTTCATCTGCTGGATGAAGCTTTTGTTAAAACGGTTGCAGCTCTTCATGTGTTCCGAAGTCTGGTTTGAAGCTTTTTTATCTAATAGATGTAGCTTTTTGCATTCATGGTTGTAGCACGAGCATTGCCGTTTCCAGCTGCAGTACCAGTACGTGATTGCAGCTCCCTCCCCAGTGTGTCCCCTCCTCTGCTGGTTGAAGCTTTTTCATCTGCAGGTTGAAGCTTTTTGCAAAACGGTTGTAACTTTTCTTGTATTCCGTTGTCTGGTTGAAGCTTTTTTATCTACTGGACGTAGCTTTTTGTGTCCATGGTTGTAGCACGGGAAAATGCCGTTTGCAACTCTTCCCAGTGCCGCGGTTGCAGCTGCTCTGGGTCGCCATGGTTGTAGCACAGGCACCTCGGTCCTCCTGTCGTATGGCCTGTTGCCGGTTGCAGCAAAAAAGGAAGAGAGGGGGTGGAGGAGAAGGAAGAAAAAGGAGGTGGGAAGACGAGCGGGGCCGCAACCTACATCCATGACCGACGGCGATCTGCTCCACACGCTGCAATGGAGGAGATCCGCGTGAGGGGCGAGAGGGGTAGAGATGCGGCGTCATGGGGGCGAGATCCGCACGAGGTTGAAGACAGCGGGGGTGGCCCCGTTTCCTCGCGTCGTTTGGTGTATGGCTGAGGCGAGCGTGCGTGGATGCGTCCGGCCCAATGTTCGGCCGGTGCGCCGTCCTCAAACAGTAGCCATATTATAAGGCGCAACGCTGGCCACGGTGTGGGGCAACATGTCGCACGGTCGACGTTGTCGAGTTAAGGGCTCGATGCGCAATCCGTTCACACTCTTTCTCACTCACACGTTGTTGTTGTGTCATGGACAAGATCGCGCGTCAGGCGCAAGGCACCCTTAATTAATCGATCAGCCTCGATCCACGTTGAGGTAACCATGGCTCAACAGTTGTACTTCTTGGTGTGGTCTACTTACTTTTTAGAGCATGGTTAATAGTATAGTCGGCTGCTGGCTATAAGTCAGTGTCATGTCATCTACAGCCCATCTTATAGCCAACATGTACAATAATATATCAAAAGTGTGTTTTTTTATTATATGACATGCATTTCATTCTCAAAAAGTACCTAGAAGCACGTGTTAGAGATGGCTCTTCACGAAGAGCCCGCTTACCTTCTCTCTCCTCTTCTCTTTTCTCCAACCAAGTAGAAATATATTACTTTATTTTTTATAGCCTGCTGACTCAGCTCTATAGTACTTGCTCTTAGTGGTTCTACGCCAGATTCGAGCCTCTAGGTAGGATTCGAGCCTCTAGCTTACCTAGGGATGATGTTACACGCACAGGTCGTCACAGGGGCTTAATCATTTTTTCTTACTGTAGAGATGATGTAGGTGAGTCGTCGATGTTCTTGTTAATTAATTTGTGATTTGGAAAAGGAAGCTTTTCATTAACTCTCGGTGCCGTACCAAAGCCCCTATGTCGGCAGATTTCCATTTTCAACCTTGTTGTCGCAGTTGTTCACTTGCTCAGCAGCTGCGTGTTGTACAAGATTAGACGTTGAGTTTGACTGGGCGAGTGTCTGCTGAACTGAAGTACTAGAGCTGCAGTCAAAACATAGTCCAATCCATAGACCCTAGATAGTACTTTCCTAACCGCGCGTGCATCTTCAGCCAAATATGTGTTCTTGGGACGCCCCTGTTTTTCTCCACCCCGAAGTGTGGATTGGTTGATCGGATCCCGACGCCATGTACGCCCGTGATTTGCCTCGCTCTCATTGCCACCAAAGTCAATACTATAGAATACAATCCAAAGAAAAACATTTGTTCAATCTCCCTATCCAGAAAAATGTCGGAAAAAGTTTTTGGGCCACGCAGAAACTTCAGATCCCAATAGATATGTTGCAGACTACTCGCCGCGAAGTAACCATCGATTAACAGCAACCGCTACGTACATATCCTGCAATTTCTTCCTCCTCAATCAACAGGCAGTTCAGAGAGTGCTGTGATGAAGTATTCAGATAGGAGGAGTAGCGACGAAGGAGACTTCAGTCGCTTGGTTGCTTCGAGTTTGGTGTGGGAAATGCAATGCCCGGTGGCCATTAACGAGAAAGACGCCGAGGCACCATCGTGAGTTGAATATCCGGATAGCACATCACGTACTACCTTATATCGTGAGAGATTTTTTCAGATCGAACTAAATTTCAATGTTTCTTGGCAGCTACGCCAAGAAAACAGTCACCGCGCGTCAATCAAGCTCCAAGAGGCTCTATGCGCTTGGTGTCTTAGCAGCGAAGGAAATAATTAACTACATATATATTCGTTAGGCGGAAAGAAAATCCGAGATTGTTTTCTCATATAAGTTGCCAAATCATCAACCAGCAAAAGTAGTAAGAACATAGATAAAATCCATCGGCTTGCACTTGCACAAACAAGGGATTTATGGTTTGAGAGTTACTTCACAGGAATCATAGTGCAGTCACAAAGGTGCGCCGGCGCTATACCTTTCTGCTGCTTATATTTTTGTTTATTTTCAATTCATTAATTTTCGTTCTTCATTTTTTCTTGATTCATTTTATCTCTGCCTCTTTACTTATCGTTGTTGTTGTTTTTTGAGATAGCTTACCAGGCTTGCCGCCTGGTGCCTCTTTATACTTGATATATGCGGTTTTCACTCCAACTTTATTTATTTATTTTGTTACTCTTTTCGTCTAATTGTTTATTTTTATTTTGTTTTTCGTTTCCTTTTTGGCCAATACATGATTTGTAATTAAAATAAATGAATGTTTTTTCATTTGTATGATTTTTTTAGAAACACTAGTTAATGCGTACGTGCAATGCACATTAACATTAGGGAGTAAATTAATTGCATGTTGATATAAGATGGTATATCATTTGCGGGTTAATTATGTTGAGCGCTCGCCATTGGAGACTTGGAGAAATCTAGATCATTGGATTTGCATGATTTGATGCCACAGATTAATTAGATCAGCCCCGCCGGGACCTTTTATTGTATATAGATGATAAATATTTTTATGATACATGAACATGTGAAAAAAAGCAAGATCATATGATTGATATATGTCAATTAAAGACGCTATCCGGATTATTTCCTTGGGTAGGAATTTGAGTCTGGCGGTCGAAATTGGTAATTTAGAAATGCCATTTGAATGTTGCCACTCTACACTTCATTGTATGCAAGTACAATCGGTGGTGGAGCCAGAGTCGGAGCAAACTACAAACCAAAAATTAAACGTTTATAACTATCAAGAAAATATCTCATATGAAAGCATTGAAATTATTGCTCGATTGCACAATGATGTACAACATAATTTAAACACGTGTGCTATTTCCCACTTTCCTGAACTTACAAAATACGTCGGTCAAGTTTGCCCAAGAGAGGAGAGAAGCCCTGAGCCGAGACAGAGAGGCAGTGGCCTTGCAAGTGAGGGTGAGGCTAGACCTCGCATGAAGCGGCACAATGCCACATCCGAATAAGAAAGTGGTTCACTGGTGGGGGGGGGGGGG